>CM022767.1:26882895-26952895 GCA_012411365.1 Ameiurus melas | reverse complement strand
TTCAATAATTATTGTGTCTTGTGGACTAGATGTAAACATCTGTTATGTGAAATAGCTTCTTCAGGGCAGTATTATGTTTATGATCCCCCTTCTTATTCTTCTCATTTTTTAGTTATTAACATTTAGCAGATTCTGCAAGGCATATGTAAACTTATGACCTCATCTGTACATAAAACTTTAATAAAGTCTCTGGACACAAAGTCTAAGGAGTGTGCTGTTGATGTGTTGGAGTGTGATACCCCTTTATTTATAACACTGTTCAAAACATTGTAGTTACAGGAAATCGACAGCAGGAGATTTGAATGTTGTTAGCCTCTTTTCATTCGATGATGTAAGGTTACTGATGTCATCAAATTGCTCTGCCGTCGTCTTTTATTTGCTGTTCTCAGACGAGGACTTTGATAATATTACTGTGATACAAACTCAGTGTACAAGTTGTAACCTTGCAAACTATCAGAAACGCTGGACTAGTGATGTGGTTTTATAGCTGTTGCAGTAAAAAAAAAAATTGACTATTATATAACAGAGCTGAGCAGAAACCCAGCTGCAATAACACACAAATAATTATTATTTTGAGTTAGAATTAATATTGTTAATGTATGAACATATCATTTTTTTTTTCATGTAACAGATTGTAAGAAGCATTAAATTCTTTCTCGTACTTTTTAATTTGTTTGTGTGTATATATATATATATATATGCGGTGGATATTTTCCATCATCAGTGTTTTGTTGTCAAATTTCATGATTGTGTCAGTACTTTTTTTTTCTGTCAAGGTCAGGGTACGAGATCATGCACGTGTCTACACGTGTTACGAGGTCCTTAAGAAAACAGCCTTTAGGTTTTGTTTTTTTCTCTCTCAGACTTTACAGACAAAAGTATGTGGACACCTGACCATAATGCTCATTTGTGCTTTTGAACGTCCCATTCCAGATTTAATCCCCCTTTTCTGTCATAATAACCATAATAACCTTGCGTTCATTTAGCCACGAGAGCATTCGTGAGATCAGGCACTGTGAGGTGAAAGGTTTTCAGTTTTGTTGAGGTTGAGGTCAGGGCTCTGGAACAGGTTCAGCCCTCTTAGATCCAGTGAAGGGAAACTGTAATGCCACATCATACAAAGACCTTCTGTATAATTGTGTTCTATAATTCTAACTTTGCGGCAAATGATTTGGGGAAGAAATGCATGCGGATTTGATGGTCCGGTGTCCAGATACCTTATATGGTTCACATGGTCATACGTAAACCTATGTTAAGACTTTGTGACCATACATCTCAGTTGCTGTTGCTAGATCTATTTTAACACTGCAATCTCTCTGATATTTATTCCTGCAGGAAGTGCATGATATTCTCCGCGAGTACGAGCTCAAGTACTGCTTTGTGGACCGGAACAAAGGCACAGGTAATTGCCCTCCTTAACCCTACAGCTCTCATGCTTCTAATGGATCTCCCTGAAACCGTTCCATCTCAGACGCAAAAGCACTCGCCAATAAAGACCTGTCTGCCCACACAGTCTGATTTGCCACACTTTCCTGGTCATTTAAGAGACCTCTAGACTGAAGGAGTGATTAATGACAGATGCTTCAGCTCCGAGTCATGCAGCACTTTAAATAGTGGGAAACTTGGAGCTGGGGTCTGGAAGCTGAAGTTTTGCTCTTGTGTGATGTAGGTATTACAGAGCACATATTCTGCCTGGCAATTTATTTTTACTTCTTATAACTTATCAGTTTGAGGGAACATTTATGGGCACTTGAGTGTCTCAAGGATATGTTTGGAACTAGACACAATAGAATTGGTTATGAGAGAGAAACCTGATATATATATAGCAGACTTAGGGGTGTTACAGTTTGATACTTTAACAGTATGATCAGTCCCTCCAGGATTTTGAGTACAGCTAAAATGTCTGATTTACCAACAAACATCACTGCAAAAGACAAGAAAAAGAAAAAAAAAAAAGCCGCAGCGCGATCGAGCGTTTTTGGCCTCAACAATCTCAAAAAGGTTTTGTATGATGATCTAGTTTTAAATATAGAGTTTAACAGTATGACTGGTTTAATCAAACATTCAAAAACAATCGAATTCATTTAAAGGGAAATGTATTACAAAATCCTTAACATCCTTGTTTACATAACACAAAAACAAAAAGAAACGAAAAGATCAAATCCTACAATTCTTTCATATTTTTGAGAGTGACTTTTCCATGAACTCTCATATTTGATCAGTATTTATTGTGTTGTCGTTTAACTAACATGGCCAAAAATAGCCAAAAAAATAGATAGTTGTTTTTGTTGAGTTCTGGTCAGCGATGCCATGTTCTTCTTTACGCTTGATATCCATTTTGTATGTTTTTCATAAACTTGCTAGGAGTCGCAACAGAAGCAGCAACGTACCGTGTTTACAACTGTAGCCAAATCATGAAGTCAGAGGGTTTACAATACAGCTTGTGTCTCTTGCATGCGGTTGCTGTAGTGTGATTTAAGGGGTGTGAAGATGGAGGGGGTTGCCAAACGTTTTGGGGAAAAGAACTTGTTTGGGTAAAGAAAAAACAACCAAGTCTTTTTTTCTTCTTTTTTTTTCAATTAGCATTGATGGAAGTGTCCAGTCATACACTGTGACTAACGGTAGAGTTGTGATAACCCTACAACAGATACAGACCTCACAGAACAGCTAACTCTAGGTCCGATAAGCAGAGCTTGCATGGCAACCTGCGCCTTAAAACAGCTCTGAAATATCAGTGGGTCATAAAACCCACAGTTATGTAGCAGGCATTCCTGCTCTGTAATTAGTCTTGTTTGGGGATGAAGGTGAAACCTTGTGATCTCACCCTCCATCCTCTCCTGACTTTCCTGGCTTGTCACCTCTACCCTCCACCCTGAGGTGCCCAGAATTCCTGTCTGAGAGCCAGTGGAGGTCGGACGATCCTTCTTCCACTTCTCATTGAAACGGATTTATAATCCGTATAGGGTTCGAAGTTGAAATCGACTAGCGAGGGGAAGCATAAAAAACCATTTCAGCATTACCTACTAATGTAAGAGCGAAGAATGAGAGTGGAATGGCCAGTGATAATGGACTTAGGATAGAGAATTGAAAGAGGACTGAGTGTCTCATGTGGACGGAATGAAAGACAGGGACACAAGAGATATCTGGGAGAGCAAGAGGCCTTGCCTGTTTATAGCAGAATGTGAGCTCTGATATTCACAAAACTGTTTGGCAGCAGTGAGGGGATTCCTTCTCCTTCTCCTCCTCCTCGCATGTCATTGTTACGGGGCACGGTTTCGTGAAAGACCTTCAGCTGAAGACGTCCAATCTGCCAAACGCCTGCCAACGATGAACTGCCTTTCAAATTAAAAATAGCGACAATGCAAGCTCTTGTTTTAGACAGTCCGACTTGAGCTCGGCTTGTTGACTGACCTCTGTGTTATCCAGCTTGGAGCTCACCGTCTATCACAGTTTACACTGCTGGTACTACAAGATTCTGCTCGCTGAAGCTTTCAAAAAGCCTTCCAAAAACATCTCTAAATAAACCTCTCCTTACAGAAAGCTTCACTCGTTCAAAAAAAACCAAAAAACTGTATTGTGAAGTATCCACAATACAAGTTCCTGTGCATGTTGTTACTGTAGAAAGGATAACATATTATAATAAGGACATTAATTAAAAACCAGTAAGCGACTTCTGTCAGAGCCTGCTGTTACACCAAATGAATCATCACCTTCTGACCAATCAGATGTGAGAATTCTACCCAAAATGAAAATGTGCTGTACAGCTATTTGAATTGTCTTCTTAAATCCCTTGCATATGAACATGGCTTCTGCGGTTGTAGCATGCACAATTCTATGTCCAAGGAAGAGAATTGTGATCTTATCAGTAAGAAAATGGATGCAGCACAAGAAGTACTTCTGGCTTTTGCAGTGTTTTGTCGTTGAAATTATGGAATTGGTGAAGCACTCGTATTCATCAGTAATGAGCCTTTGCACTGCAGAAATTTCTCGTCGGGAAGTGCGGGTGCTGCTTTCTGAAAAGACACTAAAGAATGCTTTCAGAAAGCTGCCTGCTCTGACTCACCACAAAGAGGGAGTGTGTGTGTGTGTGTGTGTGTGTGTGTATATATATATAAATATAATATATAAATAAAATATGGGTTGGGGGGGTACTTTTAAACATAAAACTTGCTCTAATCACTGCCTTTTGCCTACTGACATATTCTAAAGGATATGAATGAGTGGGGACAGATGACAATGAAGTGAGTCATCTGAGTGTGTGTGTGTGTGTGTGTGTGTGTGTGTTGAAGGGAACATATGAAAGTAATGCTTAACGTTTTAATTTAAGGAGAAATAATAATCCCCCATCCTCTGCACACAGTTTACAGCAGACTTGCCTCATACATGCAGCTAATTGTTGTATGCAGTTGTATGCAGTGTCTGTCTTGCAATGTAACATTTAGTATTCATTTATTAATCATTAGACCTGGAGGGTCTTCTTTACTGGGTTTTCGGCAGTAAACTAAGTGTGTGTGTGTGTGTGTGTGTCTGTTTCTGGCCATTTTGGTGCCCTAAGCGAGATTCTTCTTGGTCATAAACAGACAAAAAGTTGGATTTATTATAAAAACTAGCCTTAGGTGTTCTCGCTGTTTGCAGGACCTCCAGACCGATAAAATAGAAAACAAGGCTAGGCTAGCTTGGTGTCGCTAGCCAATAACTAAGTCATCATTGTATGGGTTTAGCTGCTACAGTGCCATGCAAAATATGTTATCTGTCCTTATGCTCTGCTCATATCATGTTCATGTAACTTGGAACTCCTATAGACATTTACACATCTTGTTTTCCTGCTCAGCATGAGAGAATAATAGTGTTTCAGTTTCAACCCCTTTACTGGTTAAAAATAAATAAATAAAAAATCATTTTATATCCATTTTTCCCCTCACACTAACTTTTATTTTCCTGTAAACCCTGTCTGATTGGCCTTACCTCCGTTTACTGAAGATGAAATGCAGCACTTCAGTCTTCTTTTACTGATGTTCAGTTGTGTAGTGACCAACTGCTTACTACGTGAATTATTCACTACTAAATTATTTGGGGCTACTGAATGCCCAGGCCAGGGACTCGGGTGGGTGAGTCAGGTGGGAGCGTTGGGGTGTTCATTGGCGCCCCCAAGCTGGTGGCGCCCTAGGCGACTACCTAGTTCTCCTATGCCTAGAAACGGCTCTGTCTGTGTGGGTGTGTGTGTGTTTCAGAAAGGGAATCAATGATTGCATTGGGAAGGTATGCGTGGTGTACTGGTCTGCTAGTGGAATAACCGTCGAAGTGGTGGGCATAAAAATCGGAGCCGAACAAAACAACATTTGTTTGGGCTCTGTTGTCTGGCACTGATGAACACAGCTTTATGCTCAATATAAAATACTCTGCTAATGATATTAAAAGCACTTTTTATTATTGCGTTCACTTGATTTATGTAAAAGGGTTTGTTCTGTGTTTATATCCTGGTGTTTTGGAACTGTGATTAGCCTGGTGTAGTCGATAGCCAATTTTCCAAGTAAGAGTTATGAATTCTAGGTTTATATTTCACTGTATAATTGATCAATTTTGCATTCAGTTACAAAGGCACAAATGTAACGTAAAAGTCTTGATTCACTTTATGTTGCTTAGCATGTATAAAAACGACTATGTATCATTAACAGAGGTGGGAACAAGACATTGTTTTCAAGTGATAAGTTTAAAGTATTGACATTCAAGGCAAATTCCAAGGCAGGACCAACAAGTCCCAAATCACATCACATGTCAAGTTCCAGGTTGAGTAGCAAGTTAAGACAAGTCCCAAGCTGAGTTCAAAGCCGTGGTCTAAATCATGTCCCAAGTCAGGTTCCAAGTCAAAGTCAAGCTAAATACATCTCAAGTCACATCCTAGGTCATATTGCAGGTATAATCTCAGATTCCAAGTCCCAGGTCGAGTCCCAGGTCGAGTCCCAGGTCGAGTCCCAGGTCGAGTCCCAGGTCGAGTCCCAGGTCGAGTCCCAGGTCGAGTCCCAGGTCGAGTCCCAGGTCGAGTCCCAGGTCGAGATAGACAAGTCCCAAATCAGATCCCAGGTTAGACAAAGTCAGGTTCAGGTTTGTACTTTGTCAAGTGTGAAGTCATTACAACTCGAGTCTAACACCGTTGTCAACAGTTTCCAGCTGTCAGATTTTTGGCTTCAAATTATTTAGAAATAGAGGTTGCTGAATAAAAGCTACCTGAGGCTCGATTGGCATCAAAATTTTTCTCTACTTCTCAGGAAAAATGGCAGATTTTCTTAGTGTTTGACAAGTGCAAGTGGTTAGAATTTTTAACAAGATGAGCTTGTTTTGGACAGCTGTCAGCACCCCCTAACTAAACTCTCAACATTTAGGCTCCTTTTTGATTTGAAATGGTTGATTACTGCATACCATAAACCTTTCATGAGGAACACACTACAAAATGTTCTTGTACCATATGTAATGTTTCTGGCTCTTAACAAGACCAAATTATGAATGCTAGACTGCTTCACAATCCTGAAACTTGGATTGCTTTTCTTCTATTTTGGTTAATGGTTTTATGGATTAACAATAACCCAGTAACCACATTAATCCTTGTTCGAAATAAATGCGAATTCATAGCACACTTGGTTTAGATAATGGCTGTTTCATGCTTAATTATTTCTAATGTGCCTTCTGGATCCTCTCATTTGTGGGCTATTAAAGTTGATATGACCATGAGGTAATAATATCCACTGTAATAATTTAATCAGATTTTCTAATTGTCACACATCTCCAGAATACTATGTTAACAAGCAGTAATTAGCATCATGGACTATGTATGTCAAGGTGGCTAATTAAGTGATTAGTCCCTTGATGTTTCAGTGTAACTAGCTGTGCAGTTGTTTTGAAGGCAATGTTGTGAGGTCAGACTGGTTCTGACTCATGGTTATGAATCTGGGGTTGGTTCTACAACATCGTGGGAAAATAGAGTGAGAATTATATAACACCAGTATTAACACCAGTGAACTCATTAAATTTGATTGCTTATTTAATGTAATGCCTGGGGTCTAGTGTCTTGCTAGCAAGACAAGTTAACTAGCAAACATTAGAAGATATACAGTGTCAGATATTTAATCACAATTTGCTCTACTAATTCAAACTGTATAAATCTATGAATGCTACGTTGACTTTAAGCTATATGAAAGTGTGAGGTGTATAAATATGATTAACTAGATGCCGTATTGGGATAAGGCAGGCATGTCAACATTGTTGAATTTAACAGCGATTTCAAATCCGTATCTGAAAGCCTGGTCTTATATGTCTTAAAATAACTATCTGGGCGCTTTGCCAAGATGGCTACTGAACCCCCGACAGATTTTACTAGAAGGCCTTTGGTCTTTTATTAGGTGGGGTCAGACCCCATCAAACCATCCCATAAATCCTACCCTGTTAATGGACTGTATACTAAGACTTCGGAGCAAAACAAGTCCAGGAGAATGTTCAGGAAACGTATTGGTTGGTTGGTTATGAAACGTCTGATCAGAACTTTTTTCTGTGTCTGTTCAGTGTCCATCATGCCCTTTGGTAAACGCCAAATGGGAACCCTATTTCCACAGTAAAGCATGGTGGTGGTAACGTCATGTTATGGGCATGCTCTTCATCACTGGCAAACTGCAGATGGTTGATGGTGAGATGGATGGAGCCAAACTCAGGGCAATCCTCTGGGGGGAAAATACTGGAAAAACTCTTCCAGTCTGCAAAGACTGGAGTGGAGGCTTCCCATTCCAACAGGACAAGGATCCTTAGCCAAAAATATCAGGATCCAGATGTACAAAGCCGATAGAAACATATCCCAGAAGATTTGCAGCTGTAATTGTAGCCAAACATAGTTCTACCAAATGTTGACATTGGGGTGAACCAACAAATATTGTGTCAATCAAATGGAGAAAAAAAAAAATCACCATTTAAGGTTACCACAAAATTTTACCACAAAATGTGGAAAACGTCAAAGGGGATGCATCACTCTCAGCTCTGATAACAACCGATAATTTATGTAATTATACGTTATATGGCCAAAGGTTTTTGGACGCCTGACCATAACACTCATAAGTGCTTTTTGAACATCCCATTAAAAGATTTAGTCCCCATCTGGCAAATCCATGTCTTTATGGAGCTCGCTTTGTGCACAGGAGCATTGTCATGCTGGAACAGGTTTGAGTCTCTTCGTTAAAATGAAGGGAAATTGTAATGCTACAGCGTGCATTGACATCCCATACAATTGGGTGCTTCTGTGTGGGCAGCTGTGGCTCAGGTGGTAGAGCGGGTTGTCCACTAATCATAGGGTTGGCGGTTTGATCCCCGGCCCACATGACTCCACATGCCAAAGTGAACTCCAAGTTGTACCCGATGGAAAGTTAGCGCCTTTCATGGCAGCTCTGCTACCATGAGTGTGTGTGTGTGTGTGGGTGAATGGGTATAACGTGCTTTGAATAAAAGCGCTATGTAAGTGCGGACCTTTAACCATATTGTGTATAGCTGTAACATCAGTAAGGCCTGGTCATTGAAGAACCGCGCCCTTACCTCATGTTCCTGCTTTGGTGTTCTCTGCTTATTAGTGTGGAGAGAAAAAGAGTGGAGGTAACAGCTTACTACAAATCCCAAAGGGATAAGAAGTGCACCATCAAAGCCCACGTGATGTCACTTCACGCCTTAGCACTTGTTCCATGTGCTGTCATTTGATGTACCCAATTAGTAAATGAGTGATGTACAACACGGACATTAATTGGCATGCGATTGTACTTGCCAGTTTTCTCAGTCCTGGTGGACTATTTCTCAGCATAAAAAAACACCACCACAGTGGCAGATTTGTAGCACAGCCTGACGCTACTGAAATCTAACAGTTGCACGCAGTGAGGTGAACTCTATATATGTACATGTATATGTATACGGTCTCATTGCATCACATGCTTTCAGTACAGAAATATAGAAGTAGTAGTTGCATCTATGTTCCACATTGGTGGCTCTTTAAAAAAGAAAAAGATAAAAAAAAAGTGGCAGACACTGAAGATTGTAGAGTGGACAAAGTGCCAAACACATCATCATTATTATAGATAAGGCATGGCCATTAAACCTATCAGCACAAGCGCATAAGGAGAGCCAGTTTGCATTCGAAAGCAGAATGAGGATGATGAAGGCTATGAAGATTGATGAAGGCGGAGCGAACGGATCCATTAGCGGTGCGGGGGTCTTGTTGTCCACTTGAAGTCAGAGAGGGGCTTTTTGCCAGAATGTGTGGGAGCTGCAGGCGGATCTCGACAACCACTCGAGCCAGATGAGTGATGATGGGAAAGCAGGAGGAGATCATCATTAATTGATGCAGTGGCAAGTGTGGGCGGCTGCGCATATACACACATACACACGCATTCAGGCAGGACGATGAAGGCCGGTGTTCCCGAGTGTGGTCGAACACTAAGCCTGGATCGTTCAGTACTGTGACTGCTCATTATCACAGAGCTTATGAGCATATACTGTACAGCCATGGTTGTCCTGTTTGTCATAGTGTGTCTGCTATTTATAGCCAGGGTCCAGTTCTTATGCGGTTGAATATGGATTTGGAAAATCATGTAATACCTGTTTTTATCAGTAGAGTTTGTGTGTGTTAAATCCTTTCAACTTTTGTGTCATGTTGCCTTGTTCTTCCATTCCCTTGTTCTATGAGCCAGTGAAAAATGTTCAGCATTTTTACTTCATATAATAAATGGCACACTTATTATAGCACTTTTATCCAAAGACACAAAAGTGTCTCATTCTCATATACACACACACACACACACACACACACACCAATGGTAGCAGAGCTGCCATGCAAGTTGCTAACTTGCCATCGGGAGCAACTTGGGGTTCAGTGTCTTGCGTAAGGACACTTTGGCTTGTGGAGTCATGTGTGCCAGGAATCGAACCGCCAACCCTACGATTAGTGGACAACCCACTGTACCACCTGAGCCAACGCCGCCATATAATACAACATGATTATAGTACTTCTTTAAGATATTTTTAGGCAGGCACGAGTCACTGCATTTGGATGGAGTTTTGTCTTTTATATTGAGGGATGTTGATTAATCATGCACAATACGATCAGGGAAGTCATTGTTGCAAAGAATGCATTTGATTCATGAAGTATGTTGTATACTTTAGTATTTAAAAAATATAACTGGACACTGAAATGATCAGATTCTGTCTGACAGCTGTGTCATTTTAATATCTAGGATTTAACCCTCAAAAAGCTCAAAGTAGATGCAACTTTCCAACTTAAAAAGGCTGCATTTCGGTGTAAAACATCTCGTATGGCATGTTTTTGCGCAACTTAGTTCTGCTTCACTAATCGTATTGGATGAGTGGTGTTGCTGTTTAGTATGACAGCACTGCTACGTTTCGCTGTTTCTATCACTTTGCTGGTCAGATGAAAAGGAAGAAGGGAAGCCAGTTTCATTGTATGCACCTTTAATGAGATTATACAAATCAGTGTGAGCCCAATGAGCAGCAAGCTCGCCAGCTACCTGGCGACGATCACCTATTCTACCTGCTTTGCTCGATTCTGTTCGTCTCTTCTCTCGTCTGCTCTGCACTAGTCTTCCTTTGTTTGCTGTATTCTGTTCTGTTCATCCCTCCTCTGCTCTATTCTATTCTGTTATACTCTTCCTTGCCCTCTTCTATTCGGATCTATTTTTGCTTTCTTCGATTCTGCTTTCTTCTGGTCTGCCATATTCTACGCTTCACACTGCTGTTATATTCAGCTCTTTCACTCTTCCTCGTCTTCTCTGTTCTGTTCAATTCTATTGTATTTTATTCCATGGCCCTTTACTCTACTCTTCCCTTTTATTTCACTCTGGTCTAGTCTGGTCTATTCTGCTGTATTCAATGGTACTTTGCTATATTCTGTTTTATTATACTCTTCTCTGATCTCTAACCTTCTGTATTCCACTTTTCTGAGTCTAATCTATTCTGTTTTGTTCTACAGTGCTGTGAAAAGTATTTGCCTCCATCCTGATTTCTTCAGGTTTTTCTGTACATCTCATGCTAAATTGATTCAGAAATTAAAACAAAATGTAAGATAAAACAAAGGCAACCTGAGTTAAGACAAAATAAAGTTTTTAAATGATAGTTATTTACTGAAGCAAAAAAGTGATCCAGTACCAACTGTGCCTGCCGGAAAATGTATTTGCTTCCTTAGTTACTAATTCCCCAAATCTATAAAACTGCATTTGTAATAGGGTTCAGCTGGACTAGACACAACCAGGCCTGATTACTGCAAACCCTGTTCAACCAAATCAACACTTAAATACAACTCTTTCAATAGCATGAAGTTGGGTAAAAGGTCTTATCCAGGAACACACTCTGCTGAAGTTGAAAGAAATTTCATAAATGATAAGGAAGAAGGTGATTCAAATGCATCAGTCTGGGAAGGGTTACAAAACTAATTGAAAGGCTCTGGGACTCCAAAGGACCACAGTGAGAGCCGTTATCTCCAAATGGAAAAACCCGGCACAGTAGTGAACCTTCCCAGAAGTGGCCGATGTTCTGAAATTTCTCCAAGAGCACAGCAACTACTCGCCAACAAGTCACTAAAGAGCCAAGGACAACATCAAAGGACCTACGGGCCTCTCTTGCATCAATAAAGGTCACTGTACATGACCCCACTATCAAGGCCTGTTCACACCGGGACGTTTTTCTCAGCCCGGTAAACGGTCTGTTTTTTTTTCACCGATTTTTTTGTGTTCACACCCAGGCGTTAAACGCAGCAATACACGAGTTGGCGCTGCGTTATTTTCCGTTTCTGACACCTGCTTATCACTCAGAAGAAGAGAGCCGGTATTTACATCTTTGCAAATAGCCGTTCACACACTTTTTGCGAACTGGCTAACTGAAAATGGATGTTATGTATGGTAATGTAAGGTATTTAGTGATCTGGCCACTGCAACAAAAAAGCTGAAATTCTCATTTTAAATAATATACCGTCTTTAAATCAGTAAATATTTGAATTAAGCAAAAATCACAGCAATAGCATTCACATACTTATGGAAAGACCCATATTATTTTTTGGTAGCGGTGGGTATAAGGCAACTATTGTTGTGCCCAAAAATGTTAATGTCCCTGCAAATTTCCTTTTTTGTTGTGAATATGATAATACAACGACGCAATAATGGGGCACTTAGCTATTTGAAGTAGAGGTCAAGAATACTTATATGCCAAGATCGGATTATCATATGCATATTTTCAGAGCACAGACAAACAAAACAAAACAAAAAAAACAAACACCTATTTTGTGTAGAAGCAACACTGAAAGAATGATATGGATCACTTGGAATATATGCTTGCATTTCAGTGTCGTCCAAAAAAAAATATTCACAACATATGAGTCATGAAATTCTCATCGGTTAAGTGAAAGTTACATGCAATTTATATATATATAATTTATATACTGTATATATGTATGTATATATGTATGTGTATATATATATATATATATATATATCTATAAGGATAGGAAGGATTGATTAGCAGTGAGCGTTTTATTCCCGGTATGTCACTTATGCACAGTGAAATGGTTGATTCTTGTAAAGAGGTTTCAAGTTTGCATGTTGAATAGCATTGTTTCATAACAATACAGCCGAAATATTTGTGAACAGTTGAAAATGTATTTTTATGAATGAATAATGTTTTTCAAAAATAACACAATAATAAACGTAACATCAAGGTCAGAAATGGTGGTGCAATGGCGTTTTTCATAAATCTCTCTGCGTTCAGACACCAGCAGCTCAACATTGAAGTTACTTGCTTGCATCTTCTTTTTTGGCTTCTTCTTCATCGGCAAGACAGTTTTGTACTTTGTACCAAGTCATTGTTTTATGTAACTTTAATGGCTCTGGGCACCTGAGCGAAAGCGTGAATCTCATTGGTCAGCCAGTTTTTATCGCAGCGCATTAAAAAAAACAACAAAACTAACCCCTAGATGGTACACTTTTTGACAATTTGACACCACGTGTTTAACGCGCTGCGAAAAACATCTCCGTGTGAACGGGCTTTCGGAAAGACACTGGGCAAAAACGGCATCCATGGAAGAGTGGCGAGGTGAAAACCACTGCTAACCTAGAAGAACATTAAGGCTCGTCTGAATTTTTCCAAAACACACCTTGATGATCCTCAGACGTTTTGGGACAATGTTCTGTGGATTGAGGAGTCGAAAGTGGAACTGTTTGGAAGAAAGGGGGCAGTTAGTTTTTCAGGTGTTGGATAACTTCTTTTGCTTCAATACAATAAACAAATAAATGAGTAAATGTATTGTGTGTTTACTCCGGTTGCCTTTGTTTTATGTTGTATCTTGTTTGAAGATCTAAAACTATTTAGTATATGTGTATAGAGATATACACAAAAACAGAAGAAATCAGAATGGGGCAAATACTTTTTCTCACAGCGCTGTATACCCAAAACCTTCAAAAAAATGTCTAGGCAAAAAAGCAGTTCAGAAGCTTCACAGGCTGAACAAGTCATAGCTTTCATCTGCAGTGTGGGTAATTACTGAACTGTCGTTGCAGCTTTATGTGCTTTTGCTAGATGCCTAGAGCATTTTCCACTCAGGATGTTTATCTTGTTACAGTGTGTCCTGTTTTTGAGTGATGCCGCTATGCCTCACTGTATCTATGTGAATATATATTGGTGTATATATTTATATCAAAATATAAATATTCAACTGTTTTTCTGCTTGTCGTTCTTTCCGAAACACCGTGTCCAGTTTACTCAAACCTTCTAGCTCCACTTACAGTCATGGCCATATGTATCATATAGTAGGTGCACTTTACATGCATATCATTTTTGACTGTAGTTCATATTTGGCAATGTATTTATCAGCCTCCCTTTACCCCAGTCATCAGTGGAAAGGGACAGTCTCTGATATGTAGATGTAACCTGCACAGTTCTCATTACAGCAGTGACTCAGACATGGTGACATGGTCACGTGCGTTGTGCTGGCATGAATGTGTGAGGAGTAGCATTGCTGCTGCCTCAGTGCCACCTATAAGTTGAGAATAGTCCAGAAACTGACACGGATAAAAGCTTGAAGACGAGTAAGACAAACTGCCTATGGAAAAAGATAAGCTGTAGTGTTTAACTATACACTTTAGCCGTGGGGGCGTGGTCGAGTGTCGGCTGTGGATGGAGAGGAGGCGGGTCGAACCGGGTAGGTAACGCGTCATGATTTATACCCGTGTCTTGTTACCGCTAGTTTACTTATGTGTGTCTCATTGTGCCTTGAGGAAGCCCGTGACAGGTGGAAGAGAGCGAGCTGAGCAGCACAGAGCCGAGTGTGTGCGTGTGTAGCAAGGTTATTATAGTTTTGCATTTTTCATTAGTTTTTATTTTTATTTAGTTTTGACTTTTTCAAATTCAGTTTAGTTTAGTTTTCTATTTGTTGAAAATGCTTAGTTTTAGTTTAGTTTTTAGTCTTTTGTAATATGGGTATATTTGCCAAGGCCAGAAAAAGTATTCTGTAATAAAACCTGAACAAAAACATCATACAAGTTTAGAAATATGTATTCAACAATAACACCAGTACATAAAATGTACATATGGGCGCAAATAGGCTGACACACCCATGAAAGATGCTGTTAATCCTCTCCTGCTCCAACCATCTACACATAGGGTCCGCTTCCTCGCATCCTTAATGATCTCTTTTCATTTCTATTTTGCCGTATCCATCTTAGCCCCATTAAGGCTGTTGACTCTTGCAGCTCCAGGTGTTTTGAACTTTGGTTCGAGTAAAGTTGTGAACTTTTTGAAGGCAATCATCTCACACAGTTGTGTAGACATCCCAGTATCAATAAACATATTAACCAGCACTTCCTCCCGCTTGTGGTGTTCCTGAGTATTTACTAACCACCAGCTATCGGTTCGCTTGCGAAAGCACTGCTGTAGTGTTCTCTGTCCTGCGGTAGTCTCAGTCATGCTGCATAGCCCTGTTTCGGGGGAAGAGGGCTTGGTGTTCTCTTTTACCTTATTAAGGTAAGCTAGGCTAGCCTCCTTGTGCGCGCTTCTCAAATGTACTTTCAAATTCGTGGGTTTTTTTTTCCTTTAATAAATTGTCCACATATTTCACCACCTTCCTCTGCAAAGCACTTGCTTTTATCATATTCAAAGTAATCCCAAATAGGACTCTGAAATGAAAATTCCATTACAACGGTCATTGTCTCAAAGCAGCTTTACAGAATCATATAAACACAGGATACAGATTTTAAGCGTGTGAATTTATTCCTGTTGAGCAAGCCGGTGGTGAGGAAAAACTCCCTAAGATGATATGAAGAAGAAACCTTGAGAGGAACCAGATTCAGAAAGGAACCCATCATCATCCGGGTTACAACGGATAGTGTGAAAGTAAAAGAAAGTTCATTATGGTTTGTACAGGAGGTACAAACCATAATGGACTAGTTGAACTAGTCCACTGTTCACTAAAGGAGACCTGAGTGTGAAACTGCATGTAGTAATTGCAGTCCTAAGGCCATCTCCGCAACCGTAGTTCCAGCAACCACTGCGAGAACGTCCATGTGGAATTGAGGTCCAAAACCATTTCCATAGTACTTCAAGCGGTACCATCCTCAGCAATCTCCAGGCTGTAGCCTCCAGTTAATGAGAGTTCCATCCTCTGAACGGATCAGGCGGGTCTGGAGATCAGAAAGGGTCAGGATCGCTGGCATCTCCACAAAATCATGAATATATCAAGGTAACTGCAATATTCTAAGGCGCTTGCAATTTGGAAAATCAAGCATTTTTAACCACATCAATCACAAAAAAAAACTCCTGTAGGGATTGTCTAATAGCTTGGACTCTAGCTTGTCTGCCCTTGGAGAGAGAGCCTGGAGGATGCGCAGTTGAATGCTTCTTTTGTGCGTATGGCAGATGTGTATTTTAATTTTCAATGTTAACGGACATGTTATATTGCAGCAGGTTGAGAATTCTGTCTGTGTCCATGTTTTATATTTCACATTTTACATGTATTGTTTGTGTTCCATAACTCTCCTAGAAACCATGACTCCAAGAGTCTCTCATTATCATTCTGCCGTACAGCAGCAGGTGAAGGATTGTTTGCGCTTGTAGCAACAGTAACCGCAGGAGGACGACACTATCAAATCTCAGCCCAAAGATCCGAAACTCAGTGGTCACCCTCCTGCCATCTGGTAATGACAATCGGCCTCGCCGCATCCTAACGAGCCATAACGAGCCACGGAGTTGGGGCAGAGCGTGTAATATTCACTTTGCCACAGCTCCAGTTGGCAGTCGTGACTCAAAATCAGCATGTTTAGCATGCACTGATGGCGCAGTCAGGAGTAATGACGTCTGGAAGCCATTAATGAGGACGAGAAGAGGCATCTGTATTATTCCTCAGATCCATTAAGGAGAGGGAATGCAAAATCTTCATGGTTTCCATGCCGTGATCTTCACACTCCGGACTTAATAAGTGCTGATGAGCTCTAATGGGCTCTGTTGTTCGCAGTGTCAGAACAGCCCGTTTTGTATGTCTGTGAAAGGCGGGGAGCGGGAAATGGATAGTGCCATGATACAAGCTGAGAGGACTCCTGAAACCTTAACAAGCTCAATGAATACAGGTCAACAAACCAAACATTAGGGAAATAAAGAATGCATACAGAACTGGCTTTACAAATAACAGCTGAACATCATGACACGTGCAGTAGTAATGTCGACCATCAGGACCCGGAGTCACCTGCAGTTATCTTCCGATACTGGAAAGAGAAACGTCCACCACAAAAGATTCATGCTCATGTATTCTTGATGCATTACTATAGCCGTCTCATGGCAGAAGAATTACAGGCTTTTAGCCACTTCAATAAATTTCCCACCTCCCCCTGCTTGCTGGAGCAGAAAGAAGAAAAAAAAGTAAGAATTGTCATGCTTATAGACAAAGCCTATAATCAAGTCTCTTTTTGTGCTTTTTAAAATGGCCGTCGCGAGCCTGTCACGAGCGAATTGCTGTGAATTATAAGATTATTCTATAAGCTTTTTGAGATCCTTTGTTCTAGGCTTTCTTTGTTATAATAAAAAAAAAAATCAGTCAAGCTACATTTATTGTCATCTGCTCGCATGTCTGAGCATATTGTTGCCAGTCTTTATACAGGAGATACTGCCTTCGGGATGAGGCTCTGAGCAAAAGAAGAGATGTAGGATAATAGGGGGAGGATAATTTAAGAAAGTTTTTAAGAAACACTGCATTTAATGCTACATTGATCCGCCCTCGACAGGGATCTAAACTGTCATCGTTATTTCAGCATCAGTGTTGAGAAGCTGTACGTTTTGAGTTAGTTCCTGGACATGCTGAACATTGTTGGTGTCTTCCATTAAAGCCAAATCTTGCTTCAAAGAATGACGACTCTTTGTTTAGGATTTTGCAAGTACTACATCAGCACCAGAGTAATCATTAAGGTTTCAGCACAGCTGTCAGCTGCTAATTGTAGCTGTGTTTTCCCCCAAACAGTTGAATAGTCCAGTGTTTTGTGCTAAGGATTTGGAAAAGGAAGTAATCATAATAGCAAAACATCCAAAAACCATAACGGTCTAGCAGCATCACTCTTGGAATAAATGCGGAGTTTATTCACCCCAAATTCACACCGCACGCTTCGGTTTGAATCTGTTTAGGCAACTGCAGCATTTGATGATCAGGTGAATTTACAATTTGCTTTTCTGTCTAAGATTTTGTGCACTCCTGACCATAAGTCATGTGCTTTTTGAACATCCCGTTCCAGATTTAGTCCCTCGTTCCTGTTATAATAACCTCCACTCTTCTGGGAAGGCTTTCCGTTAGATTTTGGAGCGTGACTGGGGGGTGTTTTGGATCATTCGTCCTCAAGGGCATTAGTGAGATCAGATGCTGATGTTGAGTGCAGTCGGTGTTCCAGTTCATCCTAAGGGTGTTCGGTGGGGTTGAGGTGTTCAGGACACTCGAGGACATTCTTCCACTCTTCATACTTGGCAGACCATGTCTTCATGGAGCTTGCGTTGTAGACCGGGGCTTTGTCATGCTGGAACATGTTTGAGCCTGTTAGTTCCATTGAAGGGAAATCTTAACGGTACAGTATACAGAGACATTCTATACAATAGTGTGCTTCTAACATCGGGGCAACAGTCTGGGGAAGAACCACCTACATATAGGTGTGATGGTGCATTAACTGTTTACTTTATTGTTGTCATTAACGGAGTAAGTCTATCCTTGCTGATAACCCCCTCTCAGCCATGTCAAATGAATTCTCTTGTTTACTAATTGCAGTTCTACTGTTGCTCATTACTTTCTTACTCTCCTGTATACATGTCTTTGTATCTTGTACTGGTATACAGTATTATATCATCGAATATAAGAACAAGTAGGGGATCTGCTCTGTACTCTATGGTAGTAGGTGCCTTTTTTGTTTTTTGTTACAAAATACAAAACGCTGTGTAAAGCACCCCAAAAAACCTCCAGCAAAACAAAAGAAGAGGAAGTCACAATGCTAAGTCTGGCTTGCTCTCAAGCTTTAATTACTAAGCCTGTTTTGAGCGAAGCAATCCGCCAGCTATAATTACAAAATCGTTCACCAAAAACATGACCCGAAACAGTGGGACCGCGAACAACCAGAATATTTCTGTTTAATTTGTTTCTTCCTGTTGGTTTAAAATGACAGTCAAAGCACGGTGGCTTAGTGGTTAGCACTTGCCTCACACCTACAGGGCCCAGGGTTCGATTCCCGCCGTGTGAATCAAACTCCCGCGGAGTTTGCATGTTCTCCCAGTGCTGCGGGGGTTTCCTCCGGGTACTCCAGTTTCCTCCCCCAGTCCAAAGACATGCATGGTAGGCTGTTTGGCGTGTCTAAATTGTCCGTAGTGTCTGAATGGCTGTTTGTGTATGTGATTGTGCCCTGTGATGGACGGGCACCCTGTCCAGGGTGTACCCCGCCTTGTGCACGATGCTTCCTGGGATAGGCTCCAGGTTCCCCGTGACCCCGGACAAGGAGTAAGCGGTAGAAGATGGATGGATGGGTTTGGGGGATTTCATTGGATTTCTACTGGATTTCTGCTTCTTCTTATTATTGTCTTCGATTAATCGGATGGGGAGCAAACTTTCAGTACCATTTTTTCCGTTTATTTAAAATAAAATCCACAAACTGAGTGTTACAAATATAAACTTTACACAACTGTTCATCCAAAACAGAAAAAATCCAATGAACACACACAAAGACTCACCAGAAAATATATTATTAAATAATCTATATTATATTACTACAGAATGAATATATATAAATATATATATATATATATATATATATATATATATATATAATATATATATGAATATATATATATGAATATATATATATATATTTAAATATATAACTAAGTATATAAACAGTAAAGTGAAGAAAGTGATTGTCTGTGCTGTTGCATTACCTGCGTATGATGTCATGCGCTGTCAACTAGCAAGTTCAGTAAAAAAACGCTAATGTTCCATTCAAGACGATATTACCTTTCAAAAATCCACACACTAGACTTTAGACTACACAGTGCATAGTGTAAGTGTATAGTACGTCATTTGGGACACAACTTTAGTATTTACTCTCCGATGCGTGTTTTCGTAACGTCGTAGTGAGTAAACGCACCGCACATAGACCAACTAATCGATAATGAGATTTGTTGACAATGATTTTCGATTCGTCGTTGCAGCTCTAAATTCTATGGAGTATACATAAGCGAAAAAAATTATTATAGCAATATAGAGAAAGTAGAAACAAGGTCAGCTCAAATTAGACGTGCCTCTGCGATGGCAGATGTGGATTGAAATGCTTGTTAAAATAGATTCGTGTGACGTCTTGACGTGACTCATCTGGTGTCAATAGCCTTTAAGAGGTAAAACAGAATTAAAAATTTAAAGAGACCCCAGTGGCGAGCCATGGGGAACCCTCTGAACACTTCCCTGACATCTGCCACACGAGCTGCTTTTCTTTGTGATACTTGTTTGGTGTTAACGTATTAGTGTGTTATTTCATGCTTTGTGAGTTAATAAGTTTGAAGTCTTTTCGTAATCGACTAAACTCGTGTATTTTTTTTTGTATACTTTACCCAATCCTTCTTATGTCCTTCAGTGATTATTCCTGTTCAGTGTCTTTGCATTTGACCTGGTCTTTGTATATGTATATTGATGTTTATCTGTGTTTGTGTGTGTCCTGCCAGCTTTTGTAACACTCCTAAATGGCGACCAGGCGCAGGACGCCATCCGTTCACTGCACCAGACGTCGGTGCGTGGTCGTGACATCAGCGTCCAGCTGCAGCCTACCGACTCGCTGCTGTGCGTCACCAACCTGCCTCACACGTTCACGGGCACACAGTTCCAGGAACTGGTGCGCTCCTACGGCAACATCGAGCGCTGCTTCCTCGTCTACAGCGAGCTAACGGGCCACTCCAAGGGCTACGGCTTTGTGGAGTACATGAAGAAGGACTCGGCCTCCAGGGCTCGCTTGGAGCTGCTGGGTAAAGTGCAGGGCGACCGCTTGCTTATGGTGCAGTGGAGCGACGTCAACCAGCTCAGCACGGCCCAGCACATCCACTCCAAGTGTCTGTGCGTGGAGCGGCTGCCCGTGGACTTTGACAGCTCTGAAGAGCTATCGCACATCTTTTCTGAGCGCTACAAACCCGTCTTCTGCCAGGTGAGCCACAGAGATTGGAGCGAGTTAGCACACAGGCTTACGGAATTAATGACTTTCCCACGTACTTGTGGAGAGAGAAGTTGATAGTTATACTCGCTATAATGGAGGGAAGATACTCCTTGCTGTGTAAAATTATCAACCTTGCATGGGTTCTAGCTGCAATTTACAGTTCATGATAGAGCGAATAATATGTCTCTCTTCTTTGTGTATACGTGTGTGTGCGCATGTCACACTACTCTATTACTCTTTCAGACTTTTTGACAAATCCAGACTCGGAGTGTCGTGCAAAACACAACGGTCGTTTTGAGTTCTCTTTAGCGTTAATACAGCAGTTGTTCTCTACCCTGCCAATCGCTGCGAATCAATACTCCATCCAGAATCTGAGTGGATCGTGTGATGCCAGATCATGTTTCTTCATCCTAATCAAAACCCTTTTATATCTCAGAGGTCAGGACTGATGTTAGCCTTGCTGCTAGAAGCATTTTTAGCCAACACACTAATCGATACTTACACCCTGACCAAGACATGAAGCTGCAGAGCTACACCCACACTATAGTCATATTCAGAAGTGTTGGAGGTGGATGACGATCACAATGCTTCGACCATCCTACTCTGAGTCAGTCTATGCTTTGAGGCTTCGTCTTTACTTTAGACAACTCAATTATACAGCATGTCTCTGATGGTCGGCATGCTTAAGGCTTTTTCGTACTGGATTAGTTTTACATGACAAGGTGGGGTAATGTTAGTCCTTTTAATCTAGTGTTGAAAATAACTCCAGGTAATATATATGCCATCTGAATTGGCATGCATGAAGAGATTCTGCTACAGTATATCATGTGGGGAAAATACGTTTCAATCTTTTTCCTCAGAAGAAAGACACTCCAAGAAGCGGTCTTTTCAGTCATCTCCCTGTAAAACCAGACCAAAATCATTAGATTTGGGGCACGCGATGCCGGACTCGGACTCCGAATATGAACGTATTTGGACTTGTCACGCATGAGGGTAAATTCGTACTCGAACCTGCCCAGAATGTGACATTTTGGACTCGAGTACAGGCGAGTCCGTGTCGCGTGTAACATGAAAAGAATACATAAGATTAAGATAACAAGAAATTATTGAACGTCTCCTGAAGCAAGTGCACAGAATTCCGCCTCATCCTGCGAGTTCTCTTTAGCGGCTTATTACACTTCGACAAATCAAATAAATATATACACGCTTCATGTCAATATGCAGGTCTGGCAGGTCAAACACACAATTCATGCAAACACAGTTTTAAGTGAATGTAAACAGTCGGGTAAGAAATCCGATGTGTGTCAGTATACTGGATCTGTGCGTTAGGCCTTAAAGGGACAGCAGTCTAATAATAAACCTGCTGCTGTCTGTGTCATTAATGTTAATCAAACAACAAAAGACAAAGAGAAAATGGGCAGAGAACAATCCAGCACTGCCAAGCCGCCACTGTTGGGCCCTTGAGCAAGGCCCTTAACCCTCAAATGCTCAGATGTATAAATGAAAAACTGAATTTGACTGAATAACTTCAGAAAATTGAATAAAAATCACTTTACCAGTCATCCATCCATGTTCTACCGCTTACTCCTTTCTCAGGGTCGCAGGGACCAGTCATACAGTGAAGACTATTTTATTTTACATCGAATCGCTTTATTCAATTTCGCTAGTATTTCATACTATACTACTAATAGACCTACCTGAGAAAACGTATCGTTATGGTGAAATCACCCACCCCTAAACATCAGCATTCGGTGATTCCAGTCTTGAATTTCACATGAAATGGGAAATGTACTGTAGCAGTAATAACGCACAAAGCTTGTTGTTGCTCTGCTCTGTACTCTCTCTCGTTCCTAATCTATATAACTGTGTGGGAGAGGCATCAAATAATTGAAATGTCAACTCGAACTGGAGGACACAGTACAATAACAAAACAGGTTCAATTGTATTTTCATTCACATGCAATATATTAAAAGTTCTAGATATGCCTCTATATCCCTTTTTTCTTCTTCTTTGAAACCATTTTTTTATAGGAAACTAGTTACAGTGCTGATGACATGAAATAAAAAATATTAAATGGCAATGGCAATGGATGTAATGGTGGTATTTTTTTTTTTACATTTAGGTTGTCATTAGTTTGTGAAGTTTCAAATATTAATTTAACAGCTCAGTGTTGGGTTTACAATTGCAATTTCAAATCTTTTCTCAATTGAATTACTCTCTGGATTTGGACTTGCACTCGATTGGTTAAAGACTTCGTCACGAGTCGAACTCAACAAAGGTGGACTCGGACCTGATACTAGTAGAAAGCACTTAAACGTCAAAATATAAGAAGTAGGAAGCCGCTGTGCTTGTTAAGACATAATAATGTCTTGTTAATAATCATTATTTTGGTGGTTCTCAAGGCCTTAATCACAGAGTGATGTTAGCATAATCCAAATCTGATCTCCTCACGGTCAAATCATATTGAACAAAACTGTCTCCAAGTACAAATGGGTGATCACAGTTGGGTTGGGTCATTTCCTGTGAAACAGTAGTCATGTTACATGACTTATGTGGGCACCAGGGTTTCAAATTGTTGTCTGTGTAATTACATTTATCATTCTCCTGATATTTCTCCCAGGTATTTATTTATTTTTTTGCTCACTTCCTGTAAAGTGTGTGGGTGTGTGAGCTGTCCTTTCAAGCTTCTCTGTCTCTCTAGCTGTCTAGTGCCTTTCAGCGTCTGAGGTGTTTGCTCTAATGCGTCAGCATTGTTCCGACGTAGAGAAAATGAGAGAGGTCGCCTCCACACGGAAGATTCCAGACATTAGAGCTGTCTGAAACGACACTGTGGCATGGTGAATATGGATGCGTAGGCCTGCACGCACAGAGATATTAGGCAGTAATTTGCATAATTGTGAGTGCCTAGTTTCTGTTCGTCGTAGTGTTGCAGGCTGAGAGTACGGTTGGTTGGTTTCCTTGTTGCTTATCTGTATTCCTTTCTTTATTTATCTTTTTTCTTTTAAAGCCGATGCAAAACTCACTGCTGTTAATACAATTTAATATACATCCTGGTTATATAAGAATGACAAAGTAATTAAAAGAACAAGATAGAGATAATTCATTAATTAATTTGTAAAAAAAAAAAAACCTCAAAAAAAAAAATACTAAAACAATTAATGAGCAATAAACGTTTTTTAAACCAAAAATAAATATACAGGGCAATGTTGAAAATTATATATATATATATATATATATATATATATATATATATATATATATGTGCGTATGTGTGTGTATATATAAGTGTACATACATTTTACAGTAATGTATTTAGACAGTGAAAAACCCATTAGAAAAGCTCTTGGGAGCGCAACTTTTCCTTATGCACAGTGGAACCAGGAGCCTATTCCAGGGCACTGTGTGGGTGACACCCTGGACAGGGTGCAGGGAACAATCATTCACTGTGAACAATTTGGAGATGGCAGTCAGCCTACAATGCATGTTCTTGGACTGGGGGAAGAAACTGGAGTACCCAGAGGAAACCCCGAAGCACGGGGAGAACATGCAAACTCTGCACACACATGGAGGAGGCAGGAATCGAACCCCCAACCCTGTAGGTATGAGGCAAACCTGCTAACCACTAATCCACCATGCCCCCTGCTTCTGACTAAGCATCGGAATTTATATATATATTTTTTCCCCCCAGTTTCAATAAATAACGCTAAGGACTTTCCTAACCTTTGGTTTGAGAGAAAGGAGGATTAATCTTAATCGCCTAGCAAGCAAGTTAGCCAAAGGAAATCAGCTTCCAAATATTTATTTCTCGTAAGGACACACATTCACAATCCATCTGCATGAAACGCTGTCAGTCTCCGGATCCTGACACACCGAGCTGACTGGGATATCGTTTTTGCAGTGTATGCTTCACTGCTGGCACTAGGTCACCCTTGTTTGATGCCCATTTGAGCTGACTTAGCATCTTAAATCAGCATCAGAGGCCAGAAGGAGAATGAGTTCTCTGATTTGCTGTTCAGTCAGGAGACATCAGCAAGCCAGTGCAGGAGAAGAGAAACAGAAGAAGGCGAAGCAATCAACGATTCTCCCAGAAGAGCACACTTCTCATCTGCTTATCTGCTTAACACCTCTCAATGTTTGCTTATCTGCTGTAACTAGCTTTATTTTTTTGCAAATGAAGCTCTTTTTTTAAATAAAGCTATTATTTTTTGAAATAGCAGCGCAGAGCATTTGAACAGATTCACAGTAACATAAATAGGGGATTTTTACAGGCTACATCTCAATTCAGCAATTCATACCGGTGTGAAACACTATATCCGTAAATGATAATATCTCTAGAGTGTACACAGAATGGTACAAAACCATTCTATGAGCAGAGGGTCTGCAGGCTGATGGTGGATGAGCTACAACAGCAGAAGACCACAACCGGTTCCATTACTGTCATCCAAGAACAAGAATCTGAGGCGATCATGAGCA
Organism: Ameiurus melas; assembly: GCA_012411365.1. Lineage (NCBI taxonomy): Eukaryota > Metazoa > Chordata > Actinopteri > Siluriformes > Ictaluridae > Ameiurus > Ameiurus melas. The sequence goes on along the minus strand of CM022767.1, from coordinate 26,927,693 downwards.
CAGACTCATCCAGACTGGACAGATGAAGACTGGAAAAATGCCAGATTTTTTTTTTTTTTCTATTCGTTTGTCCCCATGATAGCCTCAGATTATTCTTCTTGGCTGATTGGAATGGAACCTGATGTTGTCTTCTGCTGTTGTAGCTTATCCACTTCATGGTTTGATGTTTTGTGCATGCTGAGATGCTTTTCTGATCACCACAGTGGTAAAGAGTGATTATTTGAGTTAATATATCCTTCCTGGCAGTTCAAACCAATCTGGCCATTTATCTCTGACCTCTCTTATCAACAAGATGTTTCCACCCCGAACCTTTTATCACTCAGTCAATGGTTTTTTGTTTTTCGCACCATTCTACACACAACTCTAGAGACTGTTGTGTGTGAAAATCCCAGAGGAGCAGCAGTTTCTGTACTACTCAAACCAGCCCATCTGGGCACCATCAACCTCACCATGGTTAAAGTCATTGAGATCACACTTTTTCCCCATTCTGATGTTTGATGTGAACATTAAGCGAAGCTCTTCACCTGTCTCTGCATGGTATTAGGCATTGCGTTGCTGCTACGTGATTGGCTGACAGGCCTTCCTGAACTGAAATATGTTTTTCTTTTCTGTGTGTCTCAACCAGAAGTAAAGTTCTAGCATTTGAAATTCTGTTTCCGCTCAGAAGTGAAAAGGAGTAAATCGGATTTAAAGATTTTCTTCCAACTCGGGTGCAGGAGCAGACATTTTGTCAGCCGGTATCTGATTACACACTGAATTGATGAGGCTCATGTCTGTTTGTCTACGCCACGTGACTACAACAACTTGATCAAAGCTTGACATTCACTGTGTGAGGAAATCACATTTAACTAGCAAGGTTTTAGACTCCGCTTTATGCAGACTGATGGGTTTTACCACCGTGTGTCTTAATCTAGCTCTTTATACAACATCTTCTTTGCATGAAGCTAGCCAAAGGGGAAAAAAACTATTTCCACATTGAATTGGTTTTATATATATATATATATATATTATATTTTTTTTGTGTGTGTGTGTATACAGCATGTGAAAAAATAAGTACACCCCATGGAAATTGTTGGCTTTTTTGACGTAATTTGGCAAGCAAACATTTCATCATCTTTGAAACGGTGCCTATTAACAAAGTTGATCTACTTGAACAAAACCACAAGGAAGATGAGCTTTTTCTGTCATTTAATCAACAGAAATTAGGTGGGTTAGGGATGTGATGATCTTCTGTGGATAAAGTAAGTACAGCCTTGGCCTCAGAAGCTAGTATTGCCTCCTATAGCAGAAATGCCTGGAATTTACTACAAAATGTGTCGATTGTATCAACTTTATTAATAGTCACTGTTTCAAAGAGGATCTAATGTTTGCTGGTCCAAATTGGTTAAAAAAAAAAAACCTAAAAATTTCCATGGGGTGTACTTATTTTTCACATGACTGTACATAACTATCTGTCTATCTCTCTCTCTTTCTCTCTCTCTCCATTGTGTTGTCTAAACTTTTTTAGCTCACACCATCCTCAAATCACGATCATGTAGGAGAGGACTGAGCTTCATTTATAATGCACTCGAGATGTAAAAACGACCAAAATACACATTTCTAATAAAATACAAATGTAAGATAAATTATCTTAAAGCAGGCCACTTATAACATCCCTGATGTTTCTCATAACTCGGCAAGAAAAGCTTGCTGAGAGTCGGATAAGTAATTAAAGGCTTATTTATTAAAAAAGAAACCCATATGATTGGCATATTCATAAATGAAAATGGTATGTCCCTTTTGCGTGCTGTGGGGTGGTGACCACGTTGGCCGTCAGCCTCAGTTGCTGCTAGTGCTTTAATATCAGCTCGGTGTGTCAGGTCTACGTCTTTTAATCTGAATTCCTTATACAGGCTGAGAAACGTTTATCTCGGTCTCTTTATACTGTTAAACAAACTTGCACACAAATACAACGCCCCGCCATCCCCCCAACACACACACAAAGAGCTTTTCCTTGTCACATGTTTCCTCCATTCTTGATAACGCTGCCGAGGCAGCAATCAAGGCCCTCATGAATGTTTAATAAAATGTACATTTTAATATTGATAATTTTGGGTTTTGTTCTAAATTTGAATCATTTATGACGTTTGGGTCATTTGAAAAATTAATATTCTCAAATTTGTAACTTTGCTTGAAGGTACCTTTTGTGCTCTGATTAGTTTTTGGGTTTCAGGAGCGAGACTTCGTGACATGTTGTGTAGGAGGAGGAGTTGTGTTCTGCATGGAGTTTCTCAGGCTTTACAATACAAATCCAGTGGAGTTTATATCCAACCAGGAACAGTGATATCTGTGTGTGTGTGTGTGTGTGTGTGTGTGTGTGTTAGTGAGAGCACAGGAGTCCCAGTAGACAAATTCAGACAAGTGGTTTGAAGGGGTGATGAGGAGATATGTTAAGTCACAGCCTTTAGTTTAGTCACAGCCTAATCGGTGTGATTCAGTTGATAAGTGTGATGTGCGTTTTGGATGGATGCCAGACGTTAGTAGGAGCAGTGATAATATTTGTCATTTAATTATTTGAGGCACGACTTACTGTCCGCCAATTTTGCCATGTTACCAACACCAGTAGGCCTAGGAAATAAAATAGCTTCATGACTGTTTCTAAATAAAAATATTCAAATAACATGCTAATTAACGTGCGGTGGGGGTCCGAGACCACAGTGAAACTCTGGGATTATTTGTTTATTTATTTAAAACTGGAAATAAACAAAAGGCAAAAGGTTTAAGAATATTGAAATATTTCATACATAGAAAGTAAATGTTCAATGTTTTGAATATTTAATATTCAAGACACTGTGTCTATGTACCTATTTAAATGTAAGCACATTTGTGATACTGATCGTGTTATCTGATTGAAGCTTGTGTTCAGACGATGGATTTGGTCTAAAAATGGATCATAAGGTTTTGCACGAACGTGTAGAGTCCATGCCAGCTCGAGTGCACACAAAAAAGGGGGACGTACAAAATGCTAAGAAACTCTGAAATTCATGTAAATATTCAAAGATTCTACTTTTTACTCAAGTTGTTGCCAGTAATATATAACGTGTAATGAGAAATGTTGTATTAAATTAGAAAAGAGTGCGAAATAGAAGCATTTTCACTCGTGCTCTCAGACGTTTGCACTGTACAACATGTAAAATCTCTAGATCTCAATAATGGAGATAGGGGAAATTAAAAATGGCCAATAAAATGGGATTAAACGGATTAATAAGCATGCACATTTCATACCTGGGGTGGTTAAATGTAGAGGAATCGTAGATGGCTTTTTTCGTTTTTTTTATGAGCATCCTTGAAGCACAGTTCTATCACTATTCAATTCTTTTCTATTCGACTTCAGGGTGAATCTGATAAAGCTTTGCATCATGCCACCCAATCACTGATTATTTTCCAATAACTGCACACCTTGTTGTGTTTTATTCCTTAATTATTATGCAAAAACGATGTTATTTAACATGTATAAAATTAGTTGTGCTCTATGTGTGATACAGTATTAACCCAAGTTGTTATAGGTTCAGATATCTGTTTTGCCAAGTACACGAGTGCATCCAGATAATAGTCTTTAATCAAGTACATGGCCTTTTCATATAAAGCTCAGAAGTGCAAAGAGCACTCTTTCCTACAATCCCTCCATCCTGGGCACCTGCGTGTAATTTAAATGTCAGAAATCTAGTACATTCTTCTAGACAAAGAGCCTGGGGGAATTTGTGTAATGTGTGTGTGTGTGTGTGTGTGTGTGTGTGTGGTGTGAGACAGTAGTATTGATCAGTGTGTTTTAAGGTCAGTAGGACATGGCTGGTGCAGACCTTTAGCAATGTGGGAGGCTCAGCAGGATGAAGCCCAGTGTAACATGGCTGTAGGGAAAAGAAGCAGCAGTGTGTTTGTGTTGGCAATTCCATGCAAATGTCAGCGCTGTAATGGACAAATAAAGTCATCATCACAAGAAAATCTAACATTTCAGTTTATCACTATATTTAACTGTTTTTTTTTTTTTTTTTTTTTTTTAAGGCCGTTGTATCATTTATAACATAACTATGCGTTACACTCCCAGGAAGAGTCACTTTTTACTTGACTTTAAAGTGCACCTATTATGGTTTTTCAAATATTACCTTTCATGTAGTGTGTTATGGAGCTGTTTGTGAATGTAAAAAGTCTGCAAAGTTTCAAAATTCTAAGCGCATGACAAACGGAGTTATCGACTCCCAAAAGAAGGAACCGATTCTGAACAGCTGAATCGACTCATTAGTGATTCCAGACTTACTTCCTGTACGAACCTATGTAGGCTTGTAACTAAAAGCCCCGCCAACGGTCTTCATCGGCTACTCGCTGAAAGTCGTTATGGTAGTGGGCGTTTCCTTTTTGAAACACGCTGACAGTGGTAGACCAATCATAACAGACTGGGACATGTGACCAATCAGTGCAGAGTACACTCTCTGAATGGAGGAAACATGTTGGTTTATCTTTTTTAACAATAAATGCAGTCCTCACAGGTGAAACCCAGGGCCAAGAGTAGACGTTCAGAGTTATTAATTGTTAAAACAGTCAGTCTAACAGGACACACCTGGGTAACAAGAAACACCTGGTTAGTCGCGTGTTCCAGTATTTCTGATCACTTGAAGAAATGGGTGGGTTCAAACCGAAGGTGCCATGTTCTAAGTTGCATAAATGTAAATTTGAGGAAATGAAAGCTGAAATTCTGATCTACCGTCTCAAATTTATCTTTCGAGCTCAAACCCAATTGTCTTCAGTGTATAGCGAAAACAAAACAATTGCCCTTTGCATTTCACGTTCAGCCCGCCGATAAACTGCGTTATATACATATTCGAATATTTCTCGGCTTTTGACATAACGTTATATGCAGACTGTCTCGCTGACGCTAAGCTTGCACAGGCACAGAGACGCTTTGCAAATGCCGTATAGATGAATTCAAATGTCACGTTTCTAATGTTGGAAATGCTTCTCAAATTCTGTGTAATCTATAAGCAACCTGTAATAACACATGCTCACGCACATGCTCACGCAATCTCTCTCTTCATCATTTATCCTTCCAGACTTACGTCTGTATAAGCAGAAATTCTCTCATTCCTTTTTCTCTCTCTCTCTCTCTCCTTTTTCTTTCTCTCTTTCCTTTCTCTTTCTCTCTCTCTCCTTTCTCTTTCTCTCTATCTCTCTGTCCCTCTTACTCACTCTCTCCTTTCTCTCTCTCTCTCTCTCTCTCTCCTTTCTCTCATGCTGTCTCTGTCTCTTTTACTCACTCTCTTTTCTCCCTCTCTTTCTCTCTCCTTTCTCTCTCTCTCTCCTTTTTCTCACACTCTGTCTCTCTCACTCTATCTCTGTGTCTTTGTCTCTCTGTCTCTGTCTCTCTTAATCTCTCTCTCTCTCTCTCTCTCTCTCTCTCTCTCTCACACACACACACACACACACACACACACACACACTACTTGGCTCTGCTACATGAGAAGTACTTTCTTATTCTATATATAGTGTTTCATACACTGCTGTGTCTGGCAAAGACTAGCTATAGGTAGCAGACTGCCAACAGTATTCTGACACTCTCCAGAGGGTGTAACAGACAAAGCTCAGAGAGATGACAACTCTACATACAGTCAACTCCAGAATTATTGGCACCCTTTAAACAGAACAATTCTACTCCAACAACTGTAGGATCTACTTATTACCCCCCAATGTAGACATGGTGGCAAAACAGCTTTACAGAACTCTGGATATGGATATACAGTTAGATCCCTAATGAGCAAGCCAGAGGTGACCGTGGCAAGGACTAAACTCTCTGAGATTTTTCTCCACGAGGAAGAAACCTTGCGAGGAAGAAAACTCTCCATAGTATCTGTACTGTCTCTCATAAAAACATTTTTAAAAATGATAAATATCCTTTTTTTTATATATATAAGTGTATATTTTAAATAATAGTATATATGCATTTATAACAAATACAAAGAAATGAAATTACTGTCACTCTTCAGAAACACTGTTTTTGCATTTGATAAGTTATGAGATTGCAACACTTGTAAAAACTCTATGATCCATCACTATGGGAAAAACAAACAACCCAGCAAGATATCAATAAAAAGTTGTTTGTTAAAGAGGACCCGTGTTCATACAGGCCCACTGTAGAGTGATCGGGATGGTTATGAGAGGAAGATGATACTTTAAGAAGAATCCAAATTCACCGTTTGAAACTGCAGAAGTGTTTCAAAATAGAATACGTCAATATCTGTAATCAAATCACGACATTCAAGCTAGGTTTGTTTTGTTTTTTTTTGGGCTGGGGTTTTGGTAGGAGAAGCAAAACGCAGCTGATTCATCTTAAGCTACGTAATACAGCGGACTGGCACCAGCTATTAGTGGGATAGGAAATTGTTGTCCACATTACCGAGAGCCTTCACGTCATTGCTCCACGTGCACGGGAACAGTAAATGTCAATGTAATGACAGGAAAGATAAAATATGATCAAGCTTTGAGCACGGAATCTATGTGTAAAGACAAAGCAACGATTTGCACTACAAGGTTACTTCTGGGTAAAGCTCGTTTTTTTTTGTGGATGAAAGCCTGAAAGATAAATAGCGGTGTGTCTGGAGAGCGAACAGAAAGAATTTCATTCATTATTTCACCCTACCTCTGGGAGAATTTCTGAGCAGACACACCACACTGTTGTTTGTTCGCCAGTTGAAAAATGATACTTGACTTATGAATGTGCATTGAATTTTCTGCTGCGTTGTCAGGTCTCATCGAAGTGCAGTGCATCGAAAAGTGCATCATTTTCCCAACAGACAGTTTAGCATGATTAATGTTTTTGCCACTTATCACCTTTATATAAATCAATATAGCACTGTGAACTAACACTGTGGAAAAGATGTACTCTGTACATTGAAGCAGACTTGTACAGTCTCCTCCGAAAGTATTGGAACAGCAAAGCCAAGCCTATTGATTTTGCTATACGCTGAGGACGTTTGGGTTCGAGATCGAAAGATGAGTATGGGACGATAGATCAGAATTTCAGCTTTCATTTCCTGATATTTACATCTGGACGTGTTCAACAACTTCAAGCGCACCTATGGTGTTTTTTTTTTCAGATATTACCTTTCATGTAGTGTGTTATGGAGCTGTTTGCGAATGTAAAAAGTCTGCAAGGTTTCAAAATTCTAAGCTCATGACAAACGAGGTTATTGACTCCCAAAGGTAGGAACCGATTCTTCCTGTACTAATCTACGTAGCTGTGTAACTAAAAATAATAATAAATTTTTTTTTGTAAAAGCCCCACCTCCGGTCTTCATCGGCTGCGCGAACAGATGGAGCTGATACTTGTCATGGTAGTGGGTGTTTCCTTTTTGAAACAAGCTGACAGCGGTAGACCAATCACAACAGACTGAGACATCTGACCAATCAGAGCAGAGTATGCTCTCCGAAAGGAGGAGTTTAGAATGAATCCTTTAGAACGGATCATTAAACGAGTCGTTTGTGCCACTGAGGAAATAAATTTAATGCTGTAATTTAAATTATGGGCACAGTAAAGTGTTTTTTGACTTTGGATGCATTTAAATCTATTGTATGAGAGCTTTAAAACAAAATTAGGCACGTTTCAAAACCATAATAGGTGCGCTTTAAAACATGGCACAGGAACAGATAGTCTAAAATAACACTTGATATTTGATCTCATTTTTTTTTTTTAGACTCACCCTCGTATGTGTTTTTTTCCTGATAGAATGATTTAGAGTAAACCTTTCATCCTCTTTTGATACTCCTGTGTCTTTGTGCTTGACTGACTAGGTGTGTGTGAATTGTGAAATACTTTGGGATTTCTCCAGGCTGTTGTCTGTGTCTGGATTCTGTGCTGCACTGATGCTTCGAATAATACCTACACGCAATCAACAATGCAAAAGGCTCCAAGCCTCACATCATTCCTCTTTATGTTGTCTCTCAATTCCTTTTTCCACTCTCGGTCTGTGGCTTTCTTGTACTTTAGCATGTGAATGCTCTCCTGTCGTCTCTCTGCCTACCATCATCAGGCATATACACGTTTTATTTCCCTGACTCACACACTCTTGTCACTCAGACACTCGTCAGCTTGACACATGAATGTTGGAGTTATAACATCTGTGGCCCAGGTTCAGGCCTGCCGCTAACATCTGGCGCAGAGTGATGGATAGTCAATCTCACCTGACATTCTGTGACACCTGATCTCATTCTGTGAATTATCTTAACCACACAGCCCCTTGATGTTGGCAACAGACACATACACATTACATTTACTTAGTTAGATTCATCAAACTAAGTTTTTTAGAATTAATTAAATGTTTTTTATTTTTGCAGCAATGTTTTCTGTGGCTGAATTATGTTTTATTTACATAGTGCACTTTGCATATGCTACAATACCAGTACATTCTACTCTTTATGCTGAGGATATGTAATGATTATAAAGCAATTTGGAACTGTTTTAAAAGATTTCAATTAAAATAAATACGATCTGGGGATGAGCTGAAGAGGACTGCTGTGTGTAAACAATTCTAAACAAACCGTAAGTATTAAAGCTTATGATAAAAATGAAAATGTTAAAAATGAGTAAAGTGATCCCCCCCACACACCTTGCAGGTTTTATGCAAGCACAATGCTAATGTTTTCCAGAGGCAGTAACATTTTATAGACAGATTAGTATTCAAATATTATGGAACCACCTGCTCAAATCTCCAGTGAAGATTCTTCTTGTCTGAACTACGGGAGGGTTTCGTTTCCTGCCACATTCACAGCTGAAACCTGGAGTTCTTGGGATTCTTCGAGTGCAGCTATAAGGGGAATGAAATACAACAGGATATGTTATTGGAAAATAATCAAGCCACAAGGTGGTGTAAAGCGGCCCGAGGTTTATCAGTCTCTCCAGGATTTTTTTGTATACTAGGATGTCTTTGTATACTGTAGCATTAAGATTAACAAAGCAAGCTTTATGAAGACATGGATTGCCAAATAATATTGCAAATTACATGCAGTGGTTAATGTAACGTTAGCTTGCTTACTAGAAAGCATGGTTTATTTTATTATTTACACACAGCGGTTAGGGTAACGTTAGCTTTCTTACTAGAAAACACGGCTAATATTATTATTTACACACAGCGGTTAGGGTAACGTTAGCTTGTTTGCTAGAAAACACGGCTAATATTATTATTTACACACAGCGGTTAGGGTAACGTTAGCTTTCTTACTATAAAACACGGCTAATATTATTATTTACACACAGCGGTTAGGGTAACGTTTACTAGCCAGCAAGAAATCTTTAAAGATTAAGGCAAAGAGTTTAGGTTAAATGAAGTATCACTAACCTTTTTTAATATGGATGTTATGGATGTTGTTAACATGTTAATATGCATGCGTCAATAATTGACACATGCAGCATTACTTACAGTACTACTGTATTGACGATCCTATCGTTTAAAAAATACAGTGACATTGGCGGTATTTTGAAGCTTTAGTATCAAGTTACTACCCTAGTACCGATATACCATGCAGCCCTACTCAGTAATACCGATTGCCTATTAGAGATGCAGCGATACTAAATTTCTCAGGATAACCGATTATTCAGAGTGAAATCGGCCGATACCGATGGTTCTACCTTTTGTACCTTCTTATAAATGAATAATAATTAATTCCACAATTCTGAAGGAAATACGAATAAAAACTTTATTCTCTCCATTTCCACAAGTTGTTTCACAGTAACTGGTGTCATAAACAGAAAACACATTACTCACATTATCATGAACACATCATTTAATCCTCCGAATTTAGTTAAAGATTTCTTAACTTATTGAATGTTATTAATTCATATAAACATTGACTGAATTGTAAAAACCCTCCTGTTAGTCTCACATTCACTCTCCACTAACAAAAGCATTTCTACTTCATCACTGAACATCAAACTGGTAAAATATAATATCACCTTTTTTTTTTTTCCCATAGAATTTTTATTGGAAATTTGCATTTTTAACATCATGACACAACACCCCACCCAAAAACCCCCACAAAACAACCACAGCCAAAACCAAAAGAAAGGGCGGAGAGAGAGAAAATAAATAAATAAAAATAAAAAATGTAAAATAATAAATAAAGTAAAATAAAATAAATACAAAAAAATGAAAATTTAAAAATAACAGAAAGAGGGTAAGACGGTTAGTGTTCACCATCTACCTCTCCTCAATCTACCTCCAGGGTGCGTAAATCATTGAAATAGCTAATAAATTGTTGCTATTTTCCCAAAAATGAGTCACCCCTACCTGTGATGTTGTACTTGATTTTTTCCAGCTTCAAAAAGAACATTAAATCTCTAAGCCAAACTGATATAGAGGGGGGTTGCGGAGATGTCCAAGACAACAATATTCTGCGCCGAGCAAGCAACGATGCAAAGGCCACAACACTCGCTTGTTTATGGTTCAGAGGCTGACACTGAGATGAAACACCAAAGATGGCGATTAAAGGACCAAGATCCAATTTGATTTTAAGAATGTCGGACATAGTCCCGAAAAAAGAGTTCCAAAAGGTCAGTATTTTGGGACAGAGTGCAAACATATGACTCAGGTTACAGGGTGAAAGTTTGCATTTCTTACACATGTCAGGAACTTTGGGATATATTTTAGACAATCTACTCCTAGAGACGTGGGCTCTATGGATCACTTTAAATTGTATAAAACTAAGTCTAGCACAGGACGTGGTGGTCCGTATATTATCTAACGCTCTGCCCCAGTAATCATCCTCAAGCTCCTGGCCCAATTCCTCTTCCCAAGCACTTACAGTTTTGATATTGTAATCATCCTGAGACCAGATCGTTGCATATATCTGTGAAATAATGCCCCTTTTATGAAACTTTTTTTTTTAATTATATATTAACATCAACTGGAAATGAAATATACTTCTCTACGAATATATTTTTCTGTACAATATTTTCTGTCAACTCCGCTTCATTTAAATCTTTCATCAGTGTACTGGCGCTTTAATTCAGCACGAGCAGCGCGGCAAAAAATAAATTAGACTCGAGGCTGAAACTCCTGCTTCACTGCTGCAGCGTCCGGTTTAAAATTTTAGCAGATAAAGGCAATTTTTCACGCTATCGGGCGCTACAGATAACTGGCCGATACATCGGTGCATCTCTACTACATATGTATCCTACACAGTTGCGATTTCTGCTTGAGTTCATCTTTTTTTTTCTCTTTGAAGGACAAATAATACTAAATGAATTAAACAGGGCGTGTTTGTTGTTTGATAAACTAGCAAAGTTTCCTCAGTGTAGAATCTCGCTTTGTATTGTTACTGTATATTAACTCTGAGACTGAGCAGTTCTAATTAGATCAGATTTGACCCAATATACAGTGGTGTGAAAAAGTGTTTGCCCCCTTCCTCATTTCCTGTTCCTTTGCATGTTTGTCACACTTAAGTGTTTCGGAACATCAAACCAATTTAAACAATAGTCAAGGACAACACAAGTAAACCCAAAATGCAATTTGTAAATGAAGGTGTTTATTATTAAAGGTGAAAAAAAATCCAAACCATCATGGCCCTGTGTGAAAAAGTGATTGCCCCCTTTGTTAAAACATACTATAGGGGGGGGGGTGCACACATGCAATTAATTTTTTAAAAACCCCCCGCCCGCCTTAATACAAAAACACCTTTCAAAAAAAAAAACAACCTTAAAAAAGGGGGGCTCACACCGCAAGGTCCCCCAGAAGATCACTAATAAAAGCTACACATCATGCCGAGACCCAAAGAAATTCAGGAACAATTGAGAAAGAAAGTAATTGAGATCTATCAGTCTGGAAAGGGTTATAAAGCCATTTCCAAAGCTTTGGGAATCCAGCGAACCACAGTGAGAGCCATTATCCACAAATGGCGAAGACATGGAACAGTGGTGAACCTTCCCAGGAGTGGCCGGCCCACAAAATTACCCCAAGAGCGAGCGACGACCTCATCCAAGAGGTCACAAAAGACCCCACAACAACGTCCAAAGAACTGCAGGCCTCACTTGCCTCAGTTAAGGTCAGCGTTCATGCCTCCACCATCAGGAAAAGACTGGGCAAAAAGTGCCTGCATGGCAGAGTTCCAAGGAGAAAACCACTGCTGAGCAAAAGAACATCAAAGCTCATCTCAATTTCTCCACAACACATCTTGATGATCCCCAAGACTTTTGGGACAACATTCTGTGGACCGATGAGACAAAAGTGGAACTCTTTGGAAGGTGTGTGTCCAAGTATATCTGGCGTAGAAGGAACACTGCATTTCATAAAAAGAACATTATACCAACAGTAAAATATGGTGGTGGTAGTGTGATGGTCTGGGGCTGTTTTGCTGCTTCAGGACCTGGAAGACTTGCCGTGATAAAAGGAACTATGAATTCTGCTGTCTACCAAGAGATCCTGAAGGAGAATGTCCGACCATCTGTTCGTGTACTCAAGCTGAAACGAACTTGGGTTCTGCAGCAGGACAATGATCCTAAACACACCAGCAAGTCCACCACCGAATGGCTGAAGAAAAACAAAATGAAGACTTTGGAGTGGCCTAGCCAAAGTCCTGACCTGAATCCTATTGAGATGTTGTGGTATGACCTTAAAAAGGCCGTTCATGCTCGAAAACCCTCTAATGTAACTGAATTAGGACAATTCTGCAAAGATGAGTGGGCCAAAATTCCTCCAGGACGCTGTAAAAGCCTCATTGCACGTTATCGCAAACGGCTTGGTTGCAGTTGTTGCTGCTAAGGGTGGCCCAACCAGTTATTAGGTTTAGGGGGCAATCACTTTTTCACACAGGGCCATGATGGTTTGATTTTTTTTTCACCTTTAATAATAAACACCTTCATTTACAAATTGCATTTTGTGTTTACTTGTGTTGTCCTTGACTATTGTTTAAATTGGTTTGATGTTCCGAAACACTTAAGTGTGACAAACATGCAAAGGAACAGGAAATGAGGAAGGGGGCAAACACTTTTTCACACCACTGTAGAACCCAGTATAGAATATATTATATATTATTATATCTGATAATTAAAGTCTGCAGGTATCCAGAGAGTAGAAAGGAAAGTTAAAGAATTGAACCTATGAAGGGTTTAAAATGACCAGAAGTGATTGGTCAAGTAGAACACTGTCTGTCTGTCTCTCGCGTGCTCTCCCTCTCTCTTTCTCTCTCTCTTTCACGCTTTCTCTCTTGCTCGCTCCCGCTCTCTCTCTCGCTGCTCTCTCTCTTTCACTCTCGTTCTCTCTCACTCTCTCTCTCACTCTTTCTTTCTCCCTCACTCTCTCTCTCTCTCTCTTTCACTATTTCTCTCTCTCGCTCTCTCTTTCTCTCACTCGCTCTCTCTCTTTCTCTCTCTTACTCGCTCTCTCTCTCTCTCTCTCTCGCTCTTTCCAAGCCCGTCCTTCTGCCATTGAAGTCAAGTGTATCTCCCTGGTGGCAGCGTCAAATAAGTGACGCACAGAGATGAAAGGCAAAGACACACTGTGATGTGAGAGTGTGTATGTGTGAGTGCTGAAGTTCGCCTTGGAAATGTTGTCGAATCCCAAAGAGACCTTTAGCAGGACCGTAAGGAAGAGAAGCGTACAGTATGTGGGTAATTATGCTGGGAATTTGAGAGTTAACATGTTTGTGTAGACGTTGTGTGAATCCGTTTCCCACCGTGTTTACGACAGATGAAAAGCAGTGTTACAGGTTGGGTGCAGATACGTCCTCGTGTCCAGAGAGTTGTGTTCCAGACAGAAAAGTCCGATTGGTATGAATATTCCTTGGTATTGGTATGAAAAAGCATGATAACGTGGCTTAGGATTGAATACACCTCTGAATGTGCCACTCAAAAGCAAGGTTGTTTTTAACCATGATGGGTTCACACCAATTCACACCCCTCCCTCCCCACACACACACACTTCAGTGACTGTCCTCTGACCTTTATTGAATTTTGTAACATCACAGATGCGCAGTACTCGCACTCGATTCAAAGGGGAATTTCAAAGCAGTTAGCAGTGAATGATGCACTCTATTTAAGGATGACACGTTTTTGTGAGAGTAATGATGCCTTCCTTCATTTATTCGTCAGTGCACCAAATGAGCATGTAGAATGATATCTGTAGTACAAAATGTGGTTACTGGGTGTATTTTCATGGCGTGCTGATCCGTCAAAGCCCATGGCAAATTAGTACAGTCCAATTTTTTCCCAGGAACCCCATAACAAAACACGACTAGATCTGCGCTCTCTAAACGAACAACAGTAACGAGGACATTGGGATCTACACTTTAGAGACAGTGTAACAACAGAGCAGCAGTATACTGTACACAGAGCTGTCAGATTACAGATACTACACTTTACAGTCGATGTGGAAAAGAAAGTACACCCTGCTTTAATTCTACGTCTTTATTTGCTAAAGGTGGTTCTGAATGTTACTGAATTATAGGGTATTTATTTTTTCCCCAAATAATTTCTGAATATTGGTTTACTTTTGGGGGAAAAAATGACTGCATATTGAATCAGTTGTGGGGTTTTTTGTCACCTGAGGTTGTTGAGGAATACATAATTGTTATTCAGGCTCTGATAAGAACATAGAATTGAAGGAGGGCGTACTTTCTTCTTCCCATGACCGTATATGGGATGGTTTATGTAAGGAGTGAAATAATCAGTAATGGGGTGGTGAGATGTGGCCTGACCACCCCGACGTTGATTATGTTCCAATAACAGCACATGCTGACATGTTTTATTCCACATAGACCACAGCAATTTTCCAACCATGACTTTTTCCATTAATGAACATATTGTACTTTTTATCACTCGACATTTACATTTTACAGTTTAGTTCCTATTATTGGTGTCATTCCTTTACCAGCCTCGCTTTTCTCTCTAATAAAACAAAAAAAGAAGCATTTTATCATGTTAGTGAGACACTGTAAAGCACAGTGCTGTATATCCTGAAGACTTTCCTGTGGAGGAAAACATACAGACTGTTAAAAAGCAGTGTTTATAACTGGGGCGGCGTTGGCTCAGGTGGTACAGTGGGCTGTCCACTAAACGTAGGGTTGGCGGTTCGATTCCCGGCACACATGACTCCACGTACCGAAGTGTCCTTGGGCAAAACACTGAACCCCCAGTTGCTCCCGATAGTAAGTTAGCGCCTTGCATGGCAGCTCTGCTACCATTGGTGTGTGTATGTGTGAATGGGTGAATGTGAACCAGTGTAAAGCACTTTGTAGAACCGCTAAGGTTAAAAAAGCACTATATAAGGGCAGACTATTTACCATAAAGCGCTGACACCCAAGACTCCTTCCATCACTATACTGTTGGAAATCCTCCTTGTGTTTCCCTTTCCAACTGTGGTGGAAAAGTTCACTTTACAGAGCGCGTCACCATTTCAATGATATTTTCAAATGTTTACGGTTAGTCTTAGGCTATGTGGACTATATTTTACCCTCTAAAAAAATTTAAACTTGGACCCTTACCATTGTATAAATTGACCCTAACAGTGGGAACTGTGAACATTCTTGAGTTCTAAGTCTAAGGAACAAGAACGTTTAAAATGTTTACATATATGTGTACATGCACCTTGTAACATACTCTAGAGATCAGGGTGTTTTTTTTGTTTGTTTTTTTTTCCCCAAGCAGCTAGGCCCATCCTAATTTGTTGTGCGTCATGACACAAAGATGGCTGCCATAGTTAAACCAAGTTAAAAAAAAAAAAAAAAAGAAAACTGGTCATTTTTCAATGACAATATATAAAGGTAATTAAAAATAAATAAATAAGAAACAGTCGAGCAATTATTTGCAATTATTTAACAACATGAGATGCAATGACCCCTTGCTGTAGGTACTTTTTCACATCTGATGAGTCTGACCAATCTGATCAGTTTTTTTTTTTTTTTTTTTTAGCAGTTTCTTTATTCATGTTACAATTGTTGTTTTTTTGGCATTATGCAAGGCAATTATGTGCATGTGGCTGGATTTATTTTCATTTAGTCTCTTCTGGGAGTCTCTTAATGAGCTGAAGATTACGTTACATGTACCTATTGTTTCCTCCCACGACTTTACACGTGACTTATTTCGCACAGTTACTGTTTGTAAATCAGCTGCAACATGCCGACCTTCTGGGTTTGCAGTTTATTTCCCACCGTGCACATTTCATGTGAGCAGTAGTACTGCTCTGCCTGGTATATTGAAATGTATTGACTGTCTTAAAAATAAGGTTGTTTATGCAAACAGAAGTGCGTTGAATGAGCGGTAACCGTGCCTCTGCGTGTGTGTGTTGTAGCTGGCGCAGGACGAGGGCAGTGCCGTGCGGGGTTTTGCCGTGGTGGAGTACGAGACAGCAGAGCAGGCTGAGGCCGTGCTGCTGGAGATGGACCGACACCTGATCCAGGGTCAGGAGATCCGTCTGTCACTGTGCAGCCCGGGAACATCTGGCCGCAGCACACTCGCTGCCCTCATCGCTGCTCAGGGAGTGGTGAGCAACGCACACACACACACAAACATACACACAGACTTATGAAGTCGTCATTTTGGATATCGTGGATTTCTTGCACATCATTCTCACATCTCAGATCAGTTTCTTCATTGGGATGAGGGCGCAGTAAAACACGAAGAGGTCAGCAGTATCGGCTAAATGTCAGATGGTTGTAACCTTTGCACAATGCTCTGCATTTGAATCTCCACACAGCACCCCACCACAGCCAAACCTAGAAGTAAGGAAAGGAAGATCCCGGAAGGCAGAGTTTGTTTAAGTTTAATAAAATACTTAAGTATTATTTCGAAGTTGTGATTCTTCCATAATTTCTAGTGTTAATTAGGAATGTGAAAGTGAAAACGTGAAACTCACCGGCCAACGCTGTCTTGACTAAGTTGCCCGATTTGTGATTTTGTATTCTATGCTTTTATTGAGAAATAATATTACTGTACACTCACTGTCCGCTTGAATAGGTACACCTGAACATTTATGCAGTTATCTAATCAGCCAGTCAGCAGCACAAGGCATAAAATTACGCAGGTGAAGAGCTTCGGTTAATGTTCACATCAAACCTCAGAAGGGGGGAAAAAAGTGTGATCTGTGTGGCTTTAAACATGGCGTGGTTGTTGGTACCAGATGGGCTAGTTTGAGCGTTTCATAAAAGTGACAGCGCTGATCTCCTGGGATTATCACACGCAACAGTCTCTTGAGTTTACACAGAATGCTGTGAAAAACAAACAACATTGCAGTGGTGGCTTAGCGGTTAAGGCTCTGGGTTACTGAGGAAGGTCGGGGGTTCAAGCCCAGGTGGTGCCAAACTGCCACTGTCAGACCATTGAGCAAGGCCTCGAACACTCTCTGCTCCATGGGCACTGTATCATGGCTGACCCTGCGCTCTGACCCCAACTTCCTGGCATGCTGGGGTATGGGAAGAAAAGAATTTCACTGTGATGTATATGTGACCAATAAAGACTCATTATCATGATATCATTATCATTAAATGAGCAACAGTCTTTGTCGATGAGAGAGATCAGAGGAGAGTGACCAGACTGGCCTGAGAGGACAGGAAAGCTACAGTGATTCAAATAAGCATTCTGTACAGCCGTGGTGAGCAGAAAAGCACATCAAACCTTGAGGTAGATGGGCTACAACAGCAGAAGACCATACTGGGTTCCACTCCTGTCAGTCAAAAACAAGAATCTAAGGATATCATGGGCACAGACTCACCAAAACTGAACAGTTGAAGACTGGAAAAAGACCGGGTGATTTTTATTATTTTTTTCAAACTGTCCAGTCTGATGTGATCATTAACTGAAGCTCTTGATCTGTATCTGCATGCTGTTTTCCCACATGACCTGCTGCCAAATGATTGGCTGATTAGATAGCTGTATAAACGAGCAGGGTTACAGGTGTTCCTATTATAGTGGATGATGAATGTTTATGTTGTGTATGTTATTAAGAAAGAATAAAACAATATGGTTTGCATGGAAAAATAGTTAAAGGTGCAATAGTCCATTTTCTTTCTTACTAGTAATATGAATAAGTTGGAAAATTGTGTAGAATGTGATGAAAACGGTGGTTTAAGCCGTGAGTATTACGGAATGCATGTTTGTGTTTACATGGCTATCCTGTCAGTCATGTTATAGACACTCCCTCACACCCCTTCCCTCCACACCCTGCTAGATTGCAAATAGCACAGCTTAGCACTCCTTAGAGCTTATTATGAAGAAAAAAGGACAGTGACTGCTAATCTCAGTAATCAATATGATCCAGATTTAGCGTATTTATAGTGTTATATAGTGTGCTTGAAGGTGATGTCATGACAGTCCTGGCTAATGCTAACTCTAGTTATCATGCTAACCCTACTTGCTTTGTGTTCATGAGTGGGGAAAAAGTTGGGGCAGGCTCAAAATGTGAAAAGAGAAATAAATAAATAATTCAGCTCCACCTGCTTAACTGTGGAGAAAATGTGAAAATACTTAAGTAGCGCACCTTTAATGACTATGTAGTGTGAAATTTGTTTATGTAACTCGTCACTACAGATTTGTTAAAGCACGGCGTATTTTATATCCATTAATAGTTAAATGAAACGCTGTGTCTTTACTATGACTTCATATACACTCACTGAGCACTTTATTACAAACACTACACCAATACTGCGTAAGGCTCTCAGAATAGCCGCGGTTCTTCTTGGCATGGATTCCACAAGATGTTAGAAGCATTCCTTTGAGATTCTGGTCCATGTTGACATGATTGCGTCACGCAATTCCTGCAGATTTCTCAGGTGCACTTTCATGCTGCGACTCTCTCGTTCTACCACATCCCAAACGTGTTCTACTGGATTCAGATCATTGAACTCCTAGTCCTGTTCTTGAAACCAGTTTGAGACGACTTTTGCTTTGTGACACGGTGCGTCATCATGCTGGAGGTAAACATGAGAAGATGGAGAAATTGTGGTTATGAAGGAATGCACGTGGTCAGCAACAACACTCAACTAAGCTGTGGCATTCAAGCGATGATTGATGGGTATGAACAACCCCAAAGTGTGTCAGGAAAACATTCCCAACACCAGGGGCAGTGGTGGCTTAGCGATTAAGGCTCTGGGTTACTGATCAGAAGGTCGGGGGTTCAAGCCCCAGCACTGCCAATGTTGGGCCCTTGAACAAGGCCCTTAACCCTCTCTGCTCCAGGGGCGCTGTATCATGGCTGACCCTGCGCTCTGACCCCAACTTCCTGACATGCTGGGGTATGCGAAGAGTTTATTGTGCTGTAATGTATATGACCAAGAAAGACTCATTATTATACCAACTCCACCAACCTGAACTGTTGACACAAGGCAGGTTGGGTCTATGGATTCATGCTGTCTGTTGTCTGTGCCAAATTGTTACTGTTGAAATCAAGGTTCAACAGATCATGCAACGTGTCTTCAATTGTCCAGTTTGGGTGAGCCTGTGCCCACTGCAGCCTCAGCTTTCTGTTCTTGGCTGACAGAAGTAGAACCCAACATTGTCTTCTGCTATTGGAGCCCATCCACCTCAAGGCTTGACGTGTTGTGCATCCTGAGATGCTTTTCTGCTCACCACAATTGTACAGAGTGGTTATCAGAGTGGCCATTCTCCATTGATCTCAAAGAAAACAACCAAACAAACAAGGAAAGACCCCAAAACATGCATGCCCTAACTCTTTTCTTTCTTCTTCACACACTCGGGCCCAAAAGATGTGAGGCGAGGCAGAGGCAGTGGCAGTTAAATTACAGTGTTCACACAGTGTGCTGTAGAAGACACAGCTTTCCTGTTATATTTCCTGTGTCTGAAATAAAGCAGGCTGCTAGGTTAAAGATGTGAGTCTCATACAGTGGAAACTATGGACCGTATTAATCTACTCCACTATACAGCATCAAGCCGTGAAAGCAGCGAGCCGTTCTCACTCAGTCTGTGAATTCTCCGAAATACTCATGAGCTTCCACCTGCTACTAACATGATTTTTTGGAGCGCTTTCATTGTAAAGTGTTGCATCCTTTACTCAAGCAACCAATGGAAACAACGAAGCCCACACATTCGCACCCACGCACTCATGTTTCTGTACATCTCTCATAGACGCTCTTTCTCAAGGGATTTGTGTCAGGCATGGTTGGTTTGTTCTAAATAGGTCCGCTTTCCTGTCTAATCGATGTCTTTCCCTGTGTTTAGTAGGTGTTCTTCTTTCTACCATCTTCCTTTCCTTTTAACAAAGCTGAATAGGCACGCCTGTGGTTATTTATTTCTTTTTTTTTTATGTCGCTATCATCAGAGCATTCATTGATTTGCATCAGTACATGAGCCACAGTAGGGACGTAAAAATCCCAAGGGCAACATTTCACTGTTTTGTTTTGGGTTTTTTTCAAGCTTTTTTTGTTTTTGTTTTACAGAAACTGCACACTCCCCTTTCTTTCTTCTTTCCTCAGCTGTCCCCTGTCTCTTTTTTCCAGCTCCTGTTGTACCCTCCTCTCTTCCTCTCCCACTGAAATGTGTCAAACCAAACAGAAGGAATGCAAGCTGACATTTCTGTGCATTCCCACCCCTGCAAACCACATGCAGCACCCTGCTCAAAAGACAAATGTGCCCGCTACTTTCTGAATCACACACTTCGCACACATATATATGTGTGTGTGTGTGTGTGTGTGTGTGTGTGTGTGTGTGTATATATATATATATATATATATATATATACATATATATACACACACACACACATACACACACAGACTGAGGGGGTGTAGACCTCATTCTGGTGGAGCTTCAGGCTCAGTGCAAAAGCCCCTGCCAAGCTTTGACTTCCCATGTTTTCATGGCAGTATGAAACTGGAGCTGCCTGGGGACTAGCAGGTGTCTCTGCTGTGTTACTACTTGCAGAGCTGTTATGATACAGGCGAGTGTGCGCACAGCCATTCTATACATCTGTCATATTCAGTTAGTCACCAAGGGCTAGGAGTGCTTCCCTGCTGGACTGGTCTGTGCAGGGTTCCTTAATAGTGAGACGTTGAAATAACACAATAGATGAGTCCCGTGGTTAGTGATTATTGATATGTACAGAACAACGTGTTCTCTGTTCAACTTAGGGCAATTTGTGCCGTTATTAACAATGTGAATGTTTTCTTAATGTGACTAAGTGTAATAATTAGGGATGCAGTAATGAGTCCCTTCAGGAAGCTGCGATTTTGCAATCGCAGAAATGAGTACAAAATCAAGCAAACACCGCAACATTCGAAGGAACTTCACTTCACTTCAGTTCTGTGAGCACTGAGCACTGCGAAGCTCGTGCTTCCATTCCCTGCACTTGCCATGGTGATCGTGGTGATAACAGAGATCACACTCTCTATTAAAGATACTCTTTAAATATCATACCATCTTAAATAATGGTATCTTTTTGATATAGGTATCAGTTATTGCGATCGGTTAATGACCGACGCTTAGTAGTGCCTACTCAGCGTGGCTCAAGGTCCCTATCCAGAACCTTCAAACTAACTGTTCCTCAGTGGTGCAATGAACTTCCAATCTCAATCCGGACAGCAGAATTTGTCACTATCTTCAAAAAACAGCTAACGACCCACCTCTTCTGTGAGCTTTTAACTCACCCCGAACCTGCCAACCCCCACATTATTTAAAAAAACTAAAAGGCACTGTGGCTCTTACACCTCTACTCTTTTTGCACATTGCTTCCCTCGAACTCAATTATAAATCTCGCATGGTAGCACTACTTGTAATGTTCTCTGCTTGATATATCGCTTTGCTTGTATTTCATCATTCGTGAGCCACTTTGGATAAAGGCATCCTCTAAATGAATAAATGTAAATGTGAATAGCCAGCAGCACACAGAAGCAACCAACGTAAACAGAGCTAAATAAGATGTTCCAAGATGCCGCTGATTGATTAATGCTAAGAAGGTTACTCATTTTGATATTGGTAACAGAATTAGCATTGATGAGTACCTAAAACCATGTACTTGTACTCGAATTCAGTCTTTAAAGAATAGCATTGCTGCATCTCTAGTTAATAATAATGTATATCAGTCTGGACATACAAAATTTTGATTGTTGTTCATTGTTTTGAATCCCAGTTCCCTCCTGATTCTGTACTCATCAACCCAGAAGTATTAGCACGGGCTAAACTCGTTCCTCCATACCTCAGAGAGTGAGAGAGAGAGGGGTGTTATTGCTTCCAAGAAAGCCATAACTGTTTGTAACTTGTAAGTGTTTGTGTGCACATTTACTGTAAGTGTGTCATTTTATGTGTGTCTTTACTATACATACAAACACTGAGTGTGTAAGTGTTTGTGCACAAGCCTCCAGGGGGAAAGTAGGCAGCAGATGGGTTTGCGGTATGATTGGGATGGAGCCATTCTACTTGCAGACATCTCGGATCTAATGAGGAAATCAGAGCTTCTACCATTTATGCCAACTCCCTCACACACATTTTGTCTAGCACCAAAGAGCCAGGCTTTTGAGTACAGCATGAAACCTGATATTGGTCGTATTAGAATTCAGTACAGAGGCAATGCATTGAAGTGACTAATTTGTTACTGGTACCAAGAATTGACACGGTAGCTAATGTGACTGTGGACGTAGAGATACAAAATGTGTTCTGTTGAATACAAGTAATGGTTCCTTCCAATCAGGGTTCTCTCCTGGACCACACACATCACTTCCTTAACCAAAATGCATGCCTTAGGTTGCAAGACATTCATGCTAGCTGCAACTACAGAATAACACCACATACCTGTCATGGAAAGAAGACCACCCCTCCTCCCAATGACCAAGTTAGAAGTCTAGAGGCAGAAGGACTTATTTTTAATTCTTGTGCCCTCCCCATCCTGACAAAATGTCATTCTTCTAGTTACTGCACTGGCTTCTTGACACAACCTTCCAAAATAATCCTGTGCCACAGGCTATTATGTCATGTCAGAGGTCCCACAGGAATCGGCAAGTAATGCAGGCCTTCAGACTCAACTGTCAACAAGTGTTGTCAGAAAATAGCAATCAATGCTTAAACCGTGTAAAACCTGACCTTACAACATACCTGGGGATGCACTGATCAGCTAACTGATGTCTTTCTTTACAGACACCTTTAGCATCTCCCTGACCCAAGAGGTCATGCCTGAATGCTCCATGGCCACCACCACAATGCCAGTACCAAAGTCGACTGTGTCCACTGCCAAGTGATAGCACTCACACCAATAAATTACGAAGTGGTTCAAAAACCTAACCATTAAGCAAAAAACTCCATATCACCCAACTCACTGCAGTTATGTTTGTTACTGCCTTTCATTCATTTTACTTGCAAAAGCTGTTCAGCATTCAACGTAATCATTACACAGAAACGAATAGGGATAATAAGCAGTGAACAGTAATGATAGGCAACATCATCTCAAGCACCACCACACTAAACACAGGCATCCCTCAGGGCTGTATGCTCACTCCACTGCTGTTCACACTGCTGTGCTTTAAGCACTTCATGAAGTTCACTAATGATATAGCAGCTGTGGGTCTCATCAGCAATGACGATTTGCACAGTGGTTTAGAACAAAAATATGTCTTTTAATATGGATGGAACAAGGAGGTCCACGTCGTCCAACATGCACCACCAGCTTCCTGCAAAAACAAGGATGAGAAGAGCAAAACTCCCCTCTTCAACCCTCAATATATAATGCAAGGGGACTACAAGACCATCCCAAGTATCTCCATTACTGGCTGATATAGGAGCCGGGTTTACACTGGACAATTTTTGGTACTGATTTTGTGATCGAAGACAAAAAGTATATGTCATAAAATAATTCTTTTGGGTGTGGATTTGGTGGTCCCGTTTGCTGCTATAACAGCCTCCACTGTTTTGGAAAGACTTTCCACTATAGATCGGAATGCTGCAATGCGAATTTCTGCCCATTCAGCCACAAGGGCATTAATGAGATCAGGCGCTGAAGTTGGGTACGAAGGCCTGGCTCACAGTCAGTTTTTCTGATTAATCCCAAAGATGTTCAGTAGGCTTGTGGTCAGGGCTTTGTGCAGGTCACTCGAGTTCTTCCACACCAACCTTGTCAAACCATGCCTTAATGGACCTTGCTTTGTGCACAGGGGCATTGTCATGCTGGAACAGGTCCAGTGAAGGGAAATCTTAAAGTTGCAGCATACAACGACATTTTAGACAATTGTGTGCTTTAAACTTTATGGCATCAGTTTGGGGAAGGCCCACATATGGGCGTGATGGTCAGGTGTCCACATACTTTTCCACATACTGATAGGATGCTCATCGCAATGCCACCAATAGGAGAATGAGGTGAAACTCGCAGGAAAGCTATGAGAAATACGAGACAAATACGTGACAATGGAGAAACATAAACGTTCAATTAATTCATATAGAACTTTCACATAAATTTATATCCCTGTCCTCTTGTTCAGCAAGTTTTCAGCAAGTGGCAAAACTACCACGTATGCTAATGTGCAGAAAGAACATCCTTATTACCTCAGGCTCACTTTGAAGAATGTTGGTCATTTACCGAGCCACAATTGGCTCCGAACTCCTCATCTTCGCCTTTTAAAACAAGTTTTCCTGGTTTTTATTATTCCGAGGTCTTCTGTTTGTTAATGCAACCCCAATTGTTGTACAAGCCCAGACCATGCTTATTGATGATCTAAGCAGAACATAATCAATTTTCTTTGATAGTTATCTGATCTTTGTTATATAATCTGACATGGAGAACACGTTATCACAGTCTGTTTTAGAATTTCATCCAAAATTATTTTCAGGATTATCTTGCACAGCATTGAATAGTAATAATAATAAAGGATTATTAAAACCAGCTTTAGACCGCAAGTCTCCGCTTTAGACCGTTGGGAGTTCACAACTAGCCAGACAGTCCACTAGGGTATAGTTTAAACACTACATAAACACTACATCTGCAAAGCCAGCAGCATTGTGACCCCTCCCATCCTTCAACAGACTCTTTATCAGCCTGCCATCTGGTACAAGGTACCAGAGCAACTAGAGAACAGATTCGCCTCTCAGGCTGACGAGCTCCTCAGCACCCTTTATACACTTTTCTGAGTATTGAGGCTATTGTTAGGTGTCAGTGCTTTTATTACTACACTGCTACTCACTGTATATTTTTGTGAAATATATAACGTGTTTCAATTTCACTCCTTTTTCATGATCTTCACAAAATATCTGAATGGTAAATTTGCACTTATATATGTATACTTATATTTATCCAAAGCGCTTTACAGTGTGTCTCATTCACCCATTCACACACACACTCACACACCAATGGTAGCAGAGCTGCCATGCAAGGTGCTAGCTTGCCATCGGGCGCAATTTGGGGTTCAGTGTCTTGCCCAAGGACACTTCGGCATATGGAGTCACCCGGGACGGGAATCGAACCACCAACCCTATGATTAGTGGACAACCCTCTATACCAACAGCCGCCACATATATCACAAATATCAAATATCTCCACTGTTATGGTGAACCCTATCGCAAAAGTTCCTGTAATTATTGTTATATAATTTTTTACCATATTTCCCAATACCTGATTTATTGCTGTGTGCCGGTGTATTGTGAATATATTACGATGCGGCACAGTTTGTGTGTGTCTTACCTTTTGCATTTCATGCAATCCTATATACTGACTTCTTGTTGCACAGTGGTACTGGATTTTGTGTATATCAGTGGTTCTCAAACTTTTTCAGTGTGAGCCCCCCCTCCCCCCTCCCACTTGTGTAAAGTGCATCCCTTTGTGGCCCCCTAGAGTCGTCAAATTTTCACAGTTGAGTTTTTCATTTTAAATAGTCTTGGGTTTTATCAGCATGTGGCTAAGAGTACTGTACCAAACAGAATATCTGTATATATGGCGTGTGTCTTAGTAAGCTGTGAATAATTGATTTAATTGATTAATATTTCTCATTTTTATTTACGTCTTAGTTCAACGGTAGACAATCCCAACTTACATAGAGGTAAAATTAATTTTTTTTAAATGATAGAATTTCTATGCCTGTGGCATCTGGCAGCCCCACACGGGGGGCAGTTTGAGAACCACTAGTGTATGTGGATAGGATGTCATTATAAACAGTGTTGTTTTGACTGATGGCACACAAAAGGTCCTGCATGATATGAGCTCTGCATGTAGGGATCCGGAATAGCAACTCACACCCAGGTCTACCACTTTTTAACAGAAATGTCATGGTATAGGATATGTTGATTGCTCATATATGATGTTACAGTGTGATATTTGTCTTTATTATGGAATGCAGAGGCCTTTTGGTCTAAAAGAATGCTAAAACTAGTGTGTGTGTGTGCGTTTGTATGTTTCTCTTGTAGATGCTGAGCAATAAAAAAGGTTTATTGCCAGAGCCCAATTTGGCTCAGCTCCTCAACAGCATGACCAATCCAGCTGCTCTTCAGGTTCTTATGAGACCGTACCACACAGGCAAGCGTGGAGGTATACACACATAAAAACACACATTCGCACACTCAATAGCCGGTTTGTTGGGTACTTGTGTCTACACTCACTGAGAATTTTATTAGATACACTGTTTGCCAGGTCCCGCTACCTGTTCATAGATAGAAGGGGACCGCATAAGATGTGTATAGCAACTGATGGGCTACATGTGTTATCATTAGTTCTTTTGTACACCTACAAAGTGAACCTACCTATATAAAAATGGCTGATAATTGTGGTAGCAAGGTCAGTGTATGTCAGTAACTAATGAAATGAGCAATCTAAATTCAGCAAAAAAATAAACGTTCTCTCACATTCAAATGCTTTTATTTCCGGCAAAGTTCTTAACGTGTAAATATTTGTATTAACACTTTGACGTTTGATGAACAGAAATGGAATAATGAGTCCCTGACAAAAGGGACTGGAGGGGGGGTCAGTATTTAAATTAACAGTCAGTATGTTGTGGCCACCAGCTGCTTTACGTACTACAGTGCATCCTCATGGACTGCATCAGATTTATCAGTTCTTGCTGTGAGATGTTACTCCACTCTTCCACCAAGCATTTGCAAGTTCTCGATCATGTCTGAGGGGGACACATGGTTATATGTAATTTTCCACTGCAAGGACGATCAGCTGTCCTTCCTGTCTCCCTGTAGCACCGTCTTATGCGTCTTACATTACAGACATTGCAGTTTATTGCTCTGAACACATCTGCAGTCCTCATGCCTCCCTGCAGCTGGTGTATGGCATGTTCAGGTAGGTGAGCAGGAACCCTAAAGGAACCTAGGCATCTTTCTTCTGGTGTTTTTCAGAGTCAGTAGAAAGGTCTCTTTAGTGTCCTAAGTTATTGTGACTGTGACCTTAATCACTTACCGCCTGTAAACTGTTAGTGTCTTAAGGACTGTTCCAGAGGTGCATGTGCAATAATTGTTTATGGTTCGTTGAACAAGCATGAAAACATTGTTTAAACCATTTCCAATAAAGATCCGTAAAGCTTACTTGGATGTTACAAAATTATCTTTAAAATACACAGTCTCCTGAATAAGGGACGTTTCTTTTTTTGCTGAGTTTATATATATATATATATATATATATATATATATATATATATATATATATATATATATATATATATATATATATATTGTTATATATATATATATATACATCTAGGGGCAGAAAATGATTGAAGTACCTGGATGGGGCAGAAAAATGAAACAATTAATGGCTGTAACCAGATTTCTGAGAAGGCAGATTGTGAAAAATCCTCAAGTGACTGCAAAAGATATGCAGCAAGACTTAGTGGCAACAGGCACTGAAGTTTCAGTGAGCACAGTATATTTAAAGTATCATGAAATCCTAGGAGAAAACTTCATGCTGTCTGCGAGGAAGCTGAAGCTTGGGAGTCATTGGGCCTTCCAACAGGACAATGATCCCAAGCATACCTCAAATTCCACCAAGCCTTGGTTGCAGAAGAAGTCCTGGAAGATTCTACAGGGCCATCACAGTCACCTGACTTGAATCCCATAGAAAATCTCCGGTGGGATTTGAAGAAGGTGGTTACAGCACACAAACCCAAGAATATTACTGAACTGGAGTCCATTGCTCATGAGGAACGGGCTAAGATTCCTCAGGAACTCTGCCAGAAGCTCTGCATCTCATTTGCAGCAGGTCATAACTGCAAAAGGCTGCTCTACTAAGTACTAAAGACCCTTGCCATGAAGGGGTTGAATAAATTTGAAACTGGCGAAATCATTATAGTTTGCATTTTCTGTCGAATTTGGGGAAACCACTCGAAGCATACTGTACATTATGTTGAACTATTTCAATCGCTTTTGTTTGATTTGTTCATTGCAAACAGCTGAAAGTCTGTACATTTTGACAATAAACCTGATTTTCAGTGAGGGTTGAATCATTTTGCTTGCCACTGTATGTGTATATATTCCATATCGTTCCTATTTATTCTTTCTTTACTCATTATATAAAAGGACTATTCAAGACAGTCACTTAAAAATTAGACCATAGATCCCAATTCGCTCCAATCACAGGCTTTTAATTCCTACACCGTAATGGCCTCCCATCTTGGTCTGGTCACATGATCAAAAGCTGATCTTCAGTTCGGTGACCCAGGCCAGGTTCCTTTCATGATGAACCTAATCATATATTAAAATGAACTTTTCATTAGGTTCAAGGATAAATGAGCTGCGGAAGGCCTTGGAGCTTAAGCAGAACACGCCAAATATAGCTCTTGATTAAACCTCCAATCGCTCTACCTATTCTGGAAAGAGTGGCCATTAGGACTCACACTGGAATTGGATAAAAGAAAAGTCTGGACTGCTGGCATGCTTTCTTATCTTTTTACCACCTGCTTTTTCCTTTTTTATTAAAATATATTTTATTCATTAACGTTTTATTTCTGCTGAGCCCCTTTTCACTGCCAACTTTCCCTTTTTCTCGTCAGGGAAGTTTCGTCCTCACGGTGTTCCTTTTCTCCGACCGCCGCTGACAGCCGCGCTGCTCCAGCTAGGAAAAGCACAGCAGGTACGTTACTTTGTCACACACACGCATACACACTCGCTACCTAGAAACCTTTCGCACATCCTCATTGTCTGTCATTCTCAATCCAGTCATTACTTTATAGGTTTGATGAACTCTGAAGAAACTCTGCTGTGTTATTTAGATGCAGAGCAAGTAGCAGAATGAGTATTCACAGAAAAATTTGTGAGTTCCTAATGAGTCTTGGCACACACATTATTACTCAGCGAGTGCAATGTTTCTCTATGTGTTTCAGAACGCCATGCTGGGGAACGGGCTCGTTCTGCAGAACCTTCTCCACATGCACATGGCACAGCAGCAGCTCCTGCACATCAAGGACAAGCACGCCACTAATGTGAGGGTGAGGGTTATGGAAAGGCGTGTAATATTTCTGCAGAAAGCTGCTAGGTTTCAGATATCTGGATTTTTTTTTTTTTGACTTAATCTTAAGCCAATCACATTATTTCAACATTCCTATATTTGTTCCTGAGCAGGCGTTATTGCTTTGTTCTTTGTGTGTGTGTGTGTGTGTGTGTGTAAATAATGAAAACTGTGATTTTCACTCAGGAAGACATTAGTTTTGTTTAGCTTGCGTTCCACACCGAGCACCAGAGAGCCTGCAGGCTGAATTCCACTTTTATTTGATATTACACAGCGACACATCACAGCAGCTCACAGAAGATATGAGAGACGACATAAAAAATGATATCTGTGTTTGTAACACTGATGGTACATGCTCTACAGTCTTTCATTCATTTGCTGTGAGTGGTTGCAACGCTGCAGTTCAATGAGCACACTCGTAATCTCTGTGTGTGAGTTTGTACTCTGCAATTTTGCAATCTGACATTATATGTACTAGCAATGTAAAGCTGTACTAGGATTCCGTATTTGAATATATTTGAATGTTAATAAACCTATCATTTTACTGCCACGAACATCAGTATCGGTGTCACGCTTAGACAGTGATTTACTAAGATCCTGGACACGATGTGCAAATTTCTCGAATTGTCTCCTTTACAAGGACGAATTCAATAATGGCACCACGTGCAAAGTATTAGGAAGAAACTATATTAAAATGAGGTAGCATAGAAATGATATATACTGTACATACTACCCAACTACATTTACCATAACACTGTAACTGGTAACATCCAGTTTGTCATGAAACAGGTCCTGACTTGTGCAGGTGATGCAATAGCGAGCCAGTAAATGGAAATCATACAGCTGCAGCTAGATGGACAGGGGAAAAGACATTTTCGTGAATCTGAGTTAGAGGTACATGTGTCTGTGATGGAATGGATGGATATAAAGGTATAAATAGGGACCATAAAGCAAATTCTTGAGATAAAATAAAATCAACAGATGGTTCAAGAGCTTGTCTGTTTCCAATCCATTTAAAAAAAAAATTAATAATAGGTGTATTTAAATAGTTATGGAGGTGTGTATGTGTCTGCGTGTGTTTTTTTTAAATAAATAAAGCTGTTCAAATCAAGTATTAAGCCATTTTCACACATTCCTACAGCTCATATATACAGTATATCTAGGTATGTATTCATTTAAAAGACAGAAGACTTTTTAGAAGACTTTCTAATTAAATTAATTAAGACTTTTTAATTGAATTCAGAAGACTTTTTAATTAACTATACACGAGGAAAGTTTTTCATCCTGAACAAATAAACATCTTTATTTCATATAGACAAAACACTGAAAATGAATTGAACAATTAATTCATTAAACAATTAATTGAACCCAAGTGTTACTGAAGACTAATGAGCTGATAAATATTTTCTTCTGCATATTCTGACTTTAAGTGTGACAGCTCGTCCTTGCATTTTAGTGTGAGGTTCCTTCCTACTCATTAAGGCAAAGAACCTTCTCTCTGACAGACTTGGATAACTCATCTTGTCCCGATCATGTAACAATCGTAGCAACGGATTGACCCATTTATTACTGACAGTCAAAGGTAACTCAGATCCCTCTCAGTTAACCCCATTCGACGAAGACCGCCCCCTGATGGCTCATACAAAAGGCCTCTAGCATCTTCAAAGTAGACCCTCTTTTTGCCTAGAATTTTCAGAAATGTATTCTTGGCATTTTCTCACCCGGTTTCTCGATGAATCCCCTTGTGATACATTTTTTAAACAGTATTAAAGGAGTTCCCACCGACGCTGGACACTTCTTAGCTGCTTTTCAGAATATTTCGCTCCGAGCCGTATTTTTTTGTAAATAAAATGTTAGTTTCATAATGGAAGAAATGAATACGTCGGCACAATTATATTTTTGTCCACAACACCGATTTCAGACCTTTAATCACACACCTTCAGATCAAAAGGTTTTTAAGATCATGAGAAACATTTCAGTCGGATGTCTGAAACTTTTGCTCGGCAGTGTATATTACTTTACTTACTATACAGTATGTGCTATGATCATTGATTACGCTGATGTTGATTTAGATGATTTAACAGCATTGAAGTCCAGCATTTTTAGGTTATTAAAATGTTCCACACTCTGACCAGATGTTTGCTCGTACAGACGTGCCAAAGATGAAACTGATGAATAAGGACTGTGTAGGTGGAATTTGTGTGTGTTCGTTTTACGATCTGTTTATATGCATACATAAACAGAGCCAGTATGCATTGTACACCACAATGGTATTGTACAACTTATGCGGTGCACTACGTGATTAACAGAACACCATTGGTATGCTGTAGAGTGCAGTCCACAAGCCACTGGAAACTCATTCTGGCTCTGTATTCAACAGATTTGAAATGAATAGATAATGATTATGATTGCTAAATATCAGCTTTACTTTAACGGTTTATAGGTTTATATTGGATATACTATATCATTATTACAGCCTCCGCTCATTCCAGGCAGCCATAATTGAACAAATGAACATAATGCTGAATGGTCTAGTTCATTTTAGTGTGTGACCCGTAAAGGTTACCAGACTCAGGGTATTTTCTTCACTGATAGACTGCTAGACCGCTAATGCAGCCATATTCAGCTCCTGCTTGCATCATGGCCTTGAGTTATGTTTTCATGCATTATGTCTTGTCCATCCGTCTGTCCATCAAAGCATCTGTCCGAGGTTCTTGTTAGCATGACGTCTTTAGAACAAGCGCTTTAATGTTTGTAGGATTTATATGGAATTATCATTGTAGCTGACTGATCCAAGCAAGGTCAAGGTTTTCTTCAATAGTTTCCTTCCTGTTTGTCATATAGAAATGTTACTTACACATTCATGCTCAGGAAATCCAGGCCGATTTTCTGGCTATTTAAGATCTTTGCCGTCTGTCCATCCATGTGCCTGACCGTGCATCCGTCCGAGACTCTTTAGTGCGATATCTCAAGAACAAGTCTTGTTTGTATGGAATGTTTGTAGGATTTATACAGAGTTTATCACTGGAACCAGCAGATGAACTGATTCGATTTTGGAATTGATCCAAACAGGGTCAAGGTCACAGCAAGGTCAAATGTATACAAAAGTTTCGCTTCAATGGCTTTTTTTCTGTTTAGAAGTATTCGTTAAGGGTATTTCTGGCATACAAATTAGTAACGAGGAGATTTAGAGTTGGTGGTGGTAGAGGCATGCTTGTCGACACTGTTAGGCCCGACTTTTTGGTTTAAAAAAAAGCAGGTCATTTACTCAGAATCTTTTTTTTTTGTCTCTAAAATGTGAAGAATATGCATAAAAAGAACCAAACTCACTCCATATAGGCATATCGTCCATACCCTCAGATTTACATTATTTATTTTAACTTTTTATGTAGTTCTAATATTTTGAGTACATATGTATTTCACTGGATGTTGCTCTGGTTGGAGTCCTGATGCATTGTGTACTTTGTTTCCCTTCTCCTGCCTCTGTCTTCTCTCTCACTCTTTTTTCAGATTCCCAGTCTTTTAGGTGACCCCTCCCGTTTACTTCTCCATAAAGTCTTGGCTCTGCGAGCTGCAGCCCCGGTGCCGATGGTGAAAGGCCTGATTGGCGATTCCCCCAGCGGTAAGTGTTGTAGGCTGTGCGTAGGCTGCTCCTGGCCTTGTGCTAGCTGCTTCACAGAACCGCATTTGCAATGCAAATGTCAACAGTGTTTGAGGAATCCAGTATGAATCGTTAGAGGCTGCAGCTTCAATCAGTGTTCTTTCTTTGGCGATGTTATTCAGACGAAACCTTTGAAAAAAGAATATTCACGTGTCGCTTCATTTGCACTTCAGTATAGGTGCGCCATGATTCCAAATAGGCCACCGTTTGATCAGAGCTTTAAATGTAACGTCTGTACACCTTTTTAACGTTATATACTGCTAACTGTCCGTTCGTGTTTAAAACACAACGGCGGCTGTGTGTTTTCAGCCCCAAGACTGTGGAATGCGCTGCTTTTTAGAGTAAGATCTACTTCAACTATTCACAAATTTAAATCTTGCCTTAAGACCCATCTTTTCTCCTTGACATAAGACTGTGTTCAACCCTTGGGATGTTATGCCATTTGTTCACTTAGTCATATTATTAAGGAGATTTATACTTTGTGTGTATTGTTATCTTTTAGTGTATTCTTGTTTTGTTACCCTGTCTTGTGCTGTAATGTTGATGTGAATTTTTAATCTCAGCTCTCATCTTTACAGCTCTTCCGTCAGCTTCAGCTGTTTTAAATGTGCTCTAGATATGAATAGAACTTGAACTATAAGCCAAATAAATGATATTTTGGTGTAAGAGTAGCACAGTTTACATTTATGGCATTTGGCAGACGCTCTTATCCAGAGCGACTTTTTTCATTTGTCATTTATACAGCTGAGCAGTTGAGGGTTAAGGGCGGAGGTGACGTCATCACGACGCGCACTCAAACGAGGCAAAGCCCTCTTTGATTTACGTGCACCTAACATGAGTACAGCTAAAAGGTCTCATTTACCAGCAAACATCACTGCAAAAGGGGCGCACGGTGGCTTAGTGGTTCGCCTCACACCTCCAGGCTCGGCGGTTCGATTCACACCGTGGCCCTCTGTGTGTCCCCGTGCTGCGGGGGTTTCCTCCGGGTACTCCGGTTTCCTCCCCCAGTCCAAAGACTTGCATGGTAGGCTGATTGGCGTGTCTAAAGTGTCCGTGGTGTATGAATGGGTGTGTGAATGTGTGTGTATGTGCCCTGCAATGGACTGGCACCCTGTCCAGTGTGTACCCCGCCTTGTGCCCGATGCTCCCTGGTATAGGCTCCAGTTTCCCCCGCGACCCTGAAGGAAGGATAAGCAGTATAGAAAATCACACAAAAGACCGTACAACTGCAATTTCGCCAATTCAAGTATTTCAAGAAGCCGCAACAAAATCGTAGCAATCACAAAAAAAAAAACCTCTGCGCCCTCCTGTACGGACTGTAAAGTATAAATGATTTTTAATGTTCCGGCGTCTGAATTTGCTTTTGAATATTTTATATTATGTTCCCTGGACATGTTGAGAAATAAAACAACGTTACTTTCAAAGCACAAACGCAGCAACAACCAGTCAGAAGTTTGTGAATTTTATTATCTTGCTTATTTAAATGTATATACCGTATGACTGGGATTCACAGACTCGACTCGGGAGGCTGGTGCGTCCGGAGCAGGCCGTGCTCACATGAGCCCTGGGGATCAAAACGGTGTGTCAGCTCCAGACAAACACCCAGCAGTGTCGACTCTCTCCCACAGCCAGACACATTGCTTCAGTTCTGGGTCAAGTAGAGCAGCACTGAGCTCCAAAGCCCTGGTTAATCACAACAGCACTGCATCAGAGACCTGCATACTTACAGTGAGTGCAGATTTCACTCCTCTGCTGCACCTCCATTCTTTATGCTCTCTCTCTCTCTTTCTCTCTCTCTCTCTCTCTCACTTCTTCACTGTCTTTTTTTGTTTTATATATATCTCCTTCTATTTTTCTTTCTCTATACATCTCTATGTAGTTCTCTTTCCTCTTTTTATCCCTTTATTTCAAACTATTTCTCTGTCTCTATCTGCCCCTCTAGCCTTCTCTATCACTCTATTTCATCCTCTCACTCTATTGCTCCTGTCTCTCTGTCCCAACAATATATTGATCTTTTCTAGTGTATGTGTGTGTGTGTGAGCTATTTTGTATTCAACAAGGAAAACAGTCCCCTAAATACTAACAATACACAAACATTATATTACACTGTTGCTGAATTCATAATTCTGATTGCTCAGAGAGCGTTGATGAATTTTCTAGAACAGCAGCTTTGACAGTAGTTCCTGCTGCAAGACACATCACAAGTTATTTTTTTATTTTTTATTACTGCACTCATTCCGATACTCTATCATTTATATAGTATCAGCTATTTTGCACGGACCTGTATGGAAAACAATCCATTTAAAAGTTTTTTAGAAGTGTGTAATTGTTGATTTAAAAAATAATAATACAAATTTTTTGTGAGATGTTTATTTAGCATATTTGGAAGGAGTCTCCAGTGTCAGAGGTAAAGCTTAGTTAGTTAGTTACAGTTACATTTATATAGCACTTTTCTAGACACTCAAAGCACTTTACATAGTATGGGGCGTGGTCTCCTCAACCACCACTAGTGTGTAGTGTGTAGAACGCCCACAACACACCACCTATTAGTGGAGAGGAGAGAGTGATGTAGCCAATTCATATGTGAAGATTATTAGGGGGCCATGATAGAGAAGGGACCCCTAATAATTTCAGGGGAGTCAGGACTTTGGTTTAAAGTCTGATCCGTAAGACCGCACTTTTACTATACAGTGTCCTGGTCATTCTTCTGGGGCATTGGAACCCACACAGACCGCAGGAAGACTGCCCCCTACTGGGTCACTAATACCACTTCCACCAACAGCCTTAGTTTTCCCAAGGTTGTCTCTTATCCAGGTACTGGCCAGGCTCAACCATGATTAGCTTCAGTGGGAAACCAGACGAGAACTGCAGTCAGACATATTTTGGGGCACATAAAGCTGTAACAAAAGACCTTTATAGTTTTTCCGTTTATAGCTTTATAGTTTTTTTTTTTTACATGACAAGCTGCACTTTTTTTCATTCCAAGGGAGAGAAAAAAGTATGTTTACTGTTTTTTAATTACTATAATGTAATAACAGGATACAACATATAATGTAATAACTATTTCAACATTCAATGTAACTACAAATGGATAAAAATTATATGACGCGCCATTCTTTAATAAATACAAATGGTTATTGTTGGCAAATTGCTGTCGCGTAAGTGGAATAAAACATACTGGAAAACGTCGGCGTTGTTGATTGTGCTCCTATTACATTATGTTCTATTGTCTTTTATTCCTTTCTTATGCCATGATGCTGTCATTTGAATAGATTTGAATACATTGTTGCTTCTGTAGAAGATAGCAGAGACTTGTTTTGTGGACAGCTGTTCAGCAACGTTACATGTAAACGTAAATAATTATAAATGATGAATTTTTTTTATTTTTTTAATATGCCTTTTTTCCCCCTCCACACTATAATTGGAAAATAATCAAATCCTGTGTAGTCTACAGCACACCGACCTGTTGTTGATTATTTTCCCTACTGCAACATGTCTTGTAGGGTTTTATTCCTTACACAACATAGACTGCTGGATTGTACACGTGATAAACATTATTTATCCCGGACTCATATTTATATATCATGCAGTAGATGAATGATAGCTTTATATTGTGAGTTTAGTGTTGTGAGTATGACACTGAAGATTGTAAAATGCCAGAAAAAGGGAAAATGATTGGGATTCACTACAAAACACTAAAATCTTTAACACTTTGACTGAATAAGAGGTGTAGCGTCATGTCACCTTTTTCGTCCAACAATGTCCCAGTGTCTAGAACTTCCTGTATAATTCAAACATTGATGAAAGTGTGTGTGTGTGTTATTCCTGTGTGTGCAGACACAAAGCACCTGCCAGATGTCTCTGCTGGGAGAGCCACCTAAAGAGGTGAAACTGCCCTCCAACCCTTACCTAAACATGGCCAGTGTCTTACCTGGAGTGGTGCTGCAAGGTACACACACACACACACACACACACACACACACACACACACACACACTGAATTTCTGTCTTAAGCTATTTATTCAATAAAAGCTTTAGGTTTCCTCCTCCAGTCCAAAGACATGCATTGTAGGCTGATTGGCATGTCCAAAGTGTCCACAGTGTGTGAATGCGTGTGTG
The DNA here is from genome assembly GCA_012411365.1 of Ameiurus melas. NCBI lineage: Eukaryota > Metazoa > Chordata > Actinopteri > Siluriformes > Ictaluridae > Ameiurus > Ameiurus melas. The sequence continues at coordinate 26,890,535 of CM022767.1, read as the reverse complement.
ATTGTGCCCTGTGATGGATTGGCACTCTGTCCAGGTTGGTGTCCCATGCCCCCTGGGATCGGCTCTAGGCCCCCCGTGACCCAGTAAGGATAATTGGAACAGAAAATGGATGGATGGATGGAATAATAGCTTTACACAGTGCTGGTACAATTCTGTTATTTCATTCCCATCAGTGTTTTTCTCCCTCTACTCCTGAGAAATGTTTATCCCTCAGTACCTCAGCGATGGTCTGATCATTGTATTCTTATCTAGATAAACATCTCTGTTCACAAAGCAGTGCCAAAGGGCCACATTCAGACTGGAGTAATGTGTGAGTAGTGAGGAGTTAGTACACACATCATTATTCAGACGTAACTACAGATTTAAGCGCTGCTTGGACCGGCTCCAATTACCCGTGGAGTTTGCGTGTCTTAGTCAGGAGCAAATCTGGCCTTGAATTGAAGACGATTTATCGTGAGCGATATCAACTCTTGTGATATAATTCTCATCTCAAGGACCAGGTTTGATTTAGATAAAATTATGAATGACACTTACTTAAAGCGAGCTTTGTTTCTCATCGGCTCGACAAGTCATTTGTAATTTGTTAATTCAACTCATTATAGCGCACTAAAAGCATTATAATTTCATGACTTCTGTTTAACATCTCGCGGCTACATTAAGTTGTGCACACAAATGACCTGCCGGAGCACGATGTAAAACATTTACAGTACATAGCCTGTCTAGTCGTTATTCACCTCTGCCTAGGTTCACACTTACTGATCCTGTACATCTAGCTCAATAATATAGGATGTGCTGGATTAAGTTGTGTTTTATAAGCTGCTGAATAAGCCATATTGTTAAATTAAAGCAAATATGTAGTGTATGTAGTGACTGATGTAATCATTATAACTTAGACAATTCATTCAGTAACATATTGGCGATATACTAGACTCCTGTTAGATGTTTATTTCAATGCTTGTTATCTTCTCATTCATACATCATATGTCTTTTTTTTTTTCAATTAAATGATATTACAATCGACATCATAAATAATTTAAATGCCGATTTTTTTTCTGGATTTAAAGGCAGTGGAAACCACTACTCAAGAAATATCTGGCAACCATGGAGGCATGACTTGCACAGATACTTTTTAATATTGTGACTTCCATAAAATCAGCTTAGGCACCTGCAAAAAAAAAACTAACTCTACGGCTCTAAACACGGGGCAGTTTTACTACCTAAATATTGACATACAAAACAGCCCAAAACGAAAAGCCTTGGAAATGAAAATGTTCAGTAGCTCTGTGGTGGGTTGTATCACCTCATCTCCACACTCTTCCCTGGAAGGCCATTAAAGGGGAAATAAAAATAAAGACAATCAAAAGTTATAAGTGGAAAAAGGGACAGGATTGTCCTGAAAGGTGGGCAGAGCTAATTTCCAGGCTGGAAATGAGCTGTAAAAATGTCTTTTTTGGTTTGTTTAAAAAATAAATTAATAAATAAAGCTTCAATATTGTGAATCTCTGTATTTTGACGGTATCTTTGAAATCATGTGATTATAAGTGGAAAACAATGAAAGCACTTTTTTTGTCTTCCTCTTTCTGCTTAAATTACATACTGAATAATTCCTCATGGGCCGAAAGCGTGAAGCTCCTAATTACTGTCTTCCTTCAACACTGCATTTCCCTCACTGGGACACATAGTATTTTGTTTAGGTCTCCTGAGATTGCTGTGTGAACTGAAAGCTGTGCACATGAAGGAATGAATACACACACACACACACACACACACACACAGCTTCTTTACGGTCTTTACGGTGTATGTAGCTCTGAGCCAGCTCTGTATTTCAGATGGGTGTTATAGAAGAGAATCTTGGTACTCCCCAACCAGACAGTTTCAGCTTTATTCTTTTCAAACACACCTGAGCCGAGTAGTCCTGATGCTCCTGGCTGGATTATCCGCCTCAGATGTGTGTAGAGCTGGAGCGGAATAAATATGTGGACTGGCTAGAGGTTAGGATGACTTGACTGAGAGGTTTATGGTTCATAATTGTCCTGTCAAATGGATAATGCTATGTTTCCTGCCATGGTGCCAAGAGCTGGCAGGTATAATTGGTGACAATTGATGCATGTTTTTGGTGTAGTGGGGATGTTGTGAATTCGTTGTTTTATCTCTGTTTGTGTGTGTGTGTGTGTGTGTGTGTGTGTGTGTGTGTGGTGTAGCTCCCTGTAGCAGCAGCAGCAGTAAAGGCCAGGCGGTCAGTGGGACCTATAGCTCGGTTCTGCCTCCTGCTTCTCTCCCAACCACCCAGTACAGCACTGAGTGCAGTGCCTCAGAATACACGAACCAGTACACTCAGCAATACTCACAGGTAACTAACACACTCCAACACACACCTCCACACAAACCAGAGTGTCTCTATTGAGACACATGCTGAACAAAGACTTGCTTACCAGGAAAAAAAAACAACTCAATGGTGGTGTGTCCAGGGGCTCTTGTGATGATTAGTGGCATCATGGATTCCACTAAGTACCCAAATATTTTACTTTTTTCAGTAGACTTGATGGAGAAATTAATGTCTTTCAAGAAGATTAGGGCCCCAAAATACATCCAAATAAACCCAGACAGGGTTGCAGCAAGCAAAATCAATGTTCTATGCCATTTCTTATCTCCGAATTTGATCATTTTCCAACGTGACATGTCATAAACAGTATGGAAAAGATACTTACGCTCACTGGACACTTTCATAGGAACACCTGAACCCTTGCTCGTTCATGCTATCAGCCAATCATGTGGCAGCAGTGCAATGCATAAAATCATGCAGATACAGGTCAAGAGCTTCAGTTCAAACATCAGAATGGGGAAAATGTGATCTCGGTGACTTTAAGTGGGGCGTGGTTGTTGGTGCCACACAAGCTTGTTTGGGTAATTCAGAAACTGCTGATCTCCTGGGATTTTCACACATCTCAAGAGTTTACACAGAAAATCATCTCATGAGTGGCATCACCTAGACTAATATAATTGTTTCCAGATGTCCACTGTGGCCTCAGGTTCCTGTTCTGGGCTGACCGGTATAGAACCTGATGTGGTCTTCTGCTGTTGTAGCCCTTCTTCCTCAAGGTTTGGTGTGTTGTATGTTCTGAGATGCTTTTCTGCTCATCACAGTTGTAAAGAGTGCTTATTTGAGTTACCATCCTGTATAAACTTGAGACTGTTGTTCGTAAAAATCCACTTAGAGCAACAGTTTCTGAAATACTCAAGCTCTGCCACCAATAACTAGGTCATAGTCAAAGTCACTGGTATCACATTTTTCTCCATTCTGTTTGATGTGAACCTTGACTGAAACTTTTGTCCACATTGTTTTTAAAAGTCTGTTTGTCATCCGATAGATATTTTATTTATAGCATTAAATATATGATGTTTGTTGTAGAACGATGTATGAACTGTCTGATTCACTTTTAGTAGTCAAACGTTAGTTCTGTGTTTTTGTTTTTGTCTTATGGGAAAGTAATTGCCGTGCAATTGGCTGATTGGATAATTGCATGAATATGCAGGGGTACAGGTTTTCATATTAAAGTGAAGTTTTTTTCACGAACTTGTCATTTCACCGAGCTCTAAGACCAGGAAGCATCAGCTGTCTAAATGCCAGGACCGAAATGAAACCATGAATACGTGAGCAGTTATGAGGATGAGGAATATGGGGTCCTGATGTAAAATAAAAGCAGCCTAGCTTTGATACATCATTTAAAGGGCATATATGATTCTCTCTCTCTCTCTCTCTCTCTCTCTCTCTCATTCTGTGCCTATTTTCTGTCGGATATTAAACGTGACAGAAAGGGCTGGAGAGGGTGGCACATGCCCAGAGGAAAATGAAAAGGGGACTGATGGTAACTCGGTTAGAGAGATCACAGCAGAATGAGATTGAGATGAAATAGCGATAATAGGGCTTTGAATGACGGGGCTGAGCTCTTCCCTCATTCACACGGGTAAGAGAAGGAGAGTTTAACACTCGCCACCACTGGGTATCGCTCTCTTTTTCTCTTACTGTTCAGCTCCAGGCATTGGCATAAGTATTGAAATTTCACTTTTGTCAAATCTGCATCTGTCTGTCTGTCTATCTATCTTAACGACAGTGGTGCTTGAAAGTTTGTGAACCCTTTAGAATGTTCTATGTATCTGTATAAACATGGCCTAAAACATCATCAGATCCTAAAAGTAGATAAGAGAACCCAGTTAAACAAATTAGTTCTACTTGGTCATTTATTTTTTGAGGAAAATGATCCAATATTACATATCTGTGATTGGCAAAAGTAGGTGAACCTTTGCTTTCAGTATCTGGTGTGACCCCCTTGTGCAGCAATAACTGCAACTAAATGTTTCCGGTAACTGTTGATCAGTCCTGCACATGGGCTTGGAGGAATTTTAGCCCGTTCCTCAGTACAGACCAGCTTAAACTCTGGGATGTTGGTGGGTTTCCTCACATGAACTGCTTGCTTCAGGTCCTTCCACAACATTTCTATTGGACAATTTGTCTGACTGTGGAATGGTTTAGTTTAAAGTCTTTAGAGATGGTTTTGTGACCTTTTCCAGCATGATGAGCATCAACAACTCTTTCTCTGAGGTTCCCAGAAATCTCCTTTGTTCATGCCTTGATACACTTCCCCAAACATGTGGAACAGGTCATATTTATACAGATATAGAGACAATTCCAAAGGGTTCACAAACTTTCGAGCACCACTGTGTCTGTCTGTCCGTCCATCCATCCATCCATCCATCCATCTATCTGCAGGTGTATTTTAGCCATGTATTATTGTGCTAGGTAATATTGGCCACAAGCTAATTTCCCCATTTGCACTTAGTGCTACTTTCATGCTCATGTTGTAGTAGGATTTTCAAACTCATTTTAATCCAAGAATTTGCCTGCTGAGGCCCCATCTTACTGCAGACACGTTATTTTCCTGACATATAAAGCCTTATACCACATTATTGAATTATCGATTCTGATTGGTCAGTTCTTTTCACTTGGTTAATTTACTGTAATGGTGGGAAGAGTGGCTTAATGGTTAGCATGCTTGCCTCGCACCTCCAGGGTTGGCGGGTTTCCTCCGGGTATTCCGGGTTTCCTTCCCCAGTCCAAAGAAACTGTTGTAGACTGTTTGGCATTTTCATATTGTCTGTAGTGTGTGATCCCCCCGCCTTGTGCCCCGACTTCCCTGTGATAGACTCCAGGCTCCACCACAACCCTCTGTAGGATAAATGGTATGGAAGATGGATGGATGGATGGTTGGATGGAATTTTCTGTAACAGCAACTCTGACTGTAGTGCTGGCTACAAGGCAAATTACATTATTTTAATGTGCTCTTTCTGATACGCTGTTTCTATAGCAACAACAAGTGTACAGGAACTTGTATGGTGGATGCACCACATAATCTAAGGCTAAAAATAAAAGGGTGTTTTTTAAATCATATAGTGAAGTTTTCTTCGCATTTTTGGAAGAGCGCGGTGTTGAAAGGACATTTTTGGAAACTCCGTGTCGGCACTTTGTAACAGTCAGAGATGCAGCTGTTCCTTTAAATCTTCTAACACAGGAAAGTCTTCAGGATAAATGATTATTGATAGCGATGTGCATTTTTATGTAATCATTGGCAAATTGCTATGTAATCATTGGCAAAATACACACCGAACATCATATATCCATCCATCTTCAACCGCTTATTCCTGCTTCAGGGTCGCGGGGAACCTGGAGCCCAGGAAGCATCGGGCACAAGACGGGGTACACCCTGGACAGGGTGCCAGTCCATCGCAGGGCACAATCACATACACACTCACACACCCATTCATACACTACGGACAATTTACCAAGCTGCCAATCAACCTACCATGCATGTGTTTGGACTGGGGGAGGAAACCGGAGTACCCGGAGGAAACCCCCGCAACACGGGGAGAACATGCAAACTCCACACACATGGCCCGGCGGGAATTCCCGGCATTCCCGGCGGGAATCGAAGGTGTGAGGCGAACGTGCTAACCACTAAGCCACCGTGCGCCCCTAACATCATATATTTAATGGTATAAATAAAATGTCTATCAAACGACATAAACAGACTTTTAAAAAGCGCCCTTACACATGTGCGTGCACATGCAAGCTATTTCCTCCAGCTGGCTTTCCAACTCTGCAGTACTGAAGCCATAATATTTTTTTTTTCTTTTTTAAAGTTGGACTGTTGGAAGTAACCCCAAATTCCACTCTCTGAAGGTTTCGTCTCATTGATTTAGAGCCTAATTTGCAAATCTTCTCGACGGAACAAGTTGTGAAAGGGTTGCATGTTTTGCATCAACATTTGTTGACTCCCTTAAGAACTACTTCCATTATAAGTGAGTCTGAAGTAAACAGGTTTACCGTTCTTTTCTCAGTAACGCTGTCTCTGGTTATCACACACTACAGATGAAGTAGAGATTAGGGTGTGAAATGCTGCAGGATTTCTTTAACATAATTGCAACGGAATTTATTGCGAATTCACACATAAACCGTCAGTCTCTCACATGTACACACGCGCACACACACACACACACACATACTCCTACTCCTTCTTGGCTGTGGTTTGGAAGGATAAGGGCATTTAGGTGGATTAACTGGCCTTGAATCCTTCATCTTTGTGAAAGTGCACCTCTGAGTGAGAGAGAGCAAATGTTGGTGAGGGAGAAGAGAAAAGGAGGACGGGGACGGGAGGGGGGTTTGGCTGCGAGTCATTTGTCCCATCTGGTCCCTCAGTACTCCCCCACACTGTACAGCTCGAGTGAGAAGAGACGGCAAGCTTTCACACTGGATGAAGACAGAAAGAGGGAGAGGGAGGGAGTACAGCAACCAGGGCAAGTCAGAAAGGCTGGTGAAGTCAAGAGGAGAGAAAGAAGAGAGTGAAACAGTGGAGGAGTGAGGTGATGAAATACAACCTGATAGCTGTCAGGTTTTATGGCTACCAACATTTATAAATGATATTTACAATTTTGTTAAGTTGCCCAGTGACGTTACTAAAAAAAACAACAACAAGATGTCTGACTGTGTGTCTCTTGTAGGAAGCATGTGTTGGTCTAAGTGGTAGCGGAGATCTATTTAGGGGAATCGATGACTAATACTGTGAGGAAAACGCAGTAAACAAGCTACAAAACTAAAAAGAGATAACGAGTTAATCCCGACTGAAGCAGCGTGAACGCAGGCTACATCTCATGCCATTGAGCTTCGTTTTTCAAGCTGGAAATGAAGTCATTTTATTTGTAAAGCATTCACAGATCTTGCATTTATACAAGAAACGTGGTATTCATGAAAATCCAGTTTGGAAGTTTTTGGAAGGGGGTTTAGTGGTTTGCCTTGCACCTCCAGGGTTGTGGGTTTGATTCCTGCCTCATAGTCTGCATGTAGTCCCCGTGCTTTTGGGGTTTCCTCTGGGTACTCCGATTTCCTCCCCTAGTCCAAAGACATGCGCTGTATGCCGATCGGCGTTTCCACATTGTCCACAGTGTGTGAAAGTGTGTTTCTGCGATTGTGCCTTGTGATGGGTTGGAACCCCATCCAGGGTGTCCCCCGCCTTGTGGCCCGAGTCTCATGGGATAGGCTCCAAGCAGTATGGAAGATGGATGGATGGGTGGGTGGAATTTTCTGTAAC
>CM022767.1:26817895-26877895 GCA_012411365.1 Ameiurus melas | reverse complement strand
CATGCTGGCCCCCACACTGTAGGGTTAACTGTCATGGTTGTAGAGCCAGAGAGGTTAGACAGCAGAGAGACATTGTGAAGGCATTCTGTGGAGGAAAAAAAGCTGATGAGTTGGTCTGAAACAGCTTCCTGAAAGTTCTCCACCTGTTTGTGCAGAATTGTAGGTGTGTGTGTGTGTTTCTCCTGTCCTTGGGGTACTAGTTAGTGTGGAGAGAAAAAAAAAGAGAGAGAAAGTACATCTCCGTGTATGAGTGTGTGCTCTCTTACTATCTCTTTGTTTCTGTCTTCCACACAATGTCCTTCCCTCCATCGCTCTCTTTTTCCCACTCTACATATCTATGCCTTTGTCTTCCTCTATGTCTGCAGGTCTCTCTCTCTCTCTCTCTCTCTCTCTCTCTCAATTTCTTTATTTTTCTAAATCTCTCCTTTCCTACATCTTTATCTCTCTCCATCACTTTCTCCATCTCTGTCAATCTCTCCCTCTGTCTGTCTGTGTATCTGTCGCTCCATTATAATGAGGTTTTTGATGCAGCAGCCAGCGTTTGCATAAAACACCTGGAAACAAGGAACAGTGCAGTAAGCAGATTTGTGAATTAGAAATTGAGGGCGGGAACTGAGTGTGAATCTGAAACACAAGCTGTAATCTATGGTAAACATTTTTTTTCTGTTTTTTAATTTTTGTGTGTGTGTGTGTGTGTGTGTGTGTGTGTGTGTGGTTGAGTGTTAGTGTTGTGTAATGTGTGAGTATGTTTGTGTGGTTGGGGTGTTTGGTTGTGGAGGTGTGTATATATGTGTGTGTGTTTTTGTGTTTATATGTGTGTGTGTGTGTTTGTATATGTGTGTGTGTGTGTTATGTGTGTGTTGTGTGTGTATGTGTGTGGGTGTGTATGTATGTGTGTGTGTGTATATGTGTTGTGTGTGTGTGTTTATATGTGTGTGTGTTTATATGTTGTATGTGTGTGTGTGTGTGTGTATGTGGTGTGTATGTGTGTGTGGGTGTTATGTGTGTGTGTGTGTATGTGGGTGTGTATATGTGTGTGTGTGTGTGTGTGTATTTGTGGGTGTATATTTTTTTTTTTTTTTTTTTGTGTGTGTTGGGTGTATATGTGTGTGTGTGTGTGTATTGTTGTGTGTGGGTGTGTGTTATATGTGTTTGTGTGTGTGTATATATTGTGTGTGTGTGTGTGTATATGTGTGTATGTTTTATGTGTGTGTGTGTGTGTGTATATGTGTGTGTGTGTGTTTTTGTGTGTGTGTTTGTGTGTGTGTGTGTGTTGTGTGTGTGTGTGTGTGTGTGTGTGTGTGTGTGTGTGTGTGTGTGTTGTGTGTGTGTGTGTTGTGGGAGTGAATATATGTGTGTTTTTGGGTGTGTGTACGTGTGTGTGTGTGTTGAGAGTCTCTCACTCTCTGTCTCTCTCCTTCCTGTCTTCCTGTCTCATTCTATCTGCCTCTCGCTCCCTCTCTTTTTCTGTCGCTATTTTTACTGATCTGTCTCTCTCTGTCTCTTGCCCTTTCCGTCTCTGTCTCTCTTCCTGTCTCACTCTTTGTGTTTTGCTCTCTGTCGCTATCTCTGTGTTTCTCTAATTGTCTCTCTCTGTGTCTCTTCCTGTCTCTTTCTCCCTCTCTGTATTTTTGTCTCATTCTCTCTGTCTCTCCCTCTCTCAGGCTCGAGGACAGAAGCGAATCCCACGGGGGTATAGGGAAGGGGAGAGGGGGGGGGCCTATATGACGGAAAAAAAAGACACGACCAGCACTCACAGGGTTGGCACTCACGGGCCATGCACGCTGACTACTTCAAAAAAAAGAGGATTTAGATCAAAACACTCCACACACCACACACACACACACACACACTTTCTCACACACACACACACTTTACTCACACACACACACACACACACACACACACACACATACTACACACACACACACATTACCACACTTTCTCACACACACACACACATACATACACACACACACACACACACTCACCACTATCACACACACACACACACACACACACTCTTTTCTATAAACACACACACACACACATTTATCACACACACATTATTACACACACACACACACACACACACACACTCACAACACACACACACACACACTCTCTCTCTCTCACACACGCACTCACACACACACACCAACACTTTTTTTTTTTTTTTTTCACACACACACACACACACACACACACACATGAATTACAGTGTTTTTGTAGTGCATTGTTGTTGTCCAGTCAAAGCCTTAACTCTGCACTCGGTGTGTAAGAGTGCTGATGTTTAACATGTGAACGGTAAAGGTCTGGATGTTCTCAGGCCTGTTTTATTCTGGGATGCAGACCAGGCGCCTTTTTTTGTAACACACACACACACACACACGCCGCACACACACTCTCTGGCCGGTGTAAGGAGAGGCCGCTATGCTTTAATAATAGTAAACTTTTCTGACTTTTCGTAAGGCACCTCACTGCTCCTGGGCTTGGACGTGTGTGTGTGTATGTGTGTATGTATGTGTGTGTGTGTGTGTGTGTGTGTGTGTGTGTGTGTGTGTGTGTGTGTGTGTATAAGAGGTTAAGGGCTTGAAAAAGACAGAGCTGTCCTCAGAGATTTCGCCTTTCAAAATTGATGTTGCTTATAAATAGTTCGACGTGTTTGGTACACATGTACAAATGTAATCTATTGTAAATATTTCTCTCAATCTGTTCTGGTTAACAAAAAGGGCCAAAAATTCACAAACACAAGGTTTTACTAGGGTCAACGACGAAATGTGTGGGCTGTCCCGTTTTCTAGAAATGAATTCTGTACAGAAATATGTATTAATATCTCAGTGTCCACTTACAGTTGTATGTAAAAACTTTTGGCATCCTTCAATTCATTTTGTTTACTTTTGAAGTGAAAAGAAGTAAACACAACCTCTGTAACAAACAAAACAAAAATAAACACAATCATATATATATATATATATATATATATATATATATATATATATATATATGATGGAATCACCACAATTAGAGGATGTTTACCTTGCTAATAAACAAATCAGATTTGACACAAAACAATATTTAATAGCTGAACATTCTGGCTTCATGAAATATACTGTACCTCAAACAAGTTACATTGTTTAATTAATGGCATATTTTTTTCCAGATCAAGTAGAGGAAAAAAATGATAGAATAATCAACAAAAATATCACAATTAGTACTTTATTGCTCCTCCTCAGGCTTTCAGGACAGCCTGAATTCTTTGATGCATGAACTTCACTAATGAAAAACAACTTTCTGGAGCAGCGGGTGATGGATCAGCTTTGCAGGATGGAGCCTTGTCATGGACCGATGTTTTAAATTTCCACCATAAATTTTTAATCGCATTGAGATCCGGACTGTTTGCTGGCCAGGTCATTCAGCTGATCTGCTTTTACTGAAGAAAAGCTTCAACACTTTCTGCTCTGTGGAAAGATGCATCATCATCATCATCATCCTCCTGAAAAATTCTTCATCATCATCCTCCTCCTCCTAATAAATTATTCATCATCATCCTGAAAAATTCTGCATCATCATCATCATCCTCCTCCTCCTGAAAAATTATTCATCATCCTGAAAAGTTATTCTTCATCATCCTGAAAAATTATTCATCATCATCCTCAAAAATAATTCATCATCATCCTGAAAAATGATTCTTCATCATCATCATCCTGAAAAATTCTTCATCATCATCATCCTGAAAAATAATTCATCATCATCCTGAAAAATGATTCTTCATCATCATCATCCTGAAAAATTATTCATCATCATCCTGAAAAATAATTCATCATCATCCTGAAAAATGATTCTTCATCATCAAACCTATATTCTCTCGATGGAATGAGGAAAATGTCCAACATTTCAGTGTGCACCTGTGTATTAATTCTTGAGGTTTGCCCTGGTCCTTTACCTGACTTTACCTTTACCTCGTATCATAAATGAGGGAGAACTTCGTGATTCATCACTGAACATCACTTTCATCCAATCATCCCCACTCCATGATTGCTTCTTTTCTTAGCCTATGTAGCCTCCTGTTTTTTAGACGTCGTGCTGGTTTTCGTTTTCTGCACGTAAATCCCATTTCCTTCAGCCCATTTCTAACAGTTCTGTCACAGACACGGACTCCCGTCGCCCGTTTGTTTTTTCATTTGTGTTGTGAATTTTCTATTTTCAAGGCGTATTGCTGTGAGTTTTCTATCCTGACTCGGTCGACCCGTATGTTTTCCTTTTATAACCTTCCCATTTTGTTGGTACTTTTAGACACAGCTGACTGGGAACAACCAACATCTTTTGGCACACTTTCAGATTTCCTTCTTGAAGGAGTTCCTTCAATCCTTTCCATTGTTTCTGTTTACAGTTCTCTTGTTGGGGCCAGGTTTCCTTTCGAAAAGTCCAAGGTTAAGGTCTGTAAGCGCTCTCCTTTTAACTGCAGACTAATTTGCATTTTTAGACTTAGTGCTGGTGTTTGTTTTAGAAATGAAAATGATACAAGGTGATTCCATCTTCTTCTTTTTTTTTCCTCTACTTGATCTGGAAACAAAATATTTCACTTGTTTGAGGTATATTTCACGAAGCCAGAATGTTCAGCTATTAAACAAAAATGTTTCGTCATATCTGTGATTTGTTTCATTGCTACGAAGTAAAAAAGTATTTTTGTGTCACTGACTTCTTCTGTTTTTGTTTACATCTCATACTAAATAGTTTTAGATCTTCAAGTGAAATACAACATAAAACAAAGGCAACCTGAATAAGCACACTATACAGTTATGTATTTATTTATTTCTGTATTGAAGCAAATAAAGGTTTTCCAATTCCCATCACCCATGTGTAAGATGAATGGCCCCTTAAACATAAAATCTGATTATGCCACCTTTAACAGCAATAACTGCAACCGAGCGCTTCCGATAACTAGAGATCAGACTTTCACTTCCTTCTAGGACTAGACTAGGTATTACTGCTATGCTTTGGATCATTGTCTTGCTGCATAATCCAGTTGCACTTGAGTTTCAACTCAAGACGGGACATTCTCCTTTAGGATTTTCTGGTAGAGAGCAGAATTCGTTTCACTCAATTATTTACAGGTTGCCCAGACCATGAAGCAGCAAAGCATCCCCACACCATCACACTTGAAATAACTTTGAAAGACATCAGTCTGGGGAGAGTTACAATCACATTCTTCCTCATCGTTTCTGGAATTTCTTTCAACTTTGCCATAGTGTGTTACTGGATAAGACCTTTTACCCAACTTCATTCAGTGGAAAAAGTTCAATGTAAGTGTTGATGTGATTGAACAGGGTTTGCAGTAATCAGGCCTGGCTGTGTCTAGTCCAGCTGAAGTCCATTATCAATGTAAATGTAGTTTAATAGATTTAGGGAATTAGTAACTATGGGGGCAAATACATTTTCACCCAGGCCCAGTTGGTATTGGATAACTCGTTTTGCTTCAATAAATAACATCATCACTGTTTTATCTTAGACTTTGGTTTAATTTCTGAAAGAAAAAAAAAAGAGAGATCTACACAAAAACAGAAGAAATCAGGGTGGGGCAAACACTTTTTTATTCATGTTATTTTACAGCTCTGTAAATGTACGTACTTGAATAAGTCCTACCCACAGATCAGAGAGACTGTGAGGGCCGTTCTAAAAGCTTCAGCTTGCATTTCTTGTAGTAGTTTATGGTGGATTTTAAGGTACATTTTGGATCATTGTTCTGTTTGCTACCAGATTTTGCTGGTATTGACTGGAATCCATTCTTCCATCTACCTGTGCAGTGCATAATAGCATCAATAGATCAAGCCAAAGCGTAATCGATCCTCCCCAGTGCTTAACAGTTGGCAAGCTGTTCTTTTCGTTTTTCATCAGATGCAATGCTTTGTATTGTGATTGTGGCCAAAGAGTTCAGTTTCTACTTCATCAGTCTACAGCATCTGTTTCCACCATGCCTCTGACTTATCTAGATGTTGTTTTGCGTACGTCAGGCTTTCACTTTTGTCATGAGGCCACAAGTAAGATTTCTTCTGATGACTCTTCCATGCAGATCATGTTTGTGCAAGCAACGCTGCAGAGAACAACAGTGCACCACCGCTCCTGAGTCAGCTTTCTGCAGGTCCTTATGTTATTTAGTGCCTTTCTTCCCAACATAAGGGCAGTCCTATCAGAAAGCTCTCTTGTTTTTAAAGATCTTGCCTTGACTTCCCCTAAACTGCCATTTTTGATACCATGACTGTATACGCTTATGGAAAGCACCCTGAGAGGCCTTTTTAAAGGCACTACATAAAGTATTATTATTATTATTGCTATTGGACATTTCAGACAGTGGAAATTGGAAATTATCTGTTTATGTATGCATCAATTAGGTTCATTTTCAGATTCTCAGTCAGCTGCTTAGAGCATCCCCATGGCTGTTGAGTGTTAGCACAAGAGTCAGAGAATTTATTACACACCGGATCTATATTCTTCACGACGGTTCATGAGTCAGTTAATGAATGAATGAAGTTCTGAGATTTTACAACTAGTTTGTGCAGGAGTCGCGTTTAATTCTTTCGCTTTCACAAACTCGGCAAAATATGTGACTTGGCCAGGGATGTCCAAGCCTTTTCATACAGCTGTATTCCTACAGTATGTTGTCATGTACTCTAGGAGAAGGACTAGAAACTACATTTCCCATCAGCCACTGCACCGTGTCACGCGTCTCAATTCACCTTTTGACTCACATTGTGCACTGCACGTGTTGTCTAGCGTTGATTGTTCTGTCTCCATGTATGACGTTATGCCCGTCTTTGTCCCATGTAAGTCTTGTGTTGTGCTTTGCTGGATACTGTATTAAACGTTTCGCTTATAGTCTGCATTTGCATCCGCCTCAAATCCCTGACACTCATAGACATTACAGGAGGAATAACGTTTTAAATGCAAAATTCAGTATTGAGTTATTCAGTACTGTAGTACCATCCAAAAAAAAACAAAAAAACAACCCATCAACAGCCATAATTAAAGTGCACATTGATCACTGTGGCATATTGTTCGTCTTGAAAGCACTTTACGTCTATGAAACACTCATCCAGACTAGTCCTTGCCTATGAAAATATGTGTGTGTGTGTGTGTTGTCACTGTACATAGTGCTGTAAATGTAGGAAAAATCAGCCATTTTACTAAGGAGCCTTAACACAGGCCGAGCTCTCATTTGAGCAGATAACTAAAATTCAGACTCCACACGGGCCATGACCCAGGTTAAAGGCAATAAAGTATAAGATCTTTCTGTTGAGATGGTGGGTGTTTGTGTATATGTTGTGTGTGTGTGTGTGTGTGTGTGTGTGTGTGTGTGTGTGTGTGTACACACTCTGCTCTCTGCAGGCTTCAGTTCCAGGGTGGACTTTTTTTTTTCTTCCCACTGAGATGGAAATCTTTACCTGCCATTCTTTTACACAGCAATAGTATTATTGCTTATAGCACCAATTGTAATAATGATGCGATGCTGCTGGGTGTGTGTGTGTGTGTGTGTGTGTGTGTGTTTGTGTGTGTGTGTAAAATTGGTATTAATTAGCTTTGATATGTACTTGCTCTCGCGCTGACACCTTAATGCTGTGTAGAAAGCATTACGTGTGTGTGTGCATGTGAGAGAGAGAGATATTACTGTATCATATGAGTGTAACAGTAACACTGATTGAGGATAAGTGCTTCTCTTTATGGCTCCTTCATTGGGAGAATTGTTTTTGTAAATGATATTTAACCACATTCAAATGGTTCAAAGCCATAGAGCTTTGTGTGTGTGTGTGTGTGTGTGTGTGTGTGTGTGGATTGTCTGCTAAAGGCAATGCTCAGAGATGGTTCATCTTTGTTGTTGTATAGCAGTGAGTGTACAGGCTTTTCCTGCTCTACTCAGCCGTTTCCAATAAAGGCTGTGCGTGTTTTATTTTTACTCAGTGATTGTATTGACTAATCCGATGTCCTTGCGCACTCCAGAAGCCATTTTCTTTTGTGTGTGTGTGTGTGTGTGTGTGTGTGTGTGTGAGTGTATTGAGTACTGCTAAAATGCGCTGAAGATGATTGCACCTGAGGATGACTGGACATGAGGATGATTGGACCTGAGGATGACTGGACATGAGGATGACTGGACATGAGGATGACTGGACATGAGGATGATTAGACCTGAGGATGACTGGACATGAGGATGACTGGACATGAGGATGATTAGACCTGAGGATGACTGGACATGAGGATGACTGGACATGAGGATGATTAGACCTGAGGATGACTGGACATGAGGATGATTAGACCTGAGGATGACTGGACATGAGGGTGACTGGACAGTGCAGAAGAGAGGATTGTGGATCAGTTGTTAAGAAGATTGTTTTAAGATCTCTTTTTTTGTCCCACTCCATGTACAGTATCGGTAGCCTACAGTATAACATCACATTTACACTCGATTATTAACATGAAGGTTCCCGTAACTAACAGCGTTAATGAACAGTAACACCCGATAAAACCATCGCTCGATCATTGATCATTATGGGCTGCATTTCACTTACCTAACTAATATCTAAATCTGACTGATACAACGTTAATGACTGATAGAAGTTTATGGTTTGTTCATGTTAACTAAAGTGTTCAGTAGGGATGGGTGATATAGACTGAAAACTATATCACGATATTTCATGGTCATTTTTTGTGGTAACGATATAAATATATATAAATGACGATGTGAAAATAGTTACTGTCTTTTTGACGTTACTTGTTGACGCTTTCTCCTGAGCTTCCGGCCTTCCTTGTATTCCGGTCAGTGTTCTTGCTCGAGGTGGCGGAACATATTCGATGTGTTTCCACTCTTTGCTATGTGGGGTGTGTGTTTGAGCAATCACAGGTGTTTGATTCACATCTGTTTTGATGTATCCGAACCCCTTCCATATTCCAACAGAAGCGTCTTTTCTGGGGATTAATTCTCCTTCCTTGTCTAGTTTTGGAACGCCGAACGTCCGCCGCAGTTGTACTGGAATATCATGGACCATACGATAATGCACAGCCCTAGTGCTTTAATAAGTAATGTCCGTTAAGGGAACCTTCATGTAAAATGTAATCATCAGACTGCTATGAAAGTTTGTGGACTTTACCCAGCTCTACTCGATACAGAGAAGTACCGAAACGTTCGGAAGGGAAACTTATTATTGCGGCGGTGCTGTTGAATTCTCAAATCTGATTGGTCTGGAGGTCTCGATTGGCTGTAACTGAAATCACAGGTTTATGTTCATGTGCTCGGTCTATCACCTTCTCATTTCTACGTAGAGTTCTAAGATACTCCACAATCTAGTGATTAGATGGATTGGAAAAATATATAATCGTTGATATGGTGAAGCTTTCCGTAAGAATTTATTTCACATGTACGGAGTAAATGCCAGTGCGCTTGTCATATTCAGTATGCTTCATGAGAAAATCATAATGACCGGCTTTGTTCATTCCGGTGTCTTCGTAACCTGATCAGCTGTGGGTTTTCTTCGTCTTATCTCTTAAGAGAGAGAGAGAAATGAGGGAGAGCGATAAGGAGGGCGAGAGAGTGAGAAACGAGGGAGAGTGAGAAAGAGGGAGAGATAAATGAGGGAGAGATGCGGGAGAGAAAGAGGGAGGGAAAGTGATAAGGAGAACGAGAAATTTGGGAGAGACGCGGGAGAGAGAGAAACGAAGGAGAGCAATAAGGAGGGAGAGTGAGAAATGAGGGAGAGAGAGAGAGGGAGGGAGGGAGAGTGAGAAGGAGGGAGAGAGAAACGAAGGAGAGCAATAAGGAGGGAGAGTGAGAAATGAGGGAGAGAGAGAGAGGGAGGGAGGGAGAGTGAGAAGGAGGGAGAGAGAAACGAAGGAGAGCAATAAGGAGGGAGAGTGAGAAATGAGGGAGAGAGAGAGAGGGAGGGAGAGTGAGAAGGAGGGAGAGAGCAATAAGGAGGGAGAGAGAAAGGGAGAGAGAGTCTGGTGAGGGAACGACCGTTTACGGCGCCTTTAACACAGTGTTGCATGGACAACATTAAAAGTAAGTATAAATGGTTAAAGCTATGGCGTGCTGTTCATTAATATACACATTTGCACTCGTCGGCAAACTGCTTTGAGAAATAAACCACTTCAGGACGTGCCGTTTCTGGGAAGATTCGCATCGCTCCGCTCTGTCATGAATTCTTTTCCTATAACCGCAGGCTTGTCTAGTTCTGGTCTGCTCGTCCATCGTGTATCTTCCGTGTTCCGCTCGCTCTCCTGTGCTCAGCGTGTTCCACAGTCTCGGAGGGCTTCGTCTCCGACCCGAGCGCCGCTGATCCCACCTCGGCAGGGATTATTAAAGCACACTTACCTCGTCACACGTCTCTCTGCCGTTCTCGGACACTACACTACATCTCCTGCCTGCACACGAGCGTGACGACTTTACCGTGTACCCGAGCTTCAGAAGTCTAGACTAGTCTGTTGATTAGTAGACGAGGGGATTTCTGCTGTGCCTGTTCATGTCGAATGTAAAGTTCACTCCTTACACACTCTGTAGTTCTTATCATTTGGAGAAATCGTATTTAATGGGTAAAAAGCCAGCGTCTACACTTAGTAGGCTTGTGTGTCTTAACCTTAAAACGCTGTGTGTGTGTGTGTGTGTGTGTGTGTGTGTGTGTGTGTGTAAATGTCCTGGCTTTGCAATACTAGAGTTTCTGCTTGACTTAAATGCTATAGGTTCACCTGTCCGAGTGCAGGGAGAACGACACTAACGCTTGTTTTTGCTGTCTAGACATTCTGCAACGTTTTTCTTTTTAACGGGTGTCCTTTTTTTTTCTCACCTGGAATTCAGATTTTGCAATATTTTCTATTCAAATTCTATTGATATTGCTTTCTGTGAATAAGCTCAGTTTTTTTTTTAGGTACGCTGGAATTTAAGCATGTCTTTACTCCTCTGTACTCTAGCACAAATACTTCTCTCTCTTTTTTTTTAAGTAGGTCTGAGCTCTGTGTTTATATGTTTTAAATATTAGTAAAGAAAATAAGTCCTTGTATTTATGTGTATATTTATGTACATTTTTCTTTATTGGATACTATTTGTCTTATTCTGGAGAAATATAGTTTGGGATTTCTCCTTGTTTGTTTGTTTTTTTTTTTTTTTTTTTCCCTTTTCTTCTTTTAGCAGAAAGAATTGTTTTACATTCCGCAATAAAGAGAAGGAGCTGTGCTTGCCTGTCTGTTCCCTGCTGAGTTTCTCTACGCCATCTTGTTGCCTTACAGTGCGTCAGCGTCAGCAGAAAAGACTGAATACGTACACACACGCACACACACTCGCACACGGAACAAATGACTGTAACGGCAGAAAACAAAAACGATTGATAGGTTTAACCCGAAGATGAGAAAATAGTTCAGTTACAACGAGAATACATCTTTTTAACAACGCATACTGGCCCCAATATATTTTGCTTTTAATTTCTGTAGATACAAATGATAAAATATACAGGCTCGACCATTTCCAGACATAAAATGCTAGCTGAGTTTATGTAAGATTTGAGCAAGAATACATGTCTTACTAGATAGAAGGTAATATGGTGATATTCGGTAATCTCTACTGTCCCCTAGTGCCTACTGTAGGCATTTAATATCGCTCACAATGCATGGCAAACAAAAACAAAACAAACAAAAAAAATAAAACGACTGCCTTCCACATTCCGAGATACACGTCCCTTTCGGTCTTTCATCGTCGTTGGCTTAAGAGAAGAAGAAGGAACCGTGTGAGAAGTAAAATCATATGAAAACACAGGACCGAGTGCTGTTCCAGAACGTCCCGTGGAAAAGGGGGAACGTTCTCCCCGGCCTCTGCCTGTCCCAGTGTAGAAGTCTCGACTGTAAAAATCGATCTTCGCAAGCAAATCTGCCTCGAGACACGCGTGGCAAAACTCCTCTCGCTCTTCCTGTAGCTTTTCTCTGACATTTTGACATTTAGTACACTTCAGCGAATAACATCTCGCGCTGCTGAAACGCTGTAACGCGGCTCTGTGGACCTGCGTAACGAGAAAGCTGTGTGTGCACCTGATCGCAAAAGTACAATTAAGAATATATAAAATGGCGGTTGAAACTCGACGAACTAATTCGTTGCAGTAAGTGGGTTTCGGTAGAGGAAGTGTAGGTTTACGCGTGACAGAATAGACAGCGTGTAAGGTCTCGTGGCGAGGGATGCAAGTGCTACTACGTGCCCTGTGGTTGACTGATGATGTCACTTTGCATCAGGACTGCACTTTGTGGTGGTAATACCGTGAAACACACAGTATGTGAGAAAAACAATAGAACACAGCATGTGAAAGCTGCTCCTGGATAAATCAGTGGGACAATGTTCACACAAAGTGGTCTTCGCGTAAAAAGTTCACCGTGGTGCGTTCTCTGGTCAGGTGGGTGGAGTGTGTAATGCAGCTGATGTCCATTGGTTACATGCCGTCACCGAGCATTTGCTGAAAGGCAGCGATGAGGCCTTTGAAGCCGATCCTTTTGTCAGGTGTGCTCTCCCAGCACCTTCTCATTAAAGCGTACACCTGAAACAAGAGACGATAGAATTAGTGGAGAGAAAGTAGACGGGGGGGAAAAAAAAAAAAAAAGAAATCGATAAAATAAAATGGAATAAAAATACACTAGCTGTCAAAAGTTTGTGGACATCCGACTGAAATGTTTCTCATGGTCTTGAAAATCTTTCAATCTGAAGGCGTGTGATTAAAATGTGTGAAATCGGGGTTGTGGACAAAAATATAATCGTGCCGACGTATTCATTTCTTTCATTAGGAAACTAACATTTTATTTACAAAAAAAAAAAGATTTATTTTTTTTTTTAAATGGACGACTCGGAGTGAAATATTCCGAAAAGCAGACGATAAGAGTCCAGCGTCGGTGTGAACTCCTTTAATACTGTTTAAAAACCATCTCAGGGAAATTCCTCAAGAAACCGGTTGAGAAAACGCCAAGAATACATTCCTGGAAATTCTAGGCAAAAAGGAGTCTATTTTGAAGATGGTAAAATACTAAAGTATTTTGATTTATTTAGAATTTTTTATTCCCATAGTTCCGCTTGTATTACTCCAGAGTTTTGACGACTTTATTGTTATTATTTTATAAAATGGGGGGGGATTAAAAATAAATAAAGAATGATTTTGACCGGTATAGTATATTTCAACTACGGGGTCTCTGAAAAGTCAGTAGAGTAAAACTACGTATACTTCATTTTGTATTTTATTTACAACGTGTGCTCTATATGTTCACCCTCACGCTCCGTGCGTTTCCTCAGCCTCTGCATTATCATTTCTTCAGGATTTTGCTGAACATATTCCCATCGGTTCTTCCCTTTTCGGGCTCCGTGTACGACTAAACAAAACCCTGAAATACTGCACTCATAACTAACTGAAATAAAGAGATCACACACAGATCAGTGTGTGTGTGTGTGTGTGTGTGTGTGTGTGTGTGTGTTTGTTTTCCTGTGCCACATTCATATGACCATGTTCTAACGTATTGCAGAAGAGTGCACTTTGATACTACCGAAGGCTGTTCACACTGACCTAAATGTCACAAAGGTGTTAAATATTTGCACAGCTATTTTTTCCCCACATTGCACCCTTTACTCTAAGCCAGATGGGGATTTGATGCCAGTGTATTAGAAATAAATCTATAAAATACCTTTTTAAAACGAGTTTCCTTTTACTTATACTGTTTATCATACGGAGCTCTTTGGGCTTAGACACTTCACCTGACCTTTAACTGTCTATCATGTGAGTAAAAATCTCAATTCACAAGCTTTCCACTGGATCAGGAAAAAAACAAACCCAGAAACAGAGACTGTGTGTCTGGTTTTTAAATAATAACGTACTGTGTGGCGTTGAATTCAAATGAAATACTAGATAATAATCTCTTCAAAAATAATTTCTGTTTGACCAACAGAAACTAACAAAGAACAAAGGTCACAACACGTAACTCCTATTTCAACAACTTCGCATTTCACGTTCCGCCGATGATCAGCTGATGTGTGTGTGGTGAATGTTTTACCTTGTCTGAGCAGATCTCTGGCTTAGGCAATCTCTTCCCCTCCTCCAGAACCCTGACCAATCTGGTGACTGTCATCTGGCCATGGGTTGGTCCAATCATTTTGAGGAAGACCTGGTGGGGACCGAGCAGAACTTTAGCAGCTGTGTGCTAAATACTACACAAGGCTTCATCTGTCTGCCAACTTTGCTTCAATTTTTTCAGTAACCACTAGCGTTTTCGGTAACACCACACTCTCCGTACGTTCTCTAGAGGGAATTGTTTGGATACTAGTGTGAACACATTTTGAGCAAGACATCTGCCATCATAGGCACAGACTGGAACCGTCTGGCAGAGGGAGAGAGAGCATGAACTTCCGCTCGGCCTCGCCGAACAAAAAGCTCTTTCATTAGCAGTGGACAGTAGAGCAGTGTTTCGCTCAGCGAAGGGCCGAGTTCAACCAAATCTCTACGTAACTCTCACACCTTCGATTCGATCGACGCTTTAAACAGATTCTTTACTGGACTGAGCAGAGGAATAACAAGCTGGGTCTTTGGGTGATCGTTTCTTTATGGACATAGGACATGTTGCCATGTTGAGGTTCCAATAACAGCACATCCCACATCTTACAGCACAGCAATTCGACAATAGAGCATTTTGTATTATTTATTTTTAAAAAACACAATGTTTCTATCCTTTCATAGGAAAGGGATAATCCACGGCTAGGTGTAAAAAAAACGTGTAACGCACACCTAGGTTCAAGTGGATTATCCGACGACATACCCTCGTCACTTCCCAGCGTCGACCATTTATATTCGCAGCACAAAATCTGACTAAAAAGATCAAAACAGTTATTATTTTACATATACGGGAGAATTCTGCCCTCTCTAAATTATTCACAGTATCAAGTAGTAATCTACTATCAAGTAGTCTGATAAGATTACATTTATTTGAATGAATTATAGTAAATAGTTATAATAGAGAGAGAGAGAGTGTAAATTACCTGCATCTCTGCCGCATCTCTACTAATAAGGAATCTGTGAGTGTAACTGTATGTTACTATGGTTACGTTGTTTTTAGGCAGCGCGTTAATTTAGAACAGTGATTAAACTGAACGGAACTACCTGTGGTATATACGTTTTGTTTTGTTTTTTGTTTTTTTTAAAACACCTTCCAGCCAATCAGAATCGAGTATTATGACAGACCATGGTATAATTGCATTTAGTGCTGCGGATGATTCGAAATAGTTTGTTCTCTCAATTTCTATTACGTGAAGCGGGCACTGTACAAATCTGTGTGAACGAGCCGTTACGACAGAAACGATAACTTATTTGAACGGGCGCATGGACTACTGTCAAAGCTGTGATTTTCTAGAAAGTAAGTCAACACCTCCTGACCAATCAGATTGGAGAATTTAACAGCACTGTGGTATAAAGGTGTGTAGATGAGACGGTTGTCAGCCGCTAGAGATTTCCAACTACTGTTTGCAGTGCGGCGGAGCAAACCTACAAACGTAACTGCCTTCAAATACCAATTCTCGCAAACGCAGATGTGTAGCCGTGGGCTGTTTTAAAGCTGGGTTTATTGTTGATTGGTGGACAGTATTACAAATATTTTGCAGTTTAAATACGATTACTCGTCTTTCAGGTGGTGCTTCCGTAAACGTGTGCGCACTGCGATATATATCCAACATGATTTTACATATTGGGACACAAAGTTTGGACTTCACTTTTCACCGCTAATGGGTTAGTGGGCTGTGAATCATTCAGACTGAGGTCATCAACGTTTAACAGACTGCTTACCGACATGGGGCTGCATGAGGCATCGCAGTAGGTCAGGAGCTCGTACATGGTCACTCCAAATGACCAGACATCTGACGCTCTGTAGAACTTACAGTGAACCAGGCATTCTGGAGCATACCTAAACCATGCAGAGAGAGACATCCAGTCACACACACGATCGCTGCTAATACACTACGCCATGCCAGACAGCTCCAACAGCATGAGCCATATGGCCACATAACTAATCAATAAGAAGCCTAAACACTCCGTACACACACAATAATCTGTCAAAGGTCGACAGACTCGGTAGACAAGGGATGTTCTATTTATACATGGATAGTCCTGCACTCTCTTTATTGCGATTATAGTATCTCCGAGTGTGTAAATGAAGCTAAATTAATCAATTTAATAATAACATTAATATCAAGATTATATATCGATATAATTATAGTTAATGGAATACATTTTAATGTCCAGGAAATGATCAAAACGGCCTAGGAGCATTTTTACACCTTTGTCTTAAATAAGAAACGCAGGGATCTTTGAATGAAATAACAAACTGTGAGTGTGGCTTTGTCCTCTCGAGCTTGCTCACAGGAAGCCACGAGTCTTCATTTGCATGGTCATCTTCTCTTCAATCGATTAAACAGTAGCCTGTCAAACTAAACCTTAACGCAATCCTTAGCTAAGCAAGCCAGCATACTGGAATTGCTGTTTAATCCTATGAAGCGGTAAACTGTTTGTGCCCTTCAGTCCTTTTCCACATACGGAAATATGTCCTTTTCCAAATACGGAAATGTTAAGCTGGTGCCCTGGTAAAACAGGAATAATAATAATTGACCCAAATACTTGTATAATTTAATAGGATTTCTTGGGTGCAACAGGGTGCATCGCGTTTTAGTGTCCGCTCACCGTTTGAAAAAAAACCTACAGGACGTTTTTGTTTGTTTTCAAAGTAAAAAATCAAACAAACAAAAAAAACAAAACAGCTCATTGTTTCTGGCATTTTTTCCAAAAAGATTCTGGATAATTCATCCATTATCAGACAAAAAGAAAATTAATTGGGACTTTAAAAGAGCTAGATTGAAACTGAAAGTTCTCCTGTTTAAAATGATCTATGGCACTTGAATAGGTTATGACTGCCAGAATAGATTCTAAATTAAGGAGAGTCAGATTTCACAAAAAACAATCTAGATCTTTAAGGGTTAAAATTTGTAGTGCATGTTTGTCTTTTTATTTATTTATTTATTTATTTTTTATTGAAGGTTACTGGAATTGTATGCTCTCTCTTTGTTTGCCTGCTCCTGTTCATGAGAGAAAAAACTCCTGCCTTTGAGACTTCAGTCCCGATGTACACCTAAAACCTGCACGCAACAGTGCACAGTGCTGCTCTCTGGATCAAATATTCCCAGGCATGGCTTATATTTTTTTCATGGACTTCATGTGGACATGGGGGAATAATGCATACTCAAATTTAAATGACTTAATGGTCCATTATTTCTCCATATCATCAGAAGAGCCTACCAAAAGACAGGGCTGTCCAGGTCATCCTTCACCGTGTAGTAGCCCTCATTGTCTTTAATGCTTTTCGTCAGGCCGAAGTCTCCGATCTTCACCGTGCTCTCGTTCTCCACCAGGACATTCCGAGCAGCCAGGTCTCGGTGGATGTAATTCCGAGAGCCCAGATAATCCATACCCTGAAACAGACAGAGCAAACACACGTAAAGAAAAAGGCTGAGGTGTCAGAGCTACACTATAAAACTACATACTAGTTACTCTGTACTACTAAAATGTGACCTAATTTATATAATTTCCTTTCTTTGCATTCATTTGCAGTAACTGTCTTAGTATTCCAAATATGAGAAATGTTCTCAGTTAAAAGTCTGACTGCCATCAGATTTTTTTTTGTCCTCTTTTACACAAACTGTGACTTAGAACTCGCAAACATACTAAATACTGTCATGTGGCCTGAAGAAACCGTACGAGTGGTTTAACATTAATTCCCACAGTGAAGGTGGCAATCTAGAAGGTTATATGGGTCTCGTGTGTAAGAGGTATGGAGTAGCCGACCTGGCAGATTTGCACAGCGTAGCTTAGTAGGGTCTTCAGATTGGTCTGTAGTTTGTTTCTGGGCAAGTATTCCTTCAGACTGCCTGCTGGTAAATACTCCATAATGAGTTTGATGGATCTGCCACCTAAAACAAAGTAGAGGCGTACAGAAACTGGTTTACGCTTTTATACAAGGGTTTTTAAAGTTTAACAATAAAATATATCCTGACAACAAATTAAGTGTGTTGGTTTGGATTCCGTACCCTCCTCCTGGCAGATGCCTTTGTATTTGACAATGTTCTCATGGTAGAGCTCTCTCAGGATGTCAATCTCACACCACAGATTGCCGCTCTGCTCTTCTCGGCTCTCTGGTTTCAGGGACTTTACTGCCACCAGCTCTCCTGTTCGATCCCCGCGCGGGTCGTATCGGCACAGCTCCACCTTTCCGAAATGCCCCTGTCACAAACACCACAAAATGACTTCACTCCACTTGGCACAAATGTCTCTGTAATCCTGGACAAACAAACAGCGTTCCACTATCAGAGCTACAGATGGGAAATTACCTCTCCCAGGTCTCTGATCTTCTTGAGGAATCTCTTCTCAAACACCGTGGGGTCGACCTCTAGGGTGGGTACAGGCTTAATAGAGGGATCTACAGACAAGACACATAATGCATTAAGATTTACACTCATATACCCTGCCAGCTAAATTTTAAGTAACGTCTAATTGTTGAAATATAATCTACGCATGAGAATTCACATCACAATTTATATTTGTCTTTAAGACAACAAAGAAAAACTTTTGACTGCCAGTGACCGGTAAAGAAAAGCCTTTTGCATTATTAATATATGTATTTTTTTTTTTTCATTTCATTGAACTGTAGAAATTGATTTTTTAGCATTGCTACTCAATCTTGAAGGTCTCATTTCAAACCACAAGGGGTCAGTGTTTTAAACACTGCTGTAGGACAATGAGAAACTTCTGAGTTGTTAACAGGAATTTCCACTTGCTATTTAGGGCCCTAAAGAACGCTAAAAGATATTAATTAGTATTGTACAATCCCATCGCATCTAAATCTAAGAAAAAACAAGATCATTTTAAGAAATATCGGCCTTTATTAAGCTTGTTTAATATCTGCTGAACATTGATTGACCAATGGTGGCAAAGTTTTTCAAGATTCACAACTGTCCAATGTTGCAAGAATTGCCCATCAAGTCGATTGGACCAATGGTTCCACACTTAGTGTCAATTTCATGTTTTGTTCTGTTATAGCGCCACCAACTGGTCACACTCAATTTTTTTTTTTTTTTTACATATGTCCTTACATTGAGCCCATATGTAAGTAACCCAAGTTTGGTGAAAATCTCTCATTCTGTTCAAGAGTTATAGCCATTTAAGTAAAAGTGGCCACACCCACTTCAAACGTTTTAATGTTCCCTTGTGAGGGTAAATAAAAAGTTCAACTTTTTTTGACAATTATTTATCTAACGAGTCCAAAGAATTGTCCTGTAAAAGGATTATTTCAGTTGAGCAAAAAACCTAAGACTAGAAAAATCCAAGATGGTGGAAAATTGTTATAGGCAGGAAATATATGTTTTGTTCGTCTGGTCCAAAGGATTCCATAGACAGACACTTGAGTATGTAACAATGGCCATATGGCCGATCGGGTCGAAACTTTGCGACGCTGTAGTACTCTGGGGTCCTACCTTCCCTCGAAGTTTCAGCTCTCTAGAACATATGATTGGGTCTGCATGATCAGATTTAGGGGAGAATAATAATAATAAAAATCCTTACAATTACAATTTAATGAACCCTTCATTAAAACAGGAGCAAGCTTCCATCACATTTTGTTCAGTGGCATGTGCCTTCGATAAAAATTTATTATTAATAAGGCTTTTAGTTTTTACTGAGGGTGCTAATAATTCTAGAGTACTTGACCCAGTCCTGCCCCAGAGTGAATCTACTAATTAAACTGCTTAGTCATGAGGCAGAGCTCATCAGCAGCCCGACAACTTGTTAATAATCTGGATCATCTGGACGAAAAACGTTTATGTCCACACCTCAAACGGAACAACGCAAACTGAAGCCAATCCTAATGACATTGTTTTGAGCGTACAAGACGGGTAATTCAATTCAATTTTATTTGTAAAGTGCTTTTAAACTATGGACGACGTCACAAAGCAGCTTTAAAGAAATATATATAGTCTGGCTATACGTTTTAAATTGACAAACGTATGCCTAATATGTTAAGGGTAATTTGTTTTGTTTGAATTTCTTCTATTTAAATTAGAAACATATTCTTTGTATCCAATTCGTTTCATGAATAAAAATGCACAGTGTGCAAAAAAGAAAGTGAGAAAAAAAAATGTAAGCAAGAATAACACACTTTAAAAAAAATATAGATTTTAAATATGGTTAATGGGTCATCTAACTAAAAGCAGAACTGTGGGATATAAATGCTTTTCCTGAGACCAACACCATTTCAGACATTTTAAAAGGCTTTTTAAAATACAAGAATTGAGACCGAACACTTTGCTAAAGTGCAGGGTTGATCAGTTTAGTTTGGCTTATACAGAGCAGAATGCAGAGTTCTAGATACAAGTTCAAAGTTCATTAAGAATCCGCAATTGAAATTACTTCAAAATCTGGCACATTCAAGACAAGCACTACATTTGAGACTTGCAGGTCTTACTCTGTTTTTCCACCATGTCGATGTCCCGGACGATGGCCCTGAAGAAGGGTCTTTGGTGAGGGTCGTAGGTCATGCAGTGGGTCATGAGATTGGCGAGCTCCTCACAGTCTGGTGTGGCCAAGTGACACTGAGCGGTGTAAAACCTCTCCTTCTGCTCAGAGTGAGAAAAGAAATACAAAGCCACTGTAAACATGGAACATGGTTAAACCTTGAGAAAACATTCCAATGGGTTAGGGTTATGGACCTGTAGGTGTGTGTGTGTGTGTGTGTTACCTCAGTGAGCTTCTTGTCTTTCAGAGGAATTTCTCCATTGTAGCATATCTCCCACAGAGTTGTGCCAAAGCCCCACTTATCTGCTGCTACGCTCAGGTTTGCCGTATCCTGCACACACTCGGGAGCGATCCACGGAATCCGGTCCACACACTCTGAACAAGCACAAGCATGCATGGTTTGCTATACAAACATTTTGTTACAATAAGGCAATTAAAGTTGTTTATTCACACTGTAAATTGAAATCTCCTTGTAAAAAGGTGGAACAGGAAGACTAGCATTGAAAAAATAAATTCCTCAATCATAAACACTGCAGCTTTAGCTAGCGCTAATAACGTTAGTTTCACCCACATTCTAAATGCATTAATCATCACTTTCTAACCTGTCAGATGGTTACTAGGCCACTATAAAGATTATTTTTTTTAAACAGAAGTCGAACAAACTTATACCGGCTAATGCAGCATGTTTATCATGCCACTTCTTTTATTTATTTTTTTTTTTTTGAAATAAAGTAATCATCATTATAACTATACAGTTGCATTCAAAATGATTCAACCCCCAAAGTGTACAGACTTTCAGTTGTTGAACTAATCAAACAAAAGCAAGTGAAATAGTTCAATACAACGAATATTTCAAGTGGTTTCCCCAAATTCAACTGAAAATGATTTCTCGTCTCGAAATTATTCAACCTCCTGAATAAAATCCCTCACAATAGCACAAATATGCAAAACAGGTGTTGTCTCAAACACACCTGATGTGACTAATCAAGAGCTTCATTAATTTGCACCAGGTGTGCTCGAGCTGGAACACATGAAATACCTGAACTGGATAGGAGCAGAAAATGTATTAAAAACCTGAAGCATTCAGGTTTTTCATGTAATTGAAGCATTCGTTGTGTTGAACTATTTCACTTGCTTTTGTTTGATTCGTTCATTGCAAATAGCTGAAAGTCTGTACATTTTGACCAAACCTGATTTGCAATGGGGGTTGAATCATTTTGATTACGACAGTAAGTTTCATGGCTGCTAAAACTCGTGTTTCTCCATTTTGGATCTTCAGTGCTGCAACACGACGGGCCGGCCCTTCAGGGGTAAAAACAGCCAAACTTGTCAACAATGCAAATTTAGGTTTCAACGTTCACAAAAGGTATGAAATTCTTCAGACAAAATGGGGGGGGGATAAATAAAAAATAAAATAATCTCTCTCCATCAATAGAACGAAAACTGTTTCAGAAGCCCGGCTGTAATAATGGAAGACTAACATTTTCACCGAGAGTGTGTGATCGGTTTTGCTCGGAGTATCCTGTTCCTCTCTCTCACAAACACACAAAACGAGTCTTTCCTCAAAGAGCTCTGCTCTGCAGGAGCATTCCAGGTCACTGTGGTTTAGTACGGAGGAGCTGGATGAGGGCCAGCAGAATTCCTGTCAGTTACACCAGTCTGCTCAGTTACATTCCACGGCTGCAGCACACACCTTCACCTTACAGTACGCGCTTCACAATACACACCACACTGAACTGCCGCGTGTGCGTCGGTCATAAAACAAAACATTACCTTTAGGGATTGCTAATGCGACACGTGTACAGCAGTAAATGTATTTAATAGTATGTTTATGATCTTTAGCCCTCAAGATAAAATACTTTAAAGCTTCAATTGTATGCACGTTTTATTATAAACCATTTTTAGAATTTCATTTCTCATTATCAGATCAATAAAATGAAAAAAAAAAAAATTAAAAATCATATTCTTCATAGTAACAGTCACCTGACTGTTTTTGTTTAGTTTTTTTGCACATGTCCCAGTCACTGTTAAAACAGAAAGAGGCATCAGCTAATACTCACTGTCCAGATATTATGAATGATAATACACAGGCCCTTTGCCAATGAAAGCATCCAGAAGATGTAGCTTTGCACTGACAGCAGTGAAGTTCTTGTTTCTTGCCTTTTCTTTGATTCATTTTTCAGCACGTCCTCCTGTACTGAACTGATATAAGCAGGCCTGCGCGGTAGACTGGGACGCTTAAAAACACGAATATTTATAGAGATGATTTCTGTAAATTTATGTTTACAGAGATTTTCATCCCACCGTTGTTTAAATGTTGAAGTTCTTCTTTTGAACTCTCTATTCTTTATTCCCTCAGATATGTATAAGTATATTTAGGTTATATTTTGATCTGTCTCTTGTGTACATGCCAGTTTAACATGTCACCATAGGAACTTCCTTTTTCTGTGTTAGTCGAACCATACCATCAGACCATATATGTTCAAGAAAGCTGTACATTCTTGTATTGCCTGAGATGTTTTTCATGTATGTGGCCCGTCAGTCCAACTGACATATTATTTCCACACAGCAGTACGCCTATGCATGGCTATTTTGCCTATAAAAGCCTCCGATAGTCTATGAATAAATCGGACGTCTCGTTGAACTGCTCTGGTTGCCAGTGTGTTCATTTAGACTCCCCGGCGCCGTATACACTCCGTGATAACCCACATGTGCTAGTTTTTCTTTAGAGTAAATGAAGCAGAGGCAAGAAAGGCTGACAGAGGAAAAGTGAAGATAAATCTGTTATTTGCTTTATCCTTTCAGTACCGATAACTGGAGCTCTGTAGGTGTTTGGTTAATGACTGTAAAGTGTAATATATATCGTTCATGACACTCAAACAAAAACATGCACAATAGGCCTGACTTCTTGTTCTAATTCGACAACGAATAAGCGCTCCCACTTTTGCTACAAACCAATAGAATCGGGATCTGATGTAGCCGGCTCAGCGTGGGGTTTGTTTAAGGTCTTTCAGTTCATACACACAAATAGTGTGTCATCTGAGGAATGGCGAGGCTCTTACCCTCTCGGGTTAGCACGGTGATGGGGATGCCGGGGTCGCTAAGCTTGATGAAGGGACCGCCGTCGCTATCCAGTCCGTCTCGAGCCAGAAGAATGTTCTTGGCGCAAACGTACCCATGCACAAGCTTCTTATCCTCCTACCGGACACACGAACACAAACATTTACTTTACTAAGCTAACACAGATGAGGCCAAAGCAGCAAACTTGAAAAAAAAATAATACTTCATTTAGAACAGGTATTATGTGTATACAAAACCCCCCCATGTGTACCAAGCTAATATAAAATACATGTTAATTGTATGAAAACATGACACACAAAGGATAAGGCATTGTTTTAAGGACAACAGGGAATGAAAATCATAAGCGTGATGTATATCCATGTGAAACATCACAGCCTTAAAGCACTTAAGGACATGGCATTAAATAATGACATTACATAAAGAATCAGCAAATCTAAAATGCCAGTCATCTTCAGTAATTGCTTTATCCTGGTCAGGGTGGATCCGGAGCCTATGCCGGAAACACTGGGCGTAAGTCCATTACTGAGCACCATGCGCGCACGCACGCACACACACACTCTTCTTCACCCTTAGGGGCAATTTAGAGTCACCACTAGTGATGAAACCGTTACCGGTTTCACAATAAACCCCCGATATAATTCCCCAACGGTTAGTATCACAGTGTCTGACACAGTTGCAGCACGCAACATTTTTCAAGCGTCAAAACGCTACAATAAAAAACCGAACGTGTCTGCTCAATACAACATGAGCCGAATGAGTCGGCGTCGCAGCACGGTTCGGCAGGAGTCAGATTTAATTTAGCACGTGACGAGAGTGAGGCGAGATGGCGGAAGATTTGGTTTAATATAAGCGAGTTTGTCACTGTACTGTTTTGTTGTTGTTATGTTTTTCATTAAGATTAATAATAATGAACTGACCATTTAAGCGACTACAGCTAACTCGAACGCGAAACGCGCACGGTCATTCATAAGTGATTTAAAAGTGAGGGGGAAGAGGGAAAAGAGCCAAAAGCCTCCTTTCACAGCAACTTTCAGGGTTACCATCTTCCAAGTTTCCCTCAGCATTTTTTTAAAATCAAAAATATGACCACACTTCGGATTTAGTCCTCATAGAAGGTTGGACAATCCCCAGAGCGCCGTCACTGCCTTCTGACAACCACTCATCACTTTATAGTCAAATATAAAAGCTGTTTAAATGATTTTAGTGTGTATATCAGTACTTTTTGTACATTTAGGATAATCATGATATGAAATTTTCATACCGTTACAGCTAGTCACCTCTGGCACGTTTCCTGGGAGGTGGGAAGAATAGTAAATGGTCTGCACTCATAGAGCGCTTTTATCCAAAGCGCTTTACACTGTGTCTCATTCACCCATTCACACACACACACACTCACACACCAACGGTAGCAGAGCTGCCATGCATGGTGCTAACTTTGCCATCAGGAGCAACTTGGGGTTCAGTGTCTTGCCCAAGGACTTTGAGGCACCACCACCCGCTCCGAGACCCACAGCATGAAAATTATTTTTCCCCGCACAAGCAAGGTGACTTGGTGACTGGACAAAAATAATAATAATAATAATAATAATAATAATAATAATAATAATAATAATAATTTTGTTAGAAGATTATCAAAAAAGCAGAATAAAGTATTTTAAGCAATTCAAACCAAAAGTAAAGAGCGTAACATACACAGGGACAGTAACTAAGGACAAATGTTCAGATGTTTCATGTTTAAACGCCCTGTGAAAAAGCAGTTCGTCTTTTTCGCTGTGCTATTGAACCAAAAAAGGAGCGGAAAAAAACAACAACACTATCAAAACACCCACTACTGCTGCACTGGGATTAAGATTAAGAAGATTTGTTTGTAGACCGTCACCAAAAATGTTGAAATGAACATGGACACCATACATGGACATGGACGCATCGCTAGTGTCTGAAAGATAACATATTTAAAAGTAGTAATGATGCTTTCATCAAATGTGTAAAAACCATGTGACCTCCTGGAACACCCCAATGTCCTTGCTTAAAACATATCTCTGTAAGATTAATATCCACTGCATGCACACACACACATATATATATATATATATATATATATATATATGACAGGAACTTTAATCAATGTATAAGGACAAAGCTGGAAGTCCTGAAGGTTCCTGATCTCATGTTTATCACCTATAATTCTTTTAACCAACAAGCCTAGGTATCTTATGATTAATTTTTTTCTTTTAAATGTATTTAAGGTTAGACTCTCGAGTTGGGAAGCATCTCTTTGCATGCTTTCTCACGCTTAACAGAGAGGTGAAAATTACTGCCACAACATCAACCACTAGCATATGGCTGTACTTCTCCGAAAGCATTATACCCGTTATTAGACAATTCAGGATGTGTTTACCAGATAACTGAGGGCGCCTGCCAGCTGTTTGGCCACCTGGAACTTCCATGAAGTGCTGAGAGGAACGGTCTCTCTGCGCATGAACAGATCAAGAGGACCGAACTGCACAAACTCCTCCACCATAATATCTAGAGAAAGACAGATAGACAGTATAAGTCTCTAAAATAATACGGGGGGGTTGGGGGACAAGACCCACAATCTTTTGATTCCACTCCAATGCACACAAAACACACACAAAACACACACAAAACACACACAAAACACACACAAAACACAGGAGCAAAACAAACAAAAAACTTGTTTTGTCTCCAGGCTGTTTGTGTTTTTCAGGAAGTTCACCTTACACTCAGGTCATGTCAGTTCATATTTGATTGCATGAGAATGTTAGCACCTTGTGCAATCAGATGTGTTTCTATTTTTTTAAAAGCAGTAAACCGTCAGAAACAAACCTTAACACCAAATAAACAGCTAAACTATAAAACTATGAACTATGAAATGACAAGAGCAAAATGGAATACAAAAATATGGGAACCTCCCCTCACACACACGTGATACTTACTCTCCTGGTGTCGCACACACACTCCATACAGCAAGGCGATGTGTTTGTGTGAGACCTGTCGCATCATGCTGGCTGTCTCAAAGAAGGCCTAAAGAATAACAGAGAGAGGGGGTTCTTTTAATAACCTGGGACAGAGAGACAGGATGAGAGAGAGAGAGAGAGAGAGAGAGAGACAGGCAGACACAGAGAGAGAGAGAGAGAGAGAGACAGACAGACACACACAGAGAGAGAGAGAGAGAGAGAGAGAGAGAGAGAGAGACAGAGAGACAGGCAGACACAGAGAGAGAGAGAGAGAGAGAGAGAGAGAGAGAGAGACAGAGAGACAGGCAGACACAGAGAGAGAGAGAGAGAGAGAGCAGACACACACAGAGAGAGAGAGAGAGAGAGAGAGAGAGAGAGAGAGACAGAGAGACAGGCAGACACAGAGAGAGAGAGAGGGAGAGAGAGAGAGGTCGAGTCGTCCTCACCAGAGATATATCCCTGTGTCCAGAGCCGAGCACTTTCAGCACCACCTTCACCTCCTGTGAAGCGCCGTAGCTCCCCAAATCATCCTCATCCTCACTTTTCATCTCCAGCACACCTGCATAGATGTTGGTCCTGGTGCCCAGACCCAAGTGTTCTCCCTAAACACCAGAACAGCAAATAAATAAATAAATAAATAAAAATATCACCCTACAGAGTTCTACGTAGACCGCTCAGTGTAGTTATACAGCAGATGTATAAAGGGTTTAAAAAATAAAAAATAAATAAAAACCCCCCAAAAAACAGGCAAGTAAATACTCCACTGTGTGCTGTGCAAAATGTGGCGGCGGAAATAGTGTAATAATATACGGCAAGTTACGCGCTTTAATGAGGAATACGGGAGATGAGCGAATATGTAATTATTCCCCCTTCTTACAAAGGTTCTAATGTGGAAAGCGTTGGTGAACGTTTCTTCTACGAACCGTGCTGTTCTGTCTTGCATCTCATGTGAAAGATATTCTTTTGTGTTTGTGTGTGTTTGTGTGTGTGTGTGTTTGTGTGTGTGTGTGTGTGTGTGTGTGTGTGTGTGTGGTGGTTTTGCAGTGGCCTTTATTTCAGTGTTTCCACATACCTGCCATTTTTGCACACTACTTTGCACACTGCACACTCAGCATATACACTACCCACCCATATTTATGCAGATTTTGTGTACTGTGTATATGTATTCTTGTTTACTGAAAGTCTCCTTTTCTGTGCGTATTTTGTACTTGCATTTGTCTATTTTGTTTAATATATGTCCAGTATTTGTTACTGGACCGACCACAAGAATTTCAGTATGTCTAATGTGCAAATGACAAATAAAAGACGTGCGTCTTTTCAGAATCAAGAACAGATGTCAATCCTCAGTGCACTTTGATACACATAGACGAACACATTCTTCCATCCATCAGACTTTACCTCAGCTGGACTATAGTGCAGAATGTGGTACAAATCAGACCAAGCAGCTTACACACTCATGTGCATCACATCACCATGAAGCATATCATGTGTAAACAAAGTTATAAGGAATGTGCAGTCTGTTTCTTTTTCGGGTTGTAGGCATAAAAAACAGACAGGAAAAAAAAACAATAAAAAAAAACCTAATAGCTGAGATTCAAGAGTAGCGATTTCGTCCAAGCTAGGGGTTTATATACTCAATGAACACTTTATTAGGAACACCTGTACACCTAGACATTTGTGCAGCTATCGAATCAGCCAATCGTGTGGAAGCAGTTGCATAAAATCTTTGCAAAAAAAAAAAATCATCACAGAAAATCACGCAGGTACGGCCCATGTTCATATCAACCATCAGAATGGGGGGGAATATGATCTCGGGTGATTTTGGCGTGACGTGGCGTGATTGTTGGTGCCAGATAGGCTGGTTTGAGTAGTTCTAAAACTGCTGGTCTGGGATTTCACACACAGAACAGCCTCGACAGTTTACTCAGAACGGTGCAATAAAGAAAAAACATCCAGTCAGCGATGTCCAGTTTTACGGACAGAAACACCTTGTTCATGAGCGAGATCTATGGAAGATGACCAGAGTGCTCTGAGCTGATAAGAGATTCTACTCTGTGGTTAACGCAGATAACCACTCTGTACAATTGTGGCGAGCAGAAAAGCATCAGAACGCACGTGTTAAACCTTGAGGCGGATTGGTTACAACGCCAGAAGACCATGTCGGGGTCCACTTCAGTCAGCCTAGAACAGAAATCTGAGGCTGCACTCGGCTCGACAAAACTGTACATTTGAAGACGAGAAAAAAAACGTAGCCTGGTCTGAAGAATCTCAATTTCTTCTGAGGCACACAGATGGTAGTGTCAGAATTTGGGACCAACAGCATGAATCCATAGACCCAACCTGACCTGAATCCAAGTCCAAATCTGCAGGAACTGCCTGATGCGATCACGTCAATATGGATGCGACTCTCAAAGGAATATTTCCAACATCTTATCACGATGAACCGAGGCTGGTTTTGAGAGCAAAGAAAGGCTCCATCAAGTACTAGCACAGTGTTCCTAATAAAGCGCTCTGTGAGTGTATGTATACACACTGCATTCGCCTGTAATCTCTGAAAAACTCTCGGGTTTTTATTAAAACCTCACTAGAAGATATGAAAACATGCCTTCCAAATGGCTCGTAAGTAATAGAAGTTGTTTCTGACGATGCTTCCTGTGTTTTTAGGAATGTAGACGTTTTGACGAACGCATCAACAACTACAAAAAAAAAAAGCACAGATAAAACAACAGACATGGCACCTACTCTACAGCTGTGAAAGATTAGTTTGTAGAGAATTAGTCTTAAAAATGACCTCTATATGATGAATATGATAGAAATCCTTGATGGTGAAACATTCATTCGTGTACATGTCACCCCCTGATGGTGCACCTCCTTTAGGAAAAAGCAAGGTAGTGATCTGGAGAAGGGACAGCGCTAGCTCAGTGTTTAAGATGGTCAACTGACCGGAAGGTCATGAGTTTAAACCCCAGCACAGCCAAGCTGGGCCCTTGAGCAAGGCCCTTAACCCTCAAGTGCTCAAATGTATAAATGAGATGAACGTAAGTCCTTATGGTCTGGAGAAAGAAAAGTCACACCAGTCCTTAAAGGTAATAAGTAACCTCACATTAATTTAGCTTGAGGATGCTACAAAATGCTGCCATGTTCCGTTTAATGGCATATAACCCATGGTTACAGTTTATAGTGTACAATGTAGAGGTGTATGCTTGTACCTGGACAATCTCCTCTTTAAGGATGCGATGGAAACTCAGCTGGCTGACTTGAGGCTGTCTCTGTGGGACTGGCTCTCTGTCAGAGGTCATCACCAAAAGGTTGGAAACCTCTGAAAGACCGGGAAAAAAAGGCATGCGATTGGTGAAGACGGAACAGTGTAGGTAAGTAAGTAAGCTACGTGACTGGTCTCCAGAATTTACAAGAGCATGCGTGAATGTGAAAGGCCCATGGAATTAGTTAAACAAACTCTTATAAAATTGGCAAGAATACTACTCAGAACAAGTCGATGTATTTATATAAGGTGTCGGCTTGTGGTTAGCCTGGGTGTACGTGGGCGACTCTACTATGCACTGCTGTTGTAAACTTGTGTGTGTGTGTGTGTGTGTGTGTTCTACAGTGGTTGCTTGAGGGAGGAGGAAGTCGCCTGGTGTCACAGAATACGTATATAAACACTGCAAGGTTGACTTTAAGGGATGACTGGGGAAGATAAGCGCATGACTACGACGCGGTGTATTTTATATGCATACCTTTTATTTTTCGCCACGTCTTACGGATTTCGATTCGATTTGCTTCTATTCAAAACATCTTCTATGCACATGCTTGTTTTAGTACCAGGGGGCAGGGCAAAGTGTTTCACAACAAGCCTTTCTGAGATCAAGAGACAAGAGCTGAACAACAACGGAAACCACATTTACCACTATTCCTGCCTGACACTAATGTCTCAGCATGTACGCGTACAGCATGGAGATGTAAACAAAACAGCGTGGCCTCCACATACTAGGGAGGGTACGTTTAGCTTTTTTTTGGCCTTAAAGTGTTTTGCGTTGGTTGAGCGTTTGGAGAAAAGTGTTTTGAGCGTGTGCGTGTGTGTCTGCGTCTCTGTATACGTGTCTCTATGTGTGCCTCCATGTGCATCTCTGTCTGTGAATGTGCATTATCGACTGGTTGATCGACCCGGCCAAGTCATTAGGCCAATATCAAGATGAGCCTGCGAGCATTAACAGAATTGTTATTTCATAGGACACAAAATTGCAATTTCCATAACTAATCTTGAAGAAGAAAAAAACCCTTGAATTTAAGGAGTTAATAGTCTTGTGCAATCTGTGCATGAACTCTTCAACAGTACTGTGACTTCCTTTTTTTATTATGCTGTTCTACGGGATCTGGGGGGAGGGAAGGGCATCATATTAGCTACTGGTCTGCTCACTCAAATTGTGGTTATTGAGTCAAAACTATTAATCCCTTTGGTAAATACTTGCACCCAATGTAACAGCCTTTTCATCAGAAATGTTGAACCTGCCT
The DNA here is from genome assembly GCA_012411365.1 of Ameiurus melas. Classification (NCBI taxonomy): domain Eukaryota; kingdom Metazoa; phylum Chordata; class Actinopteri; order Siluriformes; family Ictaluridae; genus Ameiurus; species Ameiurus melas. The sequence goes on along the minus strand of CM022767.1, from coordinate 26,846,724 downwards.
GGATATAAATCATCAGGCTTAACAGCTGTCAATGTTCCCGAGTGCTCCTGGCTATAAAGTGTCGTGCGAGAGTGATCGGGGGTGGACGCACGGTACCTCGGGGCTGTGGAGGACAGCAGCGGCGCAGCTGAAAGCGCAGGTTCTCTGTACGGAGGCTCTGACCCTGCAGGTGCTCCAGCAGCTCTTTTAGACTCGTCCTGAAGGTTTCTGTCCCAAACAGCCTGTAGCCCTGAGAACCCACCTCGATCTGGAAGTTCTTATACTGGGGAACAGGCCTGGACTGGCACAAGTCCACCTGAGCGAGAGACGAAAGGAGGAATATAAGGAGACATTTAGACTGTGAACAAGCCATGGAGCAGGAGCATTATGGTTCTCTCTGCATCAAAACACCATAACTGGACTTTACAATACTAGCACCAAATTTGGAGTTTGAACTCATTTTCAGATCAGATACTTTGCATTATTTTCTCTCTACTGAACCAATATTGTTACTATGCATGCAGTTGTTTACTGGTTGAACAGTAGTTCCAAAAACAGTAGTCGACTCATATACTTTCCCATAAATAACCAAACATTGATGAAGGAAAACTGATAAAGGACATCTCTGTTTTAGGCTATTTTATTGATGCAGTGTCAAACCACACAATCAACAGCCAGAGACTACAAATTACATCTCCAGCTTAAAGTCTTTTTAGGCTTGATATATATATATATATATAAAGCACACACATGTACACTCATACACACACACACACTACCGGTTGAAACTTTAGACACACTAAATCTTTATTTTTATTATCCCCCCCAGCCCAGGAATGTATTCTTGGCATTTCTTGAGGAATTCCCCTGAGAAGAATTTAAACAATATTAAAGAAGTTCCCACCGACGCTGGACTCTTATCGACTGCTTTTGGGAATATTACGTTCCGAGTCGTCCGTTTAAAAAAATATATTTTTTTTGTAAATAAATAAATGTTCGTTTTCTAGTGAAAGAAATGAATACGTCGGCACAAGTATATTTTTGTCCACAACTCCGATTTCAAACCTTTAATCAGACACCTTCAGATCAAAAGGTTTTTAACATCATGAGAAACATTTCAGTGTCTCCAAACTTTTCACCTGTAGAAAGTGTGTGTGTGTGTATATATATATATATGTATTTAGCTTTAAACAACAACAAAAAATGTCATTGTGGGCTTAATCAGAGTTCGTTCAGTAGAACACCTCTACACTTAACTGCAAAACTGACTGCAAAATCTGTTTAAACTGGCCTGAAAATATTTCAGACTACGAAAAACGCATTTCTTTTCTGCTTTCTTTACCGTTCGCCTCACTGTCTTATTCCCTCCAACAAGATTAGTCGACATCCCCACAGCAGCGAATAGTGACCATATTGTGAACTAGTCTATGCAGTCCCTACCATGAACTGCAGCTTTAAATAAATGAAATCACACATATCACTTTCATAATCCAAACTACATATTTTCTTCTTCACCATGAATCACTACATATACATTATATATTTTATATATATATATATACACACACACACACACACACACACACACACACACACGTAGCAGTACCTCCATGCACACGACAGTCATGATGATATAGTCATACTCTGTACAGCTCCATCGCAGGACATAGGAGCCCTCTTCATTGCCCTCCTGCCTCAGTTTGTGAATGGCATACTCTGTGCTGCATGCAGAATAAATACACAGGAGATTAAAACCACTGATTAATTCTGATATCTGCAACCACATATTCTAACAGTGATGTTGCTTCAGAAGGATTTCAAGGCAGGGTGTTTTTTTACATGGGTTTTTTTTTTTAAGGAACGTACCGTCTGAGATGACGGATATATAAGTATATACTGTACCAGATGGGTCCGTGGCAACCGTTCTGCAGATTCTGTACCACAGAAGAAGGTGCTACCTCGGTGCAGAGGTAGTGATGGGCATCTACAATCAGTCTGAAATATCCGTCCACCAAAGCAGCGAAAGCCAGCGCTTCTTCGCGATAGCCCAACTGCAGCTCCTGTACAACCACAAGAAGACCAGTGTGTCGTATACATCACACACGATCAGACGTGTACAGCGTCCAATACATTTTTAAACTATATTATAAATGATATATTTTTGTAAAACAGTGCAAAAGGAGCTAATCCAGCAAGGTGCTGGATATCCACACATTTCCGTTCAATTATAAAAGGTACCGATTACTCAAACACCACCGTCAACCAGCAACAGCTATATCGCTGAAATAAACGTGGCTAATTTACCATCGTTTTGTTGTCCTGTCTGTATATGGTGACGCCAGCCTCTTTTGTGACGATGTGAGTGATTTCATAAAAGTCTGAGAAGAGGATCCATCCGTTGCTGGCATTGTTCTTTTTCTCATTCTTCTGTTTGGAGTCAGTCTTTGTCTTCCGTGATTTACTTTTGTCTTTGAGAGCCAGAGCATTCTGTTCAGGAAGTAATACAAAAATATTGGTTGGCAATCTTAACTTGAGAACGGCAAGAACAAAGCACACACATGTATATCCTGAAGGGTGCCAATAATTTTAGAGTTATTTGTAAGTACTACACAAGGGTTCTTGTAATCACTCTGTGTCTTCCTCACCTTATATCTGATACAATATATAATCTATATTCTGTTTTCTAACCGCGTTATCGTTTCGCTCACCTGCTGGAGCTTCTTCCTCCATGAGATGCCAGTCGTGCCACACACTTGCACTTCATAAGCATGTCCTTCGTCCCCCATGCTGGGCGTGTGTGTGGGCAAGACCTCACCCTCCCCACACACGTGCAGGCTTTTAGGTTGCACCGTTTCACGGCCCAAGCCCCAAGTCAGCGTCTCCAGCGTGGAGAGGTACTTCACCTTCAGGTCGTACAGGGTGATGTTACTGTCCCGGATGGTCTTGCTGCTGAACTCGTTAAGGAAGTTCTTAAAAACGTTGCTGATGCGCATGCGAGTCAGGAAGCTGCGCTGCTTAATGGTGCGGTTGAGGCTCTCAGGAATAAAGCGCTTGTAGCTGAGAGGGGGAAGGAAGAAGAACACGAGGATGGATGTTAGAAACAAAGTCAAGTGGAAAACAGGTAGTGAGATGTTGCGTTGATTCATTTACAGTGGCCTACGGGATGTATGTATGTATGTATGTATGTATGTATAATAGTACATTTTAGTGGATTATGCATGCAAAAAAGTTCTTCTTTTCAAAATCTTGAAGCTATAAGGTTCCAAAATAATATTAGCAGTATCTACAATGTGTCAAATCTCAACAAACTCTTACATAGTACATTTTGAAAGCATATTGATGCCTTAAGTGCGATGGCACAACGTAAAGTATGCACAAATCTAAGTAAACCTAAAACAATGTTCAACTTCAGACTCCTGCTTTTCCTCATTTTGAGAGTTTTTGCTGTGTGCTTCAGGAGCTCTAGTTATAGCTTTACAGCAATTCTTTTTTTCTTTTTTCTTTTTACATTTACAGTGAACAGAAGTTAATTGGGGTAAAACTGCCCAGTTATCTTTTGTTTGTTGTTTTAAGAGAAAGTGAAGATGAAGCAAAAAAGGCCAGCAACGGTTACACTGTCTTTGGAGGCTCTCTAATTTTACTATCAGTAACCATGTACTATAAATGTACTTGAATCTATACTTTGCCTCTCTATATGCTGTGGGTATGGTAATGTAAATGTTTAGCAGAGAAACTCATTGAATGGCACTGTCAAACAAGGTATTAAGATTATTGGCTTTGAATGGCGTGTCTTCGAGAAAGCTAGAACGCCTCTTGCAGATTGTACTCATCCACTGTTCCATGAATTTAAAATGCTTCCTTCTGGTGTACGTTATATTACGCCTAAACTTAAAAGCAATCGCTATAGACATTTATTCCCAGTGCTGTCAGGCTTTTAAATTTCTAAGATTTCAGAATGTTGTGTTTGCTGTTTGTGTGTTTTGTAGGATATGGTTACAAATTTTATGCTGCACCCAAAAAAAAAAAAAAAAATCGCCCTTCGGGCTCATAATACACTTCGAACTCGAAGGAGATCAGAAACCTTCCCTCTGTCAATAACAGTTAATAAAAATGCATTGTTTCCCACGCACGGACATACTTGGCTGCTCCACCCAGGTAAATTGACGATCGCCTACATATGTTTAAAAAAAAAAAAAAAAGAAAATCACATTTCATTCTTTCAATCCTTGTTAAAAAAAAAACCTTGTTTCCAACTTGGTGGCGACATGAACGGGTCTCGAGGCTCAGGGAGGGTGGTGGAGAGAAGGGGGGAGGGCATTATAGAAACTAGAAGCGATCTCTTACACTTCATTACATCGGGTGTGGCTCGAACACGTCGAGTACACAGAGAGCACGGCAATCTTTTGTGTGTTCTCTTGCACTGGTTTACTAATGTACGCGTACTAAAGTACTGACCGTCAAATTATACGCAAAGTGCATTAACACTGCATGTCATCACATAGAGAGATTGATTCAACAAAATGTACTCCTATTCTTTTTTTTTTTTAACCTTATTTTAAAACCAATTTTGTTGTCCTAGCTAACTTTCCCTTATGACCCGACAGCTACCAACTAGGAGTGCTAGCATATGCTACCTCCAAGACATACGAAGCCACGGCATCTTTTTGAATTGCTCTTCATACTATGTCAGCTGAAAAGTGAGTAACGCCATCCATACTATGAGGAGAGCATTGCCGATTTTGCTCTCTTAGACTCCCTGGTTATGCAGCTCAATTACATAATAAGAAGAAGAAGAAGAAGAAGGAGAAGAAGAAGAAGAAGGAACCTTTGTTTGTCACATATACATTACAACACAGGGAAATTCTTTTCTTCACATATCCCAGCTTCTTAGGAAGTTGGCGTCAGAGCAAAGGGTAAACCAGGTTACAGCGCCCATGGAGCAGAAAGGGTTAAGGGCCTTGCTTAAGGGCTCAACTATGGCAGCTTGGCGGTGCTGGGGCTTGAACCACAACCTCCTGATCAGAAACTCTACGCCTTAACCATAGAGCCACCGCTGCCCGGCAAATAAATATAAAATCATGCGATGCATTTTCAAGAGGCAAAAGGCATCCAGATGCCAAATCAGATCGATATTTCATGTTGCCAAAGATATGGGGTGGCACTTTGAGTACTCTTTCATCTGCATCAGACTGAGCAGCACTCAAGCTATTAACTCACTCTCCTCCTAATCGGGCACCGAGATAAAGACTGCAATGGTTTATAATTCCACTATCCAGAAGAGTCTGGTTCCGCTCAAGGTTTCATCCTCATGTTGTTTCAGGGAGTTTTACCTTGCCACTGTCGCCTCTGGCTTGTTCATTAGGGATCTAAATCTGTGTCTGGATTTCTGTAAAGCTGTCTATTCTTTATAAATCATTTTTTTAAAAAAGCACAACACAAATAAAATTGAAAGAATCTGAATCGAATTAAAACATTTTTACAAAGTGTTCCGGATAAATCGGTAGGCTTGTTTCCATTGGGTGTTGTTACTCTTGCATAAGAGCCTTTTTTATGTAAGCATAAGAGCCTTGCTTATATGTAGAATTTCGCCTACATTACCTCATAGTTGTGCGAAGTCTATGATTTCAGTTTGCACCCATACAGTTTGCAAGGCTCCACCTCTGATTTGCAGTTATTGTGCGAGATGAACCTTATTATAAATACAATTAGTGGGAATGCTTATTTATTTCAGTCAGGTCTTTGAGTAAACTGGGAACACTGTGACCTAATACAAAAATTCGTAAGAAAAGAAAAAATAAATGTCTTGAGAAAATGGTAAACCCAGTAAATATTAAATTGATGTGAAATGAATGATGCTTGCCATAAGAAAGTTCTGGAAAGCTGCACTAAATATTATGGTAGTGAGTGATTGGTCAAATACTTCATCAACAATAATGAACTAATAATGAAGATGTGATCACTTTAAACAAACTATTTGCTCAGGTACCAAAAAAAAAATCATTTGCCTCCTACGGGCCTGAAGTGATTTTGTACAGTGTGAGTAAAGTGCATGGAGGTTTCACCTGGTTTCAGCCCCTGATCCTGACAGTGGCAGGTTGTTGCTCTTGGCATGATGAGTGATGGCGAGGACAGCCATGCCGAGGCACTCGTTCTCTATCTCATGAAGCTCCACCTCACTCTGGGGGATACGTACTGGTGCCAGTCCCCTCAGAAAGTCGTACTGTCCCTACAAACACAGGACAAAATTACTCACAACTCTATTATTAATAACGTTGCGCTTCAATGACTACATTTACATGGACAGCGGTAATCTAACTACTGACCTTACTCTGAGTAAGATAATAATGTCATAATAATAATAAAGTGTTTACATGAGTCGCTTTGAGAATACTCTTTTCATGCACCCGTTTTACGTGTTATAGAACATAATTAGATTAACAGCCCACGTCATTACGACACCGCGCCACGCCGTCCCTCCAGAATTTCACGTATCAACATACAGTTTGTCTTCGTTATGGTACCGTATAGAGTTTTGGGTGTTTTTATTAAAAATTTTTACGAACGCTTCAAGTGCAGTTAATTATTTGGCGTGCTATACGTGCAAATAGACGACTGCTTGAAGCCGTGGGTTGCGTCCCAAACCGCGTGCTTACCGTCTATATAGTAGCTGAGATACATGTATATTTTCCCCCCAACTACAGGCCAATAGTAGGCAAGTATGTGGTTTGGGACGCAGCCGTGCTCTCTTGTTCGCCGTAAAATGGTTGAGCGCTGCCGTGTGTGAACGTGTCCTGTCGCAAAATGCGGTGAAAACTCTCACACGACGTTAATAATGTGATTAAGGTGTGTACATGTCTGTAATACACGTCGATAACGCGACTAAAACAGGAGTAATCCACGCCCCTAATTCGATTAGTGCTTAATTAAATTATGAAATAATTTATGTATTAGCATGACTTTAATCGGATTAAGGTAATTAAAAACGGCTGTTTACATGGTAGTTTCTTAATCAGAGTATCTACTTAATCGGGTTAAGAGTGGATTATTGTTGTCCATGTAAATGCATTGAATGAATAACCCTTAGACATTCAAATCCCCCCTGAAAACAAAAGACCTAAAATTTGACCATCATAAAAGAAACAAACGTACATTAGATAGTAACCATGTACCAATATGTAAGCATGACTCATTGTAGATGATTTGAATAACCACCGCAACCACAATGTTCAGAATGTCTCTACACAAGATTTGTTTACTGTGTTAACGTTCGCCTCCACACCCAAACAGTTAGTTCGTTTGATGGGGTTTTTTGTTTTTGTTTTATCGGGAACCCACCTGAGCAAACAGGTAGTCAAGGGAGGCAGCGTCAAGCAGTGGCGTCCCCTCCGGGCCTTTAGCCCCCTTCTGTTTGCTTAAAGAATGCCGCCACACAGGAGACTCGCTCTCAGATGTTCCATGCCAGTTTGTGAAATAAAACCTATGGGAAAGCCAGACAATGTTTTAGCGTATATATGCATAGAAGGCTAAATGGGTAAAGTTTTATTTTAGAATCCAACTATTCAAATATTAGACACGTTATTTAAATGTGTAGCATAATATTTAATACCATAAATGTCTATTTACTGGACCTTTCCACTAGGGATGGGCGATATGAAAAAAAAATTAAAAATCATATCACGATACATGAGATTTATATGATACACAATGCGTATCACTATATAGCATTTAGCTAACAAACTGCCTGCAAAACATTAGTAAAAAAAAATTTTAAACATTAAACAGAGTTTGAGAATATTTTCTATATTAAAATTCGATACGATTGACCAGTTAACCAGACTAATAACTGTGTGAGCTCAATATATGAATATGATAATATTAATAATATAACATGGATAATGATTTTTTGTGATTTCCACCACTGTAACACAAAATAAATAAAGAAATCTTGGATTGCATGTGGACCCCAGACCCCACTTTAAAACCTGTGGTAGTAATACACTTTAGGAATACAGAATATGTCATAAATTATTTACAGATGTTTTAACCCTGTGGCAAAAAACAACACTAAGAGTCACGCAAAACAGCTTCCCTGGGCTCAGGAGCCATTTAGTTCATACAGTGTGGCACAACAATGTATTTGGTAAAAAAAAAAAAACACAGGGACTCATCCAGCGTTGTTTGTAAATCATCAGTGTAGCACACCACAGAAGTGCCACATGAGCAGAGAATCATTGTAAACAGGAAGTAACACATTTTTTTAAAAGCCACAGCGGAAGAGTGTAAGTGCAAAGGTGACCATAACCTGTTTGTGTGCACAACAGGTATGCTACACACAAGGAGAACTTGGCTCCAAACCCACGTGCACAACAGTTCACTCATCTTAGTTTCAAGGCTAAAAATGGAAAAAAGGAAAAAAAAAAAAAAGGGTGGAATTTTAAGACTTTCTACAGCCTGAGCCTCTTCTTCTTTCTATACCGTGAAGATTTTTGCTATGGTTTTTCAAAGGGCAGGTCAAGCTAACCTAAAACATTTCTTCTTTTTGCTAAAAGTAGAAATCGTTTTGCAGAAAGAAGCAGTCTTTTGGGTCAGTGAATAATAAAACCATTCGATCCAGAACAGATTATTTTCTATAAACTCAAGGCTGTAAACACCAACCGAATAATTGACCATGTGGTTATATCCCTATTAAAAAAAGAGACACACATCCTTATCGATCAACAGCCTGTCTCGGTGCGGCTTTAAAAGGAGTCGTATCATGATTTCTAATGTTTTCTTTTTGTTTGGGTGTGTAATCTGTTTGTGATCTTCAAATTCACAAAGTTCATAATCTCTCCGAAAGGGATTTATTCTATCCAACAGAGAACACTGCTCCATACCTGCCCAAAACACCTTGTTCGAAGTCCAGATTTACGTCCATAACATTCCTACGTCACAGCGTGCACTATTAGCATAATCCCGCCCAAAGGGCGAGGCTTCGGTGAATTCAAGCGCCATGTCGTGGAGACGCTGTGTGTTTCCGTGCGAAAGCAAAACCCCTTTCTTTAACCTTCTGAAAACGAACGAAATTAGGAATCAGTGGTTACACATTGTTTCAAATGCTGTTCCTGAGCAGTACCACCCAAACGCTTGCTTGTGTGCAGCACATTTTATGGAGGACAGCTTTCTGAACCTGGGAGAGTACAACGCAGGTTACTTACTCCTGAAACATGGGGCGATTCCCACTTTGTTCTGACAATCTTGCACTTCTGAATGAGAACCTGTAAGTGTGTTTGATTATTTTATGAAGTATCTGTTATTGACTGTTCAAATGCGGAGTTGTGTGTTGTGGCTCAGTTGTAGACCTCTGCTAACATGCTAGCTAAAGTTTGCGAAGTTGCCTCAGTATTTTTAAGTGTTTGTTTGTATGTTGGTGGTCTGACAGTGACATTGATTGTAGCTGCTTTTGTATTGTATCTTGAAACGGTTTATAACAATCGAATGACAAGAATCTTAGCTTTACAAAGATCTATCGCATGATATAGAAGAAGATATGTACACAGAAGCTGTGTACACACACACACCATAGTTTTGCACTTAACAACGCCCGCCAGCAGAGCATGCCTGAAAGATAAGAGAGTTACAAAATAAAAACTTACTGCTGTGAAACGTTCAGCTCAATTACCGTTTGCAAAGTTGGTACCATCATCCGCATTTTCCGAATCTGACTCAGGCTCAGGCTCGGACTCGAACCGATACGGTAAAACCGACGACATGTTGCTTAGGAGCTTACAATTGCGTTAGAAGCCTTGGAGGCTAAAGCTAACCCAAGGGGCGTAACAATTTTGGCCAATCACAACATAACGGGTCAGCTGGCCAATCAGAGCACTCTGGGCTTTCCGGAAGGAGGGGCTTTGGAGAAATCAGAGCGTTTTGGACAGCCTGGGAATAGAGGTACTGCAATAATGTACATTATGTGACCTTTTTGAACATTAAAGCATGTTACCCTATTTTATTACGCTCAAAAACAAAATAATTAAAGTTTAAAAACGTTTAAAAACCATTATATGACCCCTTTAACATTTACTCAAAGGAAACTTAACTAATGCAGTTAAACCTATGCTTTTAAAGCCACAAAGCTACACTCCAAAAATGGTAAAGCACTAGATAAGAAAGCAGTTAAAAAAAAAATTCATTAGATCATTACTATTTCTTTTTTTTTTTTTTTAATGGTTAGACAATTTGCAAATAAAGTTTAATCCATAGAGCCAAAACCCATTCCTGTAATCCGATACCAGCTTTAACCACCTCTGCCCACTCAACTCACCTCCATGACACTGGCAGAGTTGACAAAGATATGGTTAAGACTGAATGTCAACATAACAGTGAACAAATAGACATTTCCATGTGTACATTTTTACACGGAACAGTGGATTGGCTCACAACATTGTGCAAGGTCTTGCAAAAGTCTCGTAGTCATATTTGCTCCTGTTTGATAACCGTGTCAGTGACGGGCAGCATCTAACGATTACGTTTACTGCAGCCTTTATAAATAGAACTTATATTCTTTACTGCATGCTGGATCTTCCAAATGATGGTCTTGCCACACGAAATGACCAACATAAACGAGAACCATAAAAATCCATAGTTGCAATGCAACGCTCACGCAATGGAGGATCGGTTACTTCTGGTACTTACAGTTATTTCTGAGCACAACCAAACTATCACCAGAGAACTTTCTGCACCAAGCACCAAATTTAAACCCAATTAGACAAAAATTCTGTCCGAAACTGAACGGAACCATCACCATATGGAGATCTCACATTGCTTATAAAACGGCAATAAATAGTCAATATCGGTCAAACCTACACATTTATTCATCAGTCAATGACTTTAAACAGAAGTCTGTCTTCAGAACTTTATCCACTTTATCGATCTCACTGCTCTGCTTTGCAAAACACTGCGCTGCAGATTCATCATTCGTCTATTAGAACCATGGTTCCCAAAAGTGTGGTCTGGGAATCACCAGTCCTTCATGATAAATATCCAGGGCTCCCATTCTGTATCATCGGCTTGTTAGGGCTATTATATGGTCTGCACTTACATAGCGCTTGTTTAACCTTAGCGGTTCTACAAAGCGCTTTACACTGGTTCTCATTCACCCATACACACACTAATGGTAGCACAGCGGCCATGCAAGTTGCCATCGGGAGCAACTTGGGGTTCAGGACACTTCGGGATGTGGGCCGGGAATCGAACCGCCAACTCTATGATTAGTGGGCGACCTGCTCTACCACCTGAGCCACATATCATATATCATAGTTATACGGGGTTCGATGAAAATGCTAAAACTGAAGACAAGTATAAATAATGTCAACTTTAGTCCTACCGCGATTTTAATAAAACTATTAAGTGCTGCTAATACGAAACAGTGTTTCGAACTGACACCTGGCCGAGTAGAAAGGTCAGGAATAAAAAGCTCTAACAGCGTGAATAAATGAATATGATGGTGCAAATCATTTGACCCTGAAAAGACTTGTTAGCTGTATAAAGATTGAGAAACCCTAGATCAGCCTATAATCACTGCATAGCCTTAATTAGTTAGGGTTTTTTTTGTTTTTGTTCTTTTTTAATATATAAATTTTTCTAAATACACAGTTTTAGACTTACAGCCAGGATCCTATGTAGGTGTAGCAAAATTTGTATTTATTTATTTATTACAGATGTATTATTTTATGAAATAATAAAATATTTGGCACATTATTTAAATGTGTACAGTGAATATACACAATATATGGTAATATTTGAAAGGGAAAAGAAAGGGGAAAATATAAAGCAGGTGGAAATGCAGATTAAAATGCTTTTAACAAAAACAACAGATTTTCCAACAACAGATTCTCAACAACACTTTGTTTTCTCACCTCATGCGGTAGTGAAGCTTAATACTGGTGTCTTCAGTGATCTTGAATACATGATTGGGTGCATACCAGAGCTCCTGACTCTCTTCGTACAGGGCAAACAGGTTGTGGCAGAGGGGTGAAATACCTGCAACAATAACACGTACGACAATTAGGCGAAGATACCACAGTCTGCTTAAATTCCCTAATCTCCCTAATCATTTCCTATTCTTTGTACACTACACATTAGTATGAGAAAATATGAGAAGCTCCAGTAACTAGACTACAGACCAATTTTATTGTATGGCATTTCTATTCAAAGACCATTATGATTTCCAGTTGTTAGTGACTCTAACATATGAAGTTGAAAAATTATTTGAGTAGTTAACCAAGTCAGTGAACTTGAGAAAAAGCGGTGCACATGTCTAGAAAAGGACAGTTAATCATTTATTAATAGTGCAATCCATCTGTCTGAGAATATGGGGAATGAATGAACCTACCCAGAGTGTACCTTTCATTTCCAATCTTGCCTACTTGGGTAAGGATTGTTAAAGGAGTAAAAACAGCCGATGTGTTTAAAGATGTCTAAAACTTTGCTCACTAAATGCGATTTCCCGACACGCTTGAATGTCACACTTTCATTCAGTTGCTGGATATCTATGTGACGTAGAAACACGGAATCAATTCAGTTTACAAGCAGAATAGAGCTGCGACAACTAATCGATAAAATCGATAATAAAAATCGGCGTCAATGAATCTCATTATCGATTAGTTGGTCTGCACGCAGCACGGGGTACGTTTACTCACTATGTTACTTCTGTTACTTCAACTAAAGTTGTGTCCCAAATGATGTACTACGCACTCACTTACACTATGCACTAGTTACTCTACTGTTTTTTTAAGCTGCTTCCTAGTCGACGGTGCATGACTTCATTCGCACATAATGCGACGCTGCTAAATTTAGCAGATACCCTGAGTCACGGACAATGACTGTCTTCAGTTTACTGTTTATATACTTAGTTTATAATATATATATATATATATATATATATATATATATATATATATATATATATATATATATATATATATATATATATACACACATACACAAGTGTTTATGGATTATTTTTTATGGATGCACAAAAAGCACTGAATTAAACTACAGTCCTAAATGAATAATATATATTCTGGTGTGAGAGTGAGTGTGTGTGTGTGTGTGTGTGTTGGGTCCTTTTCAGTCATATAATTGGACAAACACTTTTGGTGTAAAGTTTTAGTCTGAAGTTTATATTTTCAATAAACAAACAAACAAAAAAAAGGTACCTCCCCATCCAAATAATCGGAAAAAAATAATCGGCCAACTAATCGATTATGAAAATAATCGTTAGTTGCAGCCATAAATCAGAGGACTACTGTCAAAATATCTGACGCTCCTGTGCCACAGCTGGAGCCTGTAAATGCAACGTTTTCCTTTTCACTTATGGAGATAAACACATTTTAAATCGCTGTAATGACTATTGTACTGTTGACTGTTGTAACGACATGGGTTTTTAGATATTTAGCTAGTCGTTTAATTAACTGAGAACAGAAATGTGAGCGCACATAGGCCTCTATTCAATACAGTGTGCAATACTGACACTAGTGTACCACACAGCCTTGTTTTCAGGCCAAACACTGCTGAGGCAATTTTAAAGAAAACAAAAACAGTCTGACGGATGTCACTGGCAGGCTGTAAACAAACCGGCTTCGTGCTTGGGTAACAAGGACTTATCTCAATCAAGCCATCTGAAGAATGGCGGAAAAAAAGGTTTTGTCTTTTCATTCTGAGTTCATGTAAACATGACCGATACATAAACCTGAAAGCTGCTTTCTTTCTCTCTTTCTCTCTCACTCTCTCGAGCAGACAGAACAAAGACAGAAATAAAACAAGCGTAACTAAAGCGCAGTTCCCTCTCTCGAAATAAGTTAAAAGCACAGTACAAGGCATATTTGTTTTAAAGGCACTTGAACTGTTACAGCTGCACAAACACAACACTGAAAGGGAAAGCAGCCAAAGCTCCTGTTTAGGGGGGTTAAATATAATAAACGTTATAGTCTCAATTAAAATGTCCTCCAAGGGCAATCTTAAAGTTTAATGAGGCTGGTTAGGTTTTTAGCGTTTAACCTGATTCATTCTGACTTGTGAAGATTAAAGATAGTGAACAGCTACGTGAGCTGTGTGATCAAGTATAAAGAAGTAGAGAGAAAGATCCATTAAAATCCACAAATTTCAAGCTTCTCGTTTATTTATTGATTTATCGAAAATACATTCCTGGCCACATTCCTCATTTGAAATTTCACTTGGGTTGTTATTGGAGCATACGGGATAATTATTAGCGATTAGCACTAGAGGAGAAAGTCAGCAAGATGTTCCTCACAATACTGCTTCACATTATATTGTTAAAAATAATAATACTCATAAACAAATGATATCTGTTACAGCCTTTCTCGTTTACAAGCCACATTTAAGCCAAATAATCGATCGTTTTCCATTCACCCAGACGAATTATCGACTATTAAACCATTACTTATTTTGCAGCCCAAGTAGTTGCTTTACTTGTGGTTTAGATATGAGCAAAAGAGAAAGATATTCAGGAAAGATGGTGGTTTTCAGAACTATATATATAGTAGAAAATGTCAAAATTGGACCATGTGAAGGGAACTGAACTTTCATCAAAGTTGTACAGAGTAAATAAAGGAGATCACTGACTCAGACACTATATGACTGCTACGTGACTAAGACATTCATAGTGCGCTTACCACAGGACTTTTCCTCGCATTTCGTGTACAGTTTTTACTAGAAGGTCTACATGCATGTTAAATGTACACGCAGTTTCACGGCCACTTGTAAATCAACAGTGTTCTCCTATCATGCTCTTGTATAAATTTCCTTTTCCTCTCTTACTACCCAGCCCAACTCGCAGTGTTGGCCTCAGCACAACTTAGAGGAAATCCTCAGCCTGACTCTACTACTCGGCAGCCATTTTGTGTTCCAGTATTGATCAGCAGCCAAAAACACACATTCCATTCCGCTTAGATATCTGGGATGAAAAGGGACGGCAGACCGCAAACAGAAACTAGAACGTGAGACTGCTTTTACTTTACTTACATACGGTCATGTGTATGACACGACACTGCTCGTAAAACTATAATTCAGACTAAAATTGTGCGTCTTCGATTTGCATCATGGATTTCCATATGCAAAACTGTACATGGAATTTTCATACAAACAATTTCATGTTGTCCTGTTGTGCTTGTGAGTGGAAGCAAACAAACCACACTATGCAAATAGACAACAAAATACAGGGTTTCATCAGAAATGCACAAGGCTGAATAGAAAAGGCTGACATGATTAAATTGTCCTGATATACGATAGATCTTGCAATAATAAAAAAAAAAAAAAAGGAGTTTAAATAGCCCCTACACGTAGTCCAAGTAAGACCACATCATAAAAAATGCTCAGAAAGAACAATATTTAATTCTCTTAAGATAAAAAGTCACTTTAAGTTGCCTGTCTAGGTAAAATTGTATAATTTATTTATCGAACGAGCCTTAAAGCCACACAGACCTCGTTTTGCGTTTCACGAGTTCGGGTGAAGAAAGTCTCCAACATTTTTATTTAGTTTTATTATTATTGCGATTATGTCTTACTTCCACTTTCAGTTTTTTCATACAGCAGACAGCTGTGCGAGTTATATAATCTGTGACGGGCTGTTTCACACACAGCACGTCCATAATCCCATGAGTAATCGATTCACCAGCACAAATTTTTTTTTTTTTTTTTTTTACATTTTTTAAGTCTCGATTCACAGTGTCTGCTGGAAACGTGTCGTCTGCCAACCTTCCACCCTGACCTGAAAACATTGACGAAAAGTAAAATGCTAAGTGCTCTAATCTAAAGATCTCAAATGGTAGAATAGTGAAATATCCGTTAGCACACTTCATTTGGCTAAAAAGAACTCATCGGTACAAAGATTTGAACAAATTCCCCCATCTCATCTGTGAGCTAAAACACATTACATCATTTACTGAAAATATAAAAAACCTCTTTTTCCAAACTCAAATGCCAGTGTCACTAGCAAACAAGTGCTACAAATGGGGGACCCCCCAACGCCCCCCAACACACCCTTGTTTCTGTTTGGTTATATTTATACCCTAGGCTTCCTATAAGCAGATTAGGCTATCAGATGAGGAGATACGCTATTAACCATTCTTTAATTTCGTTCTAACCAAGTTCCAACTAAAGCACGGCTCGTGGCACTTTAGAGCAGGAACGTAAAATGATCATTTCTGTTCAGAACAAACCCACACATAATGATCAACCCTGAACATTGCTCCGTGGTGAAGCATTCTGTAAAAGTTCTGTTTATGAAACGTTTATGGAAGGGTTCTCCAGTAGCACGAAGTAAATTTGTTTTCCTGTTAAGGTTTTCGCTGGACTGCATTTCTCTTTCAAAACAGAGACGATAAAACAGAAATGCTGATGAGGGAACAACTATTGATAGCTGTGTAATGATGAGAGGAACGAACCAGTTTTAAGGACCTTCCATGACATTAAACGTAACAATAAACAAAGAAAAAGTAGACTTAGATTTTAAACCAAATCTGTATAGCGATATCTGTTCATCTTTTCCTACTACCCCTTTTCCTTCACTCCTTACCAGGGTTTTATCTTTGTTCTACAGAAGAGATCCTGCAGATTCTCTTCTCCAGCAATCCTAATAGCTGCTGGTTAGATGTTCTGCCTACCTCGTTGCTTCAGACCATCTCATCTCACTAGACCCCAACCCCGCTTTTATCACTTTCACTGTAAACAACCCCATAACATCTGGTCATGTGCTGACTGCTGTCAAGACAGCAAGGGTTACCATGAAACCATGAAAAAGTCCACAAATAACAACTGGTATCACTTCTCTCTTTTCCTTCTCAAATTCTTGAAAATGCTGTTTATAACGGAGTTGACTCTCTATCTTACCCAGGGTGGCCTTGGAGATCCTAACCAGTCTGGATTCAAAGACGCAAACTCCACAAAGTCTGCTCTTGTGGCTGTTACTGAAAAGATTCATGCTGCTATATCAGCAAAAAGTCCTCATCTTCCTTGACCTTTCAGCATCCGTCTATCACAAGACTCTAATGTCCATCCTCGGAATTGTGGCTTGCTTCCTACCTGGAGGGTTAGTCATATCAGGTGGCATGGAGAGAGTCCACATCTGCTCCATGCAGACACTTTACTGGTGTCCCACAAGGTTCAGTGCCGTGTCTTCTTCTGTTCTCTCCCTATACCAGCTCTCGCAGTGACATCGTATCCTCAAATAGGTTTACATACCACCACTATGCTGATGACTCATCTGCACAGATCTCAGCATGTCTGGTAGACACCTTGTCACAGGATGAAATGAAATCCCAGCATGAACCAGCCACAGCATATCCCTGGAGATGAATCCTCGTGTCAAGATCTTGTGATCTCTCTGGACAACTTACAGATCACTCTATCTGACACTGCATGCAACCTTGGGGTATTCCTGGACAACCTACATGCCTCACATTAATAATCTGACTTGGTCATGCAAGTTTCTCCTTTATAAGAGGAGGAAGATCTGCCCATTTCTATCCACAGAGGTCACTCATGTGCTTTTTCTGTCCTTTTTCATCTCAAGACTCGACTACTGCTCTTGCTCCTGGATCCAGAATGCAGCAGCAAGAACTGTTCGCGATCTCTCCAAGTTCGCCCACATCACACCATTGCGGCGTTCCCTCCATTGACTTCCGGTAACTACCTGCATCAGATTTGATGCTTGCCTACAAAGCCAAAAACAGGACCCCACCTACCTGAAAACACTTATCCACTCTGCCCTACGCTCCCTTCGAGTCTATAGCATGGCTCGACAGGACCAAGACCACTCTTCACTTCCTGGCACCCAGGTGGTAGAATGATCGCCGTCAGAACAGCTGAGACAATGGCTGTCTCAACAAAAACTGAAGACCTACCTCTTCACAAAGCACTTGAAATAGCACTTATTTCTTTTTTTCTTTTCTTTTTAATCCCTCGATTTTTCTTCATGCTCTACTACCTTCTAACATCCACAGTGTTTTTTAGCTTGGTGGTATTCTTAAACCTTCCATCTATTGAACTTCCACTGAGATGAAATGACAAACATTCAACAAGTTGCTCTAATGTAAATAATACATCCTTAACAGCTAGATATAGTGTTCAAGAATGTCCTTTAACTCCAATTTCATTATAATGACTGTAAACTAAAAATAGTTCATAACGCTTCATAAATACATTAGTCCTCATTTGAATACTTTTATGAATTTTAAGAAACATGCAATTTACAAGGACATTTAAGTGCTACTATTGAATTATTGAACTGTTGAACTAGTAAGGTGGACAATCCTACACCACAGTCCTTTGTTGTTGTTATTGATTTTGTTGCTCCCTTCACTTTTGAGCAAAGGTCACTCCACATGAGCCTTATCCACGACTTTTCTTGGCGAGCCTGATGGCCTACCTCTCTTAAAAAACAAAAATAGTTTATCTATTTATTTTATATTCCTTTATATTTATATTCTTCTGCATTTTGTTTTTTCTCTTACCATTGCTTTGGTGTTGGAGCTTTACAGCTTAAGAATTTCACTTGCCTTATATAGGTCTTAAACTAGCATACCATGTCAAATTCTCCTATGATTGTTAAAGGGGTCATATGATGCCAAGTTCATTATTTTGTTTATCGGGTGTAATAAAAGAAGTTAACCCTAACATACTGTACATTATTGCAGTACATCTATTCCCAGTCTGCTTGAAACGCTCTGATTGAATTCCGGTTTCTCCAAAGCCCCGCCTTCCGAAAAGCCCAGAGTGCTCTGATTGGCCAGCTGACCCATCGCGTTGTGATTGGCCAAAAACCTCAAGTATGTGTCGGAAATATAACGCCCCTTACCATAATCGTGAGCATCAGCGTCTAAGGCTTCCAAAGCTATTGTAAACACAGTTAATAATGTCGTGGGTTTTACAGCATCAGTTCGAGCCTGAGTCAGATTCTGAAAATGTGGATGATCGAGTATAAGGCAGGTCCGGAGCAGTTTTCTCTGTAAGATAGAATAAGTAAATCACTTTTGGGGGAGACTGAGCTTTCTAACTTGCCAGATCTTCTGTAATGGTTTATATGAATTCCCCGTGTTGCAAACTGTTTATTTTATTCGTCAATTGTGTTGCTACACAGTGACATTTGGTCTGCGTATGCATTGACGAGGTTCTCAACTTGCCTGCTTTATACTACTCTCTTCCTACTACCTTCTGTGCAGATTTTTGGTAAATAGGGCTTATGGTTATAAGAACCATTCACAGAAATCAGTTTTCTGCCTCCCTGAACTGCTGCCCACTGAGCACCAGAACCTCAGACACAAGAGCAGATTTTTCCCACCTCCCTCATGAACTGCCTCCAAGGACTCTCCTAGTGCTATTTTTTCACTGTGAATAGACTCTTATGTGCAACTGAAAATTCACTCCCTGAAAATCTACCCCTACCTTCAGTACACGGCATTACTCCTTGCATAGCTGTGCATAGCAACTGTACCGTGCCTATTCTGCCAACATGAAGTATTTAAGTGTCGCGATGGGTCGGAGTCTGGGTCAGCAAACTAAAAACTTTTTTGTTTGTTTTTTTTTAGACAAACCGCTGAATGTTTTCTCTGAGCACCTGACGAGTAAGTCACGGATTCGTTGCCATCTGGACCGGATACACACCGCTGTATGCATGTACTTACGACATTTCCTGGCGGCCTCTATGCACAGGTCCTCGGCAGTATGGCAGTCTTTAAAGTACTCGAGTTGGTGGGTGTCCGGCAGGTAGAAGTGGATCTCGAGGCCTTTCATGATGGCAGGGATGGCCAACTCCACCTTCTTCTGTTTCTTCATCTTCCCACACAGCTGCCTGCCCAGCTCCATGACTACTAACTTTGGCATTCAGACACTGCAGCAGATCGAGAGACAGAGAGAAAGAGACAGAGAGACTGAGACAAGCACAGTAGAGATGTGGTCAGTCACTTACGAACCCAAATGGCTAGTAGCTAATATTATAGTTATTTAATTAAACAACCTTCTTAGCATGTACATTCAACTTCTTATTCTTCTTCCAATCACTAATGCTTAGTAGAAATAAAGAGGGTGACTGGAAGCACCTTCTTCAAATAGATCAAGGCTGTGCAATTAACAGATTTTTTTTGTGATCACTCAACTAATGATGACGAGCCTGCTGAAGTTCCTAAACAGGTTAACATTAACCTCTTGTTTTTATTGATATTGCTGCATTAATTACGAAGCTCCCAAATCATATTTTTAACTGTCTGGTTGGTTAACTGGCTGCATACCGTGGGTGTATTGTTGTTTCAGCTTCTGTTTCAGAGCCTCTTTTAATAGACTATAAGAATACTGAAGGTATAATGTGAAAGAGCGCGGTTTGATTTGAAAAGAATGAATCATGAAATGGAATAAAAGACGGTTTAGTTCTTAAACTCTCTGAATACTTGTGATTTAATCAAGAGTAAAATAAGCATGATTATTAGCAGGGGTTTTTTTTGGTTTGTTTTTTGCCGTTTGCCATTATCAGACAGCCTGTCATACACTTTTCCACAGAGTGAATTACAGTCACGTAAAAAAAAACAAAAAAAAAAAACAACAAGTACGCCCCATGGAAATTGTTGGCCTTTATTTTAATTTTTTTTTACATATTTAATATTTCAACATTCGATCATCTTTGAAACAGTGCCTATTAATAAAGTTGACATACTTGACCATAACCACCAGGAAAATTATCTTTTTCAATGATTAATTAAACAGGAATGTCAATAGATGCGAATGTTCTTCTGTGGAAAAAGTAAGCACACTCTTGGCCTCAGATGCTAGTATTTCCCCCTTTAGTTGAAATTTTGCATTTTACATAATTGTCCACCAGGCTTGCTGGGATTTTTGACCACTCTTCTGTGCAATATTCTTTCAGTTTCAAGATGTTTGAGGGTTTTCTTGCATGTACTAACCCTCCATTTCTTCTTTTTGAGCCATTCCTTAGTGGATTTGCTCGTGCACTTACGATCATTATCCTGTTGAAAAGTCCACTTTCAGTTCTTTCAGACAGGTGGCCTCACATTATCTTCAAGCACTCTGTGATATGATGCAGAATTCATAGTTGAATCAATGAATGCAAGCAGTCCAGTTCCTGAGGAAGCGAAACAACCCCAAACCATAACATTTCCACCACCGTGTTTCACAGTTGTTATGAGGTGCCTCTGCTGAAAAGCTGTCTTTGGTCTGTGCCAAACATGTCTTCTGTATCTGTGGCCAAACAACTCTATCTTTGATTCGTCTGTCCAGAGCACATTATTTCCAAAGGTCCTGGTCTTTGCCTATATGCTCATTGGCAAACTGTAGTCTTGCAAAGGCTTTTTCCTTGTACACCTCCCATGCAGGTCAAACTTGTGCAATCTCTTTCTGATTGTAGAAGCATGCACTTTGACACCAACAGTTGCGAGACTTACTAGCAAATCCTGTGATGAAATTTTGGAGACTTCATCTTGCATCAGACGATCAGCTTTTGGGCTGAATTTACTGGGACGGCCAGTCCTGGTCAAATTGGTAATCATCTGAAATCTGTGCATATTTGTAGATCATTTTCCTTACAGTGGAATGATGTATTTCAAATAAATTTGAGATCTTTCTAAATCCCCTGCCAGACTTATAGGCATCCATAGTCTTTTTTCTAAAGGCCTTACAGAACTATTTAGATCTTGGCATGATGACACCACACTCCTCAATAGCAAAGGGAACACCAGACACTAGATATGAGAGGGGTATAAATAAGACCGGTTCCACCTGCACTCCCTAAGCAGCTTCTGATCACTGAACACCTAATCTAAATTTTATGGATGTGAAGGTGCGATAAAGGTATGGGTGTACTTACTTTTTCCATGTGACTTGTCTGATTTTGTTGCGAATTTCAATCGTGAAAATTACTTCAAAATGTCAGTTTTGTGTGCCATTTGATTCTGATTTTTGATAGCCATTTCCTCTGATGGGATTAGCGCCAGAGTTAAATCCAAGTTCTTTAACAGTAAACTGATACAACAAGCTGGAGTATAGTCTTGTCAATACACTATCATCAGTTTATTGTTTTGTTTTTAATGCAATTAAAGTTTAATCATAATAAATAAGTAATTTGTCAAAACACCTTTGACATAATATTAAATAATAACTCAAAGATTGCTATACAAATAGAATCACAGCCCCTTCAGAGCAAAAAGTGCATACAGTAACATATGAAAATAGCTAACAAGCAACCAGGATAACAGAAAGATAAGCTGACATGCAGAAACAAATCAAACCGGAGAAGATGGCGTGGAAATCTGACATGAACAGATTCTGAGTGAGGGATTGTGATCTTGTGTGACTCTCTCTGTAATCGTCATATAAACAGTTCACCTGTCTTAGTGGCGGATAAATACAACAAAATAAAATGATAGGACCGGCATAAAAACTGGGGTATTTTTAAAATATAATAATAAACGCGAATCCAATGTGAAATCGTAGCTTTATTAGCAGCGTCCTGTTAACATCACGCCAACAACATAGCATGAGTAACTTCCGCTCTACCCCTTAACATATCACGTGACCAAGTAACATATCACGTGACCGAGACAAGCGTCTTGACTTGCATCAAGAGCGAGATGTAGACGGATGTAACGGAGAGAATCCGGTCATTTTTCAAAATAAAACATCATTCAGATTCCGATATTAATAAAACGGAAAGAATGCAAGTTATTTATTCTTTTTGTGCGGCCCGGTACCAAATGACCCACGGACCGGTACTGGTCCACAGACTCGGGGTTGGGGACCCCTGCTTTAAGCTATGAACGTATTGCAACACCGACATCTGAAAAGGCTGGAAAAGGAGTTCTCAAAAAAAAAAAAATAATAATAATAATAATAATAAAATGTTCAAGAAGACAATGAATTATGCAGGTTATATAACGCCAGCATCCTGACCCTCCTGTTCTCAGGCCTTCACATTCACACCAACAACCAGATGATGCCCTTTTATCAGATTATAACCATTTTCATGGTTAGCATGGTAAAAAAAATGTGGCATGAAGTGTGTTGCAATGCAACTGCAGAAATTCTCTCATTACTTACTCACTGACTACGTTTACACGGGCAGCAATAATCCAATATTAACCCGATTAAAACGATACTCTGATTAAGAAACTAGCATGTAAACAGCTATTTTTAATTACCTTAATCCGATTAAAGTCATACTCGAGGTAAACACGAATCGAATTAAGACGTGTGGAGTGTTCCTGTTTCAGTCGCGTTATCGACGTGTATTACAGACATGTACACACCTTAATCACACTATTAATGTCATGTGAGAGTTTTCACCGCATTTTACGACAGGACACGTTCACACATGGCAGTGCACAACATTTTGACGGCAAACAAGGGAGCATGGCTGCGTCCAAAACGGCGTAAATACCTACAATAGGCCTGTGGTAGATGAAATACATGTATCTCGGCTACTATATGGACGGTAAGTACATGGTTTGGGACGTAGCCCACGGCTTCAAGCAGTCGTCTATTTGAACGTATAGCACGCCAAATAATTAACACCACTTGAAGCGTTCATAAAAATTTGAACTAAAAACACCCAAAACTGAATACGGTACCATAACGAAGACGAACTGTATGTTTATGCGCGAAACGTCGGACAGCATGACGTGGGGACGTAATGACGTGTGCTGTTAATCGCTCTATGTTCTAGAACATGTAAAACAGGAACATGAAAGGAGTATACTAAAAGCGACTCATGTAAACACCTTAATCAATACACAATATTGTCTTATTCAGAATAAGGTCAATAATTAGATTACTGCTGTCCATGTAAACGTACTGAGTGACTTTGGACCCAGGGAACTGTATTTACTTTGCACTCATCAGATTATTTTGTGCATGTAAATGTAGTCCTAGTGCTCATGAAAATCATGCAAGGTGACTTTGAATTATAAACACAACATCGCATTTGTCCATAACCCTTAGCCATAATACGATCCACAGACAAATAACAACACTGTTTCCGTAACAGTGGATTTAAACAAATTGTGTACTCCAACAGTGATGCTATTCATGTGCTATAAACAAGCCGAGTCTATATACGAGCTGACCTTCCGTGTGAGCGGATTTATTGTGATGAATTTCCCTGTTCCTTTTCAAATAAAATGAAAAAAGAAATGCTGCGAGTCTCGGTTTTAAATTCCATCTCAGTGTTACTTTCGCATACGACGCCTGGGACTTTGAAAAGCAGGAGTCTTTCTTGCTTTCACTTTGAAGCGACGACTCAGTCAGCCTAGAACAGAGGATCGCAAACGTTTTTTTTAGCAGCCTGGAACCCATTTAAGATTAAGAGTGAAAAATAAAATCATCACTGGATGGCCCAAGCTACGGGAATTGCTGACACCCACTCAACACAATTCAAACTAGTAATTAGAAACCTGCTGAAATTAAATTTAGTATAAGCAATGAATTCATGTTTTGATGAGAAAATTTATATTTTTTTTATAAACCACACCGATCAGCTGTGATTGTTATTATCATCATAAGATACATGGTAAGATGCGCTGGGACACATCTCAGTGATGTTCCTGAGGTCATCGGTCTCCAAGGAGCAGTTGATTGCTCTCCTCCTTGCAGCCCCAGTGATGCCGAGTAGAGTGTAAACTTTACACAGTGAACGGCCAGCAAAGCCTGTACACCCCACTTCAAAAAGCTCACAACGTGCCGTCAAGCCTCTAATCCGGCACTGCTCCACCGGCTCCTGGTACTTGGACCGTTTCTGTTCATTTGCCTCTTCCAAACGGTCGTCCCAGGGAATTGTCAGCTCCATCAAGAGCAACTGTTTTAAAGAAGCTGATGAAAGCACCATGTCTGGCCTCAATGAGGTTGCCATAAAGTGGCCTCCCCAACTATCAATTCCCAGTCCGATTCGAGGGTGAGCAGACCGGCAGTTGATCCAGCCCGTGACTGAGGCTTCTCGCCAGCCCTGTCGAAAGCGAGGTTTCTCTGGCGCGTACCTGCTTGTTGTTTGCCACCGCACTAGAGATGGCTTCTGCAACTGTCTTTAGCATCTGGTCATGGAGCCAGAGGTATCTGCTTTCCCCCAAAGCTTTTGGGCAGCCGCTGAGGATGTGCTTGAGTGAACATGGACATGTTGGAGAATCACTTTTGCCCCAGAAATGGAGATCTGCTGGGCTAGGTAAGGCATCATAAACAGCTTGGACCATGAACTTGGTCTAAGCTTGGTCCGCTGAGGATCTGCCTGCCAGATATCAGTCTAGGAGATCTTTCTTTCCAGTGCACTCCCCCACCTTGTCCAAAATCCCTGCTGCTGCATGCCCACCATCCTGCCGGTCCGTTCCTCCTCAACACCTGCCTGTACCTCGTCCAGAACTAGCTGGCATCTGTCCTTACCACGAGCCTTGTCCAAACGAGGTTACAGGATGGCTCCCAATCCTGCCTGTCCTGTTGCCACCGCACCCACCAGTGACCAACCGAGACTCTCCAGGCCCTCCTGGGCTCTCCACTTCCTGCCTGCGCTCATTATGATGCCTGATGTTGCCACTCTAGAGTCCCTAGACTCTCGATAAAGCAGTGCCTCAACAGTACGGGAAACCCCGAGCTCTTCATTGAGGCTGCTGATAAGGTCTCAACTGCTAGCTGCTGATCTTACTCTCCAAGGTCTCTACTGTCAACAAGGTTACCTCGTACACCAACAACGGCCAGAAGCCTTGGGGCAAGATACCATACTGGTAAATCCAAGCCTTAAATTTTCCAGGTAGGCCAGACTTGTCCACTGTGGAGACCCAAGTCTCAATCTCCTTGGTGGTTGCTTTAAAAAAAAAGAATAATTCTGAGTCTCAGTTTTAACATCCTTCTCAGTGCTACATTCGCAGACGACGCCTGGGACTTATAAAAGCAGAAGTCTTTCTTGCTTTCACTTTAAAATGAAGCTACAATTCAAGCAGCCTCGAAAAGAGGATCACAAAAGTTTTTTGCAGCCTGGAACCCATTTAAGGGGTTCATCACTGGATGGCCCAAGCTACGTGAACTGCTGACACTCACTCAACATAATTAAACTAGTACCTAGAAACTTGCTTAAATTAAATTTGAATGAATTCATGTTTTGATGAGAAATGTAATATTTTTATGCAAACTACACAGATCAGCCGTAACATTAAAATCACCTGCCTAATACTGTGTAGGTTTCTCCTGTTCCACCAAAACAGCTCTGACCTAGGCGTGTCACGATAACCAATAAACGATATTATTGCCATTTTAACACCATTTTATGCCACTGATGTAATTATACTTTTCATAAAATATTTCCAAAATTTAAAGTATATTCAAATTCTAGACTTCATTTCAGTTAGGGGAAAATACAAAGCCTAGTAAACAGCAGATTTTTAAATCAACAATCCACAAGGGGGCGCAACGAATAAAAACAATCCAAACAAAACGGAACAAAGCTGGCGGTTAACAAAGTGCACTTGTTTTTAAACTAAAGCGCATAAAATGATAATAGGAAAAATGATTTCAAAAATGATTTCCAGTGTTCATTTTCATAGTGTTTTTATCTTCAGCCGAAAATATCCTTTACGTTCAGTCATGTCATATTCATTTCGTCATTTCATATTCATTCATTTTAGTCAATTTTACTCGGACTGAAATGGAAGTTCTGTCAGCGGCATTTTTGTTGACGAGCAAATGCAAAAACGAAACCAAATATTCACACCTTTTATATATTAACTTAAAGATGTATCAATAAAAACATGTGAAAACTGCCCTTGTTGTGAAACCCTGATCTCCTGAAATAACATCGAGTACACTATTGTAATACGATATTGTGAACTCCTTATGCTTTAGTTCTTCATTGTCCATGTTTGAGTGCGTCGTTACAGAAAGAACGTATTCACACCTTATTAAGTTCATGTTCACTTGTGCATTCGCGTGTTTGTTTGTTTTTGCAGAAGCGAGTTGTAATAGTAGGTTTATGTTGTGTCTGTGTGAGATTAATCTCATATGTGTATAGGATGTGTTCGGGTGAGTTCATTAACCCGCTAGTAAAGCGGTTCAGTTTAACGCTGTTCATTCATCGTTCAGCTTCAGATCACGCAGCTTAAGCAGCTCCAACCTTCAATCTGGCAACAAGACGTTAGCAGCAGGTCCTTCAAGTCCTGCAAGACGTGGTGTGGGGTCTCCATGAATGGGACTTGTTTGTCCAGCACGTCCCAGAGATGCTGGATCGGTTTGAGATCTGGGGAATTTGAAGACCAAGTCAACACCTTGAACTCTTTGTCATGTTCCTCAAACTAATCCGGAACACTTTTTGCAGTGTGGCAGGGTACATTATCCTGCTGAAAGAGCCCAGTGCCATTAGGGAATACAGTGCCATGGTCTACAACAATGTTTAGGTAGGTGGTACGTGTCAAAGTAACATCCACATGAATAGCAGGACTCAAGGTTTCCCAGCAGAACATTGCCCAGAGCATCACACTTCCACCGGCTTGCCTTCTTCCCATACTGCATCCTGGTGCCCCCTCTTCCCCAGGTAAGAGACGCACACGCACCCGGCCGTCCACGTGATGTAAAAGAAAAACGTGTTTCATCAAACCAGGCCCCCTTCTTCCATTGCTCCATGGTCCAGTTCTGCTCAGCAAGTTCGCCCGGACAAGTTTAGACCATTTAAGGTGAAAGTAAAAGTTCCAGTCCGCTGGCTAATTGAATGCAAGTAAACAGGCATGCTTTAGTTCACACTCTGGAGCATTAGGACACGTGGCAGTGTTTGACAAGACTGCAGTGTTTACTTTGTGCTCAGGTACAAACATGAGCCTCGTTTACCATTTATCCACATGTCCGGATGCTTCATTATTTATTATTTATAACACAAAAAGACATTAGCGTGCAGGCTAGTCACGCCATCAGGGCAGCTGCTGGGACGGTAGGACCGTGGGTAAAGCTTTGATCAGAAGGTCGGGAGTTCAAATCCCATCATCGACAAGCTGTCACGCTCTTCAGCAAGGCCCTTAATCCCTGCTTCAGTTGTATCAGGCATCATTTGCAAGTCACTTTGGATAAAAGCATCAGCCGAACGAGTCAAATGTAAATAAAGCAGTGAAAAAAAAAAACGTGAATTACAAATCAACAATACAATCATCCCCATTACCTTTTACTGTCGTTTTCCTTCAACACCTCAGTGATGTTTTATCATTTAACCATGCGTTTTAGGTCTTCTTTTGTTTTCTTTTCGTTTTTTTAATGACACACTGCTGTTTAAACACGTACAGTACATGTTTTAAGTACGATGTATTTAGATTTAAACAGGATGTGGTCCTACAAAAGCACCCTTTCATATGATGTGTATTCCACCAGCAGTTTTCTTTGATTAAATCCTTGGAACTAATTCAATCGTGAGCTTTTTCTTATCTGTATAGAATTGGCTGTTTATTGACGATATCGAAACTGAACTTTTCCTCTCACAGAAAACAGAGTCAAGCTGACATTACTTAATAGTTATTGATGCTTGGATTAAAACCCATTTCATTCAAGTAACCAATCCAACAGCCAACTATAGGAGCTGAATAATAAATATATAATAATACTGCTACTACAACAACTAATAATAATAATAATAATCATGGGTTGTGATTTCCAAGACTGTAGTAAACTTCCAATAAATAAATCACAGACCCCCTGGCTACACTTCCCCGACTTTTGTCTAAATTAGATGTTCGATTCAATTCAATTCTATTTGTATAGCGCTTTTAACAATGGACATCGTCTCAAAGCAGCTTTACAGAAACATAAAAACACAGGATACAGATTTTAAGCGTGTG
>CM022767.1:26572895-26812895 GCA_012411365.1 Ameiurus melas | reverse complement strand
TGTAAATATATATATATATATATATATATATATATATTGCTCAAAAAAATAAAGGGAACACTTAAACAGCACAATGTAACTCCAAGTGTTCCCTTTATTTTTTTGAGCAGTATATATAAAAACACCAAAGATTTCCTTTTGCTTACCAATGTTAACATTAGGGTTACATTTAATTTAGTTGTAAACTTAGTATTAATTATTTGCATCAATAATTGTCAGTGGAAGCTAGGTTACTAGGTTATTAAAAACAAAACCTGTGTGTGTGTGAGAAAGAATTAGTTAATGTCAATATGTCATATTATTTCATTTAAAAGCAACACAGGGGATTTCCCCCATTCTGAAAGCAATCAAAACATGAAATCATATGAAACATGGGCAGTCTTCATATTATACAGTAAGAGTCTGCAAAAGTGTGTTTCATAGAAATTTCATAATCTTAAAGCCCTGCAAACATTATGAGGAGATAAACAATGATGGTTTGAAGCCTTTTATTTCACATTTGCATAGCAATACAAAATAGTGTTTTTGAATTCAACTGTAACCACACACAATCTATTAGAAATTACTACATTTCAGATTTAGTTTAGGTTCATTCTCATAACCAACAGCAATAATCAAACCAATCGAAATGTGTTCAAATAGGAAAAGCTTCTTCACAAGAACCAGATGTCAAGATGGCTGCCATCCTTCAGTTATCACAGTACTGTACCTTTAAGATGGACAGCATCAGCACTGTGATAACTGAACAAGGGCAGCCTGTCACATCAAGAAGAGCCAAGATGGGTCCGTCCTCTCCATCAGATACCTTACCTTCAGCCATACTGTATGTAGACATACGACTGGCGCAAATAAACAACCACTGTAGACAGGACTCAAGTAAATAAAAACTAATTCAATATTTTTTTCTAATTCTAAAGTGAAAAAGAAGAAATTTTGAATTTGAGAAATATATAAATACTGTGTTTATTTAAACACAAAAACAAATTCAAAACAAATTTTGAATTTTAGTCATGTATAACTACTGTTTATTTAAAAAAAATTTAAAGAATATTTCACACAAAATCTATTCAATCTTTGTGTTCTGTTTTTAGTCAGAATTACCCGTTTTATTTTTATTTTTTATTGAAAGTTAATTTAAAAAAAAGAAGAAATTGACTTCATGGGAATCTACAGCATGCTATATCCCACTTTATATCTATATTCCACTGGTCATTTGTGACTAGAGAACAAAACGTGGTGAAATATAAAATCGCAATAATAAAACAAACACGTGAATCCAGTCCATTACACTCTATTACCTCCATGTCCTATCTGCCCTCATACCTGTTTACACACACTTGCTAACAGGAACATCCCCAGGCATGAGAAGTGGCTCTGTGTCTTTACTGTTCCTCAAAAAACAAAGATGTATTCATAGGCGGTTATTTTACACATTGTTTACGGTCTCAGCTTCCCAAAGATAATATGACTCATGAACATTATATTCATTGCTAAGTAGTAAACAGAACACAAGTATAACATAAATAAAGCAGTGGCAGTGTTGTGTATACACATACACACACACACACACACACACACACATATATATATATATATATATATATATATATATATATATATATATATATATATACACATTATATATATATCAGGGCTCGTGTTGTTTTACCATGTTTTAAGCATTACATTATCATTGATCTATGTTGTAAAGAAATGCAATAATTGTCCATTGAATACATGCCACTGATTAGACATGGATTAATAAATAAATGCATTTTCAAGATACATCATGACTCAAGATGGTCTTTTATTATTATTATTAGTATTATTATTATTATTATTATTATTATATCAATCAGCGACTTTAACTAACAGCAAACGGTACTCATTCGTCAACAGTTAAACACCACGCCCACAGCTCTCATATACAAACCCCTCCACCCCCTCTTCATGTCCAGCTTGTTATTATACCGTAGGCTCCGCCCCCGCGCTCGCCTCTTCTCCGGCCCGTCCAATCGCGTTGCGCGCTCGGCTGTGCTCCGCCCACCGAGCGCCCCTCCCTGCGCGCAAATCTCTTCTTGTAAACAAGTCGATCAGCTCGTCGGGGTTTCGCTGTCACG
Organism: Ameiurus melas; assembly: GCA_012411365.1. Taxonomy (NCBI): domain Eukaryota; kingdom Metazoa; phylum Chordata; class Actinopteri; order Siluriformes; family Ictaluridae; genus Ameiurus; species Ameiurus melas. Next base: position 26,810,775 of record CM022767.1, on the reverse strand, counting down.
AGACGCCGTCGGTGCGCGCCAGAATGACCTAATATCACCTAAAGTATCTGCGCAACATCCAGTTCTCCACAGTGGTGGAGAAACAATAAGTAGAAGTTCTCCAAGCATTTCAATACGATTTTCTTCGGAATCTCGTTAATCTTTTTGTGAGCGTGTTAATAGCGATCAATCGATGCAATAATGATAACAACAACAACAACATGTCTATATTTAGTTATGTCGCGTGGAGCCTCAGCTACGTTAGAATAAATGCATGCTGGAATGCCATGCAGTATGAGGTTATACCCTAATAAATGATGCATGTCACACTATTAAACGATCAGTGTTAGTATCGATAAAGTACCTAAAATGCTTCTCCTTTTTTTTCTTGCAAAGTTTCATAAAGAGTAGCACAAAGAGCCATGCTTAAGGTATTAGTAAAGCGTTATTCCTTCATGTTATGCGTGCTATTATCCGTAAACAGCGCGCGCTAACGCCCAGTCGCGCGCGCACACACCCCTCTCCCTCTCACACACTCTCACGCGCGCACGTCCAAAATAATCACCACGTATATCCTATAAGACAAAGGCATAAAACACCTCATTGCCACGGTAACGAGCTGAACCCCCACATGAAACACGTTACGTTGTCATGATACTCACCTGGGTTTCTTTCGTGCTTCGCTCTTGGGTTCACGTGAAGATCTGTTAATGACGCAGCAAGCTCGCATCGAGCGACGCAACGTGAGATGTCGCCATTTTTGTTGTTGTTGTTATTGAAAATCTCGGGAGCCATGTGACAGAAATAAAATCACCAGGCTTCCGGGTGCCGAAACTCGAAGTGCACCCGCGTTGTTCGTGTGGAGAGAAAAGACTCTCGTTATTCTCTTGAAGAAGGCTGTAAAAGCAAACACACACACACACACACACACACACAAATCACCTGGCATAAAAATGTTGTCAACGAGCGCACGTGCCTGAAAACGCGTCGCGCGCACATCTGCCCTGCTCTGACGTCATCGCAGCAGGCGGTAAAAAAATTAAAATAAAGAACAACTAAGAACCGATATCTATTGCGAAACATGTAGGGGGGAAAACATGACCAGGAGACTGCTAACAAACGGAAACCTTTACACATACACACACACACACACACACACACACACACACACTATGTGTGTATATATATATATATATATATATATATATATATATATATATATATATATATATATATATATATATATATATGAGAGTGTGTGTGTGTGTGTGTGTGTATGTGTGTGTATGTGTGTATAGTGCCACTGCTATCAACAAGTGTGCTTTCCTAGAGCCAGCTTAACCTACGCTACCATGAGTCCTGCAAAATGGCAGTGGAGGAATACAATGAAATTGTGCCCTGCGATGGACTGGCACCCTGTCCAGGGTGTACCCCGCCTTGTGACCGATGTTCCCTGGGATAGTCTCCAGGTTCCTCGTGACACTGAAGAAGGAGTAAGTGGTAGAAGATGGATGGATGGAATATGATGAAGTTAAACTTGACGTAAGATCATTGCGAACATAATGTAAAAGTGCATTCTGATATGGCAAAGGGGCTCAAATCATACATGAAAAGTTCAAGAAACTTTATACCAGGCGATGAAAAAAAATGGTATGTCCACCTGTTTTGGGCGTGCCAGTGTTAAGCTTTGAATTTATTTGTGATGTCACACTTCACAGCAGTGGTGAACGGCTCGTATGAAAGTAGACACTCATGGCTTGTATACAGTGTTTTACTATCAAAAGTATTTTAGTTTTTAGTGCTGTCTGTTTTATCTCTGTACCAATGTTATTGTGGAGAGGTGTGAATTGTTTGCCCAGAAGTGTGCTCAAACCCCGATCGTTATCTATGGCCCTGCTCACCAGCAACTAAACACAGAGTCACAGCACTCTACACACAGAAACCCAACAGTGTCCTGAATAATCTTATAACAGAGATGTTGCGATAAAATAATTCATTTGTGTATACTGATTGAAAATGTTAGATAAGTCCATTTCCATTCCACCGGTAGAATGGAATGCCAGTGTAGTATGATAAATGGTTTAAGGAAAATTCCACCCTGAAACATTAAATCTGTTTATCTTGAAATATTCAGGATGGCTTGTCCCTTTAAGGAGCCTCCATTTACACTATGTCTTAGAGAAGGGATAAAAACATAAAAGATCTGCTTGTCATGAGTGAAATCAATTATCAGATCAGCGTAAGTGTCATTTCAGGTTATTCCACTTGCTTCTTAATGAATAAAGCCACTAAAATCAAAAACCATACAATGTCATGTTTTTCTTTTGTCATCCATCACCACTGAAGGAGTTGCTGACTTCCTCTTCTGCAAGAGATGTAATCAGATGTAACCAAGAGGAGACCGGCTGACTGTTTTTGTTGAACACCCTCCTACAGTACCATCAGAATGTACAGTTCCTTTTTTCCAATGGCGAGACAATTTCACAACAGCAACGGACATAATGCCATCTCTGTTTTCGTCACTAGTTGTTGTTATGGGAGCAATGAAGTGTGGAAACGTAATGTCATCTGTAGTATCAACTGGTTTCACCACAGGAAGCCTCAGTGCAGTTTGCCTGCGCAGCTGACTTCTGTCCAAAACATCATGTATCTTTTGTAATATCTATCCATCCATCCATCCATCCATCCATCCATCCATCCATCCATCCATCCATCCATCTATCTATATGCTATGTCATTTCTTAGTCCCTTCTATCCTGGGGCCACTGCTGTTTACGTAATATTATTGGTGAAGAACTATTATCAGTATAGCAATAACACTGATGTACTTTCATGGCACATGTGAATTGTATCAAGAGGAACTGTGTTCTTGAGGTTTTTAAACACCTCAGTCCAGCTGCTGGGTTGAGAAACAGACCACCAACCAAAATATAGCCAAGAGCAAAACATCTCACCTGTAGTCAAAAGGTGACCGATGATGGATTGGACCATAATTAACATAAAGCATGTGTGGAAAGTTAGCATCTAACTGTTCATCTACAAAGTGAATGAACAAAATGAGGCGTATGTTATAAAGTGGACAGTAAGTTTGTGAAGGGAATGGTCAATGCAAATCATATTCTATGATCAAATATTTCTATCCTGATGGGCATGCTCTCTTCCAGGATGATTTGGCCACAGGGCATAAGGACTCTCTGAATGGTCCGATGAGTATGAAAAATATTTCATATTTTGGCCTACATAATCAACAGATCTCAACACAGTTGAATACTTATGGCAGATTTTCGAGTGATGCTAGACAGCACTCTCTATCACCGTAATCAAAACACCAACTTAGGGAATATGGTTCGGAAGAATGGCTTTCTCGGCTCTAGTACCGTTCCAGAAAGCTATACTTTCTGTTCTAGTGCCTTGTTCTGGACCAACACCTTTCTAAGACACTTTATGTTGAAATTCTTTATGTTGAAAACATCCTGTTTCCAGAGAAACAGGATGTTTCAAACAAATATCCTTCCTTCATAATGATTTAATAGTTGTCAAAACATGACATTAATTCCAATGGGCCCCAGAGTATCAAGGGTGTAGGTTGACTCTTTTTCATTAAAGCTCCCATGAAATGGCTTGAGAGCCATGATTTGATTCCGTATGTTCATGAACTTGCTTTTGAAACAGGATGTCAGAGTGATGGCGCGTTGAAGTGCTGACTCATTTACACAAACGCCAATAGTGTTCAAGACACAGCAAACCGCTACTGAATCTGGACAATGTCTGACAGTAGCCTAGTGAATTATTAAATATGGAGAACAGTGAAGAGTTTAACAAGAATTTGGGGGATTTATCACCACTGCTTTGGCCCACTTCTGGTGAATTATAAATGGTGCTATCCTAGATAACGAGATGCCATGCATTTTTGGAGTTATGCCGTATATGTTGGTGCCAGGGTCAAGCGTCAGCAACTAAACTCTAACCATTTTTTTTCTTTAACCAAGGGAAAAGGGTTGGAAAAGGGAATAGTGTGTAGGAAGACATAGCCAAAAGCACATCAATGAAAATACTAATTAATGGATCGAGGTATCTAAATTAAGGGCAGAATGTTTAATTAAGAAAGATATGTAAGTTCAACAAAAAGTTAAAAGGTCAATAATGGCAGGTTTATGTTAAACTCATTAAACAGAAATACGTACATTTACAAACTTAATTTAATGTCATTTTGTTTAAGACACACTTTACTGAAGTGTAAATTCTGGCCTTAATTTAAATACATTAGTTTTTATAGTGCACTGACCAACCATGTTTACTGCTAACAAGCTTCTGGCTAAAGTCTTCAGGAAGGTAGATCTCCAGGAACAGGGATGGTGACCATTGTTCTAGACTAACATCCACCCCGGGGGGCAGGGCATACCGCATGCATTCTAATGATGGGAAGTGCATTCTTTTCTCACGTCTGTTCCCCGGAAACTGAAATTAGTTCACCTTTCGAGTATTGGGGTTTGAGTTATTCGTTCATCATTCATTCATCCCGTGACCGCCATGCGCTGTGGCTCAGGTGGTAGAGCGGGTTGTCCACTAATCGAAGGTTTGGAAGTTCGATTCCCAGCCCACATGACTTTACATGCCGAAGTGTCCTTGGGCAAGAGACTGAACCCCAAGTTGCTCCCGATGGCAAGTTAGCACCTTGCATGGCAGCTCTGCTACCGTTGGTGTGTGAGTGTGTGTGTGTGAATGTGTGAATGAGAACTAGTGTAAAGTGCTTTGTTGAACCGCTAAGGTTCAAAAAGCGCTATATAAGTGCAGACCATTTACCATTTACCATAGGCTGAATGCAGTGGGGCTGTGACATGATGAACGAACAACTCGAACCTGAAGACTCGGGAGATGAACTAATCATTTCTGTTTCCTGTACAGAACCTATGGGGATGGTGCAGCGCATGCGCCGTCAAAAAATTAACAAATTATTCTCTGAGACATCTTGTTTTTCCGAATCATATTAAAGATTCATTCAAAGTGAATGAATCGTTCATGAACGACACATCACTAATACATTCTAGAGAGCTTTTAATTGGAGAAACACAAGACTAGTACAGGATAATTCATAACACAGTTTTTATTGTTTTTATTGTCTGATTAAAAAACCTGACCTTGACCCCTGTCGATTGTCCTGCAATAGGCCAATATAAAATCTCCCCTTTATCTCCAAGATCTTCGAAAAGGTTGTAGCACAGCAGCTATGCTCATACCTACATAGGAATAACATTCATGAAATGTATCAGTCAGGATTTAGACCTCATCATAATACAGAGACAGCGCTGGTTAAAGTAGTAAATGACCTACTACTGGCCTCTGATCAAGGTTGTGTCTCCTTGCTTGTGTTTCTTGACCTTAGTGCAGCTTATGATACTACTGATCATTCAATTCTCCTTAATAGACTGAACGCTATCAGTTCATAGATGTAAATGGTCACTTCTTCACGCATACCGAAGTTAAATTTGGTGTTCCACAAGGTTCTGTTTTAGGCCCACTGCTTTTTACTATATGCTACCTTTTGTGTCAGATTATTCGTAAACATGGAATGATCTTCCACTGTTATGCTGATGATACACAGCTGTATGTTTCAGCGAAGCCAGAGGACAGACAGCAGCAACATAAAGTTGAGGAATGTATAAAGGAGATTAGATACTGGATGCTTATTAACTTCCTTTTACTTATTTCTGACAAGACAGAAGTACTTCTACTGGGACCACATGCGGCTAGAAGTAAGCTTTCTGATTACACACTAACTCTGGACGGAGTTTCTGTTTCATCATGTGCAGCAGTAAAAGACCTTAATAAAAGACCTGGGCGGCTGTGGCGCAGGTGGTAGAGTGGGTTGTCCACTAATCGTAGGGTTGGCGGTTCGATTCCGGTCCGGGTGACTCCACATGCCGAAGTGTCCTTGTCAAGACACTAAACCCCAAGTTGCTCCCAATGGCAAGCTAGCACCTTGCATGGCAGCTCTGCTACCATTGCTGTGAGTGTGTGTGTGTGAATGGGTGAATAAGACACAGTGTAAAGCGCTTTGGATAAAAGCGCTATATAAGTGCACATTTACCATTTACATTTACCTTGGTGTGATTATTGACTCCAGTCTATCATTTGATGCTCATGTAGATAATATTACTAGGATAGCCTTCTTTCAAGATAAGAAATATATTGTCACTACATGATGCAGAAATATTAGTTCATGCTTTCGTCAGCTCTAGACAAACTCCAGTTAGTCCAGAATGCAGCTCCAAGAGTCCTTACTAGAACCAGAAGATTTGACCACATCACCCCGATCTTATCCACACTGCATTGGCTCCCAGTGAAATCTCGCATTGATTATAATATACTACTATTGACCCATAAAGCACTAAACAGTCTCGCGCCACAGTACCTAAGCGAACTTTTGGTCTTCTATTATCTGCCACGCCTACTTCGATCAAAAGATGCAGGCTATTTGACGGTACCTCAAATAGTGAAGACTCCAGCAGGGGGAAGAGCTTTCTCTTACAAAGCCTTACAGTTATGGAACAGTCTTCCTATTAGTGTTCAGGACTCAGACACAGTCCCAGTGTTTAAGTCTAGGCTGAAAACATGTTTGTTTACTCAAGCTTACCCTGAATAGACTTTCTTTTACGCAAAGCACACAGTCTAATCACGATATAGTAAGCATACCTAATAATCTCTCCCTCTCTTTACCTCCCTCTCCCTCTCTCCTTCTGTCGAGCCACACATGATTTTATTGAGATGCCGGTGATCCTGACCCTTTCTGCTCTCCGGACCTGCCTGATCCATCCTGATACCCTACATCTGGATGGAGCTCTCATCGACTGGAGGCTACAGCCTGGAGATTGCTGAGGATGGTACCACTTGAAGTACCATGGAAACGGTTTTGGACCTCAATTCCACATGGACGTTCTCGCTGTGGTTGTTGGAACTACGGTTGCTGAGATGGCCTTAGGACTGCAATTACTACATGCAGTTTCACACTCAGGTCTCCTTTAGTGAACAGTGGACTAGTTCAACAAAACAGTCTTCATATAAAACCATAATGAACTTTCTTTTACTTTCACACTATCCGGTGTTACCCAGATGAGGACGGGTTCCCTTCTGAGTCTGGTTCCTCTTAAGGTTTCTTCCTCATATCATCTTAGGGAGTTTTTCCTTGCACTGTCACCACCGGCTTGCTCAACAGGGATAAATTCACACACTTAAATTTAATCTGTTTCCTGTGTTTATATGTTTCTGTAAAGCTGCTTTGAGACAATGTCTGTTGTTAAAAGCGCTATACAAATCAAACTGTATTGTATTGAATTTTTCTGGAGGTGACTACATCGAAGAAAATGTAGCTGAAAATATGTCTAAAAAAGTTGGGTTTTTTTTTTTTTTTCTTTATCTTTCCAGATATACTATCTCAGAGTACCAAGGGACAAAGGGACAGATGTAAAAAGTTCTGAAAGACCAGTTTTGATTAGAAGGGGACTTCCTTTACTTTTACATTCTTTACTTTTTCTTTACTTCATCGTTTCCTGTTCTGTATCGTCAGCATGGTTTGTATATGTAGACATCGCAAACCATTCATTTATTTATTTATTTATTTTTGCGAAGACATCTTTGCATCTGTCCTGCATCTGTCTGTCCTTGTGAGCTCTTAAACCTGAAGTCAAGTTTGTTTATTGTGACGAGAAGGACTTCAACTACCATGATCCTGTGCGTGCCTGATTTCTCTCCATGCCTTCGCCTGCTGTGTGTGTGTGTGTGTGTGTGCGTGTGTGTGTGTGTGCGTGTGCGCGCGCACGTGTGCGTGTGGAAAAATAGGGCGTTTAAATTTCTCGTCCAATCCCTTGCAGAGAAAGAGGTAACCCCACCAGCACGGGTGGGTGGAGGTCGGATATAAACGCGTTAGTAGTCTAAGAACAGGAGAACACAGGATTGTGTCTATCTGTGAAAAAGGCTACCATAAACTGCACACCAGGTTGGGGGCGGGTTTGCCTTTATTTTTTATTTGTTTTTTCTCCCCAACTCTTTTCTTCTGTCTTTTCCCCTCAAAGGAGATCTCCAGTCACTCTCGCTTCCGTTTAGTGAAGAGAAGTGCACGGGAGTCAGAGAGTCCGCACTGCGTGTAGATGAAAGATCTGATGGAGCTCTTGTAACTCTGTCCAGGTTCAGTGTTTGAACGACATGTCTAAGCTGTTCCGAGCCGTGATCTTGGGTCCCCCGGGATCGGGGAAAGGCACCATCTCGGAGCGGGTGGCGAGCAGTTTCGGCCTGCAACATCTGTCCAGCGGTGACTTCCTGCGCGAGAACATCGCGGCCAAAACGGGTGCGTGCTTTCCCCCCCCCGTACATACGGTTTTTACTTACAGCTGCGTGCAAAACCCACCCCGAAAACAAACCCTACTCAGTCAGAATAGTTCACCTAGTGTCCTATCAAAAGCTTAACTAAGCCGTTACCATAGTTACCGTAGGAGCAACGGTGTTTTGGAATGCTGTTTAGCACTATTAGTGGACAAAGTTCTTTACCAAGAACCCCGTGCACGAGCTCCTGCGACCAAGAACTCTCGCGGGCTTAAAGGAAATTTCCAGAAAGTCTAATCCATGCAATGGCCAGAGTGCTTTAAAGCAGTCCTTTGAAATGAAATGCAACCTTACAAATATAGTGTAGGCTATACCACTGAAAAACATCGATCCCAGTCGGTTTTTGTTTTGTTTTGGGGGTTTTGTGTGTGTGTGTGTGTGTGTGTGTGTGTGTGTGTGTGTGTTTTAACTAGAAACAACATTCTTCAATAGCTCATCATATAACCTGCTAATGTGTAAAGAGACTGAAATGGGATTAAGAACTGGTACTTTCGGCCCAGTGATGGAAGATTTATTTATTTATTTTGCACAGGTAATATCTTAGTCCTGAGCGTAAAGGTCTCTGCTCATTCAATCAGAGTAGTCTTAGGTTAAGTTTTCACCTTCTGACTGTTGATAGTCTATCGCTTACTTTATATCATCCATCCATCCATCTTCTATACCGCTTACTCCTTTTCAGGGTCACGGGGGAACCTGGAGCCTATCCCAGGGAGCATGGGGCACAAGGCGTGGTACACCCTGGGCAGGGTGCCAATACTTTATATCATGTCATCGTAGAATAATCAGAAGAACGTATACGAATCAATATGTTATACAAAGTACAAACGTCAGAAGAGAAAAGTTTGCGATTCTTTGTAAATGTTGCAGGGATGAAGGAAAGACAAAAACTCCTTCACGTCATAATCATCAGGAAATATTACTGAATGGGGCAACAGTCGAATGAAAAAAATTCTTACTTTGTCCAAATAACCTGGAAAATATGTAAGATTTGATCAGAAATAATAGTTTAAGCCACTGTCTCAGGGAGAAGTGAATTAAGTGGCTGAGAAACGTGCCTTCCGGTCCAGAATGCTTGTTTGGGTTTGGATGGACCGCTTGTCAGTCATTTTACGGACACTCTTATTAACAGGACACTGTAGATCCTGTAGATCCTGGATCCATCCAACCATCCATCTTCTACTGCTTACTCCTTCTTCAGGGTCACGGGGACCCTGGAGCCAATCCCAGGGAGCATCGGGCAAAAGGCGGGGTACACCCTGGACAGGGTGCCAGTCCATCGCAGGGTACTAGATCCTGGATCCTTTTAAGAAAATGGACAGGAATGGGGAGAGGGGTGGCATTAAGGAGGAAAAAAAAATATTCATGTGTCAACCCCACTTTTTAGAGACATAATCTTGATTTAAAAAAACTTGACTAATCTGACTTGACGCACCTTTATAAATATCCACACAAATAATTTACAGTGGTATATTTTCATTCACATATAGTTTAGACAGTCAAAACCACTTATAGTATAATGCACCCAAAAGTTCAAGCTGAGGGCGTACAGTTTGTCTGAGAGAGTTGTTGTGTAAATCTCATGCTATCAGTGGTACTGAGAGACAACAGTACCTTGTAGTTTCTATGGAAATTTTATTCATTCATTTATTCATCTTCAGTAACCACTCTATCTTGGTCAGGGTCGCAGTGGATCCAGTACCTGAGCACGATGCAGGAGTACACCCTGCGTAGGACTCTAGTCCATCACAGGGTACTTATTTACAACCAGGAGCAGTTTTAGCATAGCCAATGGGAGGTGGAGGAAACCAAAAACCTACATGGACATGGGGAGAACATGCACACAAACACCACACAGACAATAACCCAAGCCCAAGATTGAACCAGGAACCCTGCAGCTGAAAGCGTGGCAATGCTTTGTAAAATTTGATATCGCTTATTTCACATTAGTAATAAAAGATTATGGTTGGCACAAGCATTTGCTTATTGAAACCACAATGAATTTGTATGTAGACACTCCCTAGATTTTACCTGTAAGTACTCAACAACAACTCAACATCAAGTACATCATCAGCAATTATGTACTACCTTCAGACTACATACAGCAAAGAAAGAAAACTTGATCTATCCTAATTACCAATAATAAATATAAGTCTAAATAATTGGGATGATGCACTATGCGTTTTTGTTGTTGCCGCTAAATCAGCTGGATTTGGGATTTTTAATATATTGGGGGCCGTGGTGGCTTGAAAGTAAAGGCTCTGGGTTACTGAACGGAAGGTCAGGGGTTCAAGCCCCAACACTGTCAAGCTGACACTGTTGGGCTCTTGAGCAAGGCCCTTAACCCTCTCTGCTCCAGGTGCGCCGTATCATGGCTGACCCTGTGCTCTGACCCCAACTTCCTGACATGCTGGGGTATGCGAAGAAAAGAATTTCACTGTGCTGTAATATATGTGATAAATAAAGACTCATTATATCATTTAGAATATTATGGAATATTTAAAAATGTAAACATATTTTTGAATGTTTTATGATGTCATTCTATCAGAATGCAGTCATAATACTGGTCAGTGTCGTTAATCTAATCCGTCCTTTCAGAGGCTGGAGTTTTGGCTAAAACGTACATAGAGAAAGGTGCTTTGGTGCCAGACCATTTGATGACCCGCCTGGTGCTTCCCCGGCTAGTGGAGATGACCCGCCACAGCTGGCTGTTGGATGGTACAGTATAGAAAAATACGAGTCTATTATATATGATTTGCACCAGTTCTTATTGCTTCCAAACAGGATTTTGGATGAGCTTTTATATGATGTTATTCACAGTAGATGTTTTTGTTTGTATCGTTTGTCTTTGGTTCAGGCTTTGTGGTATATTCAGTTTTCTAAGAACTTTAAAGTATCGTAAGACTACCACTGTCATACAGTACATTGAATATATATTTTAGAGCAACAGGGATTTTCTATTGCACCTTATTTAATTACATATGTGCATGTGCTTAATTACATGTAACAGGTCATCCATGAGCAATATAAAGATTAAAAGCAGTTCATGGAATATAGAATTTATCATGGAACAAGTAAAACTGCATGCTGTCCTCCATGTTTCAGAATTTGTTGATACTCACAGTTGTATTTTTCCAGGAATGTGTCCTTGATTTGGTGATTTGCAAGGCTACTCTAATGTATTTGGGCAGGGGTGACAGTGTTGCAATGTTTCATAAGCCTAGATAAGCAGTTCGCTCACATGCACAGGAACAATCGCTAGAAGTAGAGGAACATGCAAGGCAACATTTATGGTGGCTCTAATCATCAAATTCCCCAAGTTTTCTAGTTCCTGTTGTCTATTCATGTTCTTACCTTCATCAATAACACAACGCTGTTGAATTCTCGATTCGGATTGGTTAGAATGCGTCGATTCATTTTCCATAATGGCAGCCCTGACAATAGTTTAAGTCAGATGAAAGTCAAATCAAAGGTTGATGTTTTAATCCGATATGTTACTGTTCCTATAGTAACCGTTAATTGACAAGGGCTTGTATGGCAGATGCTCTACACAGTCTCACCTTAACAATATGTGGATTACAAATATTTATTTTAAGTTACAAAAAAAAAAGAAAAAGGGTGAAGGAACTACTATGTATAGCTGTTATGCTGTAAGTGATAACAGCAACTAATTATTTTATACCAATTTGCGGATGTGTGGGAATGGTTTGAGATACTACAGACTGAAAGAAAGAAGCATGTCAGCCCTGTGTTCATGAGTTTCTTTTTCTGTATTTTCACTGGAACAGGTGTTAGGATCCTCTTTTCTTATACTGTATGACCTTGTGATGTTGTGTTGCATCCTGGCACCTTGACCAAGTTTGACTTGCTGCAACAAAAAACAGCAACCAAATTTCATTCTTCCATTCTTCCTCAAGTGGGGCAATGAGTTCGACTTCTTTAATATTTCCCATTATGGCTGAATGATGCCTCAATGTTCAAGACTCCAACAAAATGAAAACTAAGTCAAATAAAATCGATTATGTTTATTCTTTTTTTACACAGAAAAAAACAAACATATTTTTTAGAGGGATGTACATACAGCAGGTGTAATTTGGCTAGGACTAAGGCAGGACTGGGACATTAATTATCCAATAAATGTTTTATGTATGAGCACAAGTACTGGCTCCAAGTGCTTATTGAGATATTTGAGAAAACTGCTAGTGTACTTGAATATTACAAGATTACAGGATATACTTTCCCGGGCATCATGGGAATTGACAGTGACTACGTCTACATGGACAGATGTAATCTAATGATTGACCTTATTCTGAATAAGACAATATTGTGATTAAGACGTTTACATGAGTCGCTTTTAGAATATTTCTGTCATGTTCCTGTTTTACATGTTATAGAACATAGAGTGATTAACAGCACACGTCATTACGTCACCGCGCCGCGCCGTCCGCCGTTCCCTTAAGATATTTCACATATGAACATACAGTTCGTCTTTCTTACAGTACCGTATTCAGTTTTGGGTGTTTTTAATTTCAAATTTTTACGAACGCTTCAAGTGCAGTTAATTATTTGTCATGCTGTACGTGCAAATAGATGATTGCTTGAAGCTGTGGGCTGCGTCCCAAACCGCGTACTTACTGTCTATATAGTAGCCGAGATTCCTGTATTTCACTTACTATATAACAGGTAAGTACGCTGTTTCGATCTCTTGTTTGCCATCGAACAGTTGAGCGCTGCCGTGTGTGAACGTGTCCTGTTGCGAAATGCGGTGAAGACTCCCACACGACGTTAATAATATGATTAAGGTGTGTACATGTCTGTAATACACGTCAATAACGTGACTAAAATAGGAACACTCCACACGTCTTAATTCGATTCGTGTTTACTTCAAGTATGACTTCGGATTAAGGTAATTAAAAATGGCTGTTTACATGCTAGTTTCTTAATCAGAGTATTGTCTTAATCGGGTTAATATTGGATTATTGTTGTTCATGTAAACATACTGAGTGTCGGTGCTTGTATGACATTGTTACTTAGTAACAAGCGACTGATTTTTTTATACCAATTGTTTGATTTTCTCAATACATTTCATAAGTGCTATTTAAAGCAAAACACTAACTAATGATGCAGTTTACTTAACTAAGTAGTGGGAAGTCTGAACTCATGATTAGGTCATTTTCGAGCTTGGAAGGTTTGAGGTATAACATAGGGCAAAAAGATTCTCAGTGACCTGTATGGTCAGTGTCTCACTGTTGATTGATCTAAAGTAAATACTACATTTAAAGTATTGAAGTCATAAGTTTATTTACTGTTGACAGTGTGAGTAGTCATACTGACATGACATCATGTGCTGAACTCTGAGTTTCTAAGTGTAAGTTCCAAGTAGAGGGGACTTTCTGTGGTCATAAATGTGGAGTTACAAGCTTCAGTTGAACACAGTAGAAGTACTGTGATACGTTTACATACTTTCCAAAATCCCCAGGTGTTAAATTGCCTGCTAAATAAGACTAACTGTTACACAAACACTCTAGCAAGTGAATACTTCACATGGCAGCAACTGCTTGGCAAAAATGCAGTTTACATGTTTAGTTAAATACCTTCAATTAGTAAAAGATCAGATATAAACAGTTGACAGGCATAGAGGGTGGGGTCTGACTTTGACAAGTCTGATCTGCTCCAAGGTTTGTAAACATTGCTGCCCGGTTCCTCTTGAACAGCAAACCTGTTCAAGTCAGAATACACTTCATTATAGTCTTGGATTGAAAGGGATGGTGTATTTGTAGTGATCCAATGACAAAGACACATGGTGTAAGGGCTAAAATATTGTAGAAGAATGTCTGTCATTGTTTGGTAGTAATGGCAACGGGACCTGTGATAAAATATTAAAGACCTTTTACTAATCTAATGGAAAGCATATCAGTTCTGCTTCTAAATGAAACATCTCCAGCTGCCTTGACCTTCAAGATATCAGGGACTGTTTAGACTCACTGTACTGAACAATAGCTTAAATGTGACAGTTTATTTATTTATCTCATGCATTCCAAAGCCTGTACAGAAGCTAAAGAGACTAAAGTCCATCCTATGGATTTTTCTCTCTGACAGGAGCCTTGTACCAGCCAGTGCAATCATATGAGAACCACTGGATCTCTAACTTGATTTGTTCTGTAAAGTTTCAGTGTCTTGTTCTTCCCTCTAGGTTTTCCGCGGACTCTAGCCCAGGCCGAGGCTCTGAACAGTGCCTGCGAGCTTGATGTGGTCATTAGTCTTAACATTCCTCTAGAGACGTTGAAGGACAGACTGCGCCATCGCTGGATCCACCCGGCCAGCGGGAGGGTGTACAACATGCGCTTTAACCCTCCACGTGTCCAGGTAGATGTCTCTTCTTTTCTGTTCTGCTGTGAGAGAAAGGATATTGTGCTGTGATTTTTAAGAAAAATTTGAATTGGATGAATCCTTTGTTTTTTTGAAAGGAAGACATTCGATTAGTAAATTAATAGTAAAAAAAAACCCATGAAATTTAGACAAATGTGAATGATATGTGATGGGAGTAATATGTGATTACATGTTGAAAACACAAAGGTAAATTTAAACATTTGCTATGTCCTGAAATTGAACATGCGAAGTCAAGTAAACATGTGACATCATTTAAACAACATGTGATCATGTGACGAGTTCATTCATGCAAGAAAATCATATCTGTATAAATGGAAAATGAACATATGTAACATACAAAAATAACAAAAATTAACATACAAAAATAAATTAATTATTTGAAAAAATACATTTGAAATAGTGATGGGTTGTTCATGAATGATTAGTTCATTTTAAACCAATGTTTTATATGATTCGGGTATAACATGTTGTCTCCGAGTGCGATTTGTTCATTTTGTCTTGGCCATACGTGTGCAAAAATCCTTTCGTGAAAACGTGATTGTTTAAACGTATAGGCTCTGTACAGGAAGTAGAAATGATTAGTTCACCTCTTGAGTCATTCCTTCTTTTGTCATATGACAGTGGCATAGGCTATGTGCAGGAAACGGAAATGATTAGTTCACCAGAAATGATGAGTTTCTACTCAAGGTATCATGAAGCGTCTAAAAATAACGTAAATTTCTTGGGGTTCAGTGTCTTGCCCAAGGACACTTCAGCATGTGGAGTCATGTGGGCCAGGAATCGAACCGCCAACCCTGTGAATAGTGGACAACCCGCTCTCTCTCTCTCTCTCTATATATATATATATATATAAAGAAAATGAATGAGTTGTAATAAGTGACAGGTGAGTCATTGAATATGCAGGAGATTGGGAATGTGCAAATGTCAGAACTGGTTTGGATTGTTGATTCCAGGATTGGTGGTGGATTTGGAAATGCGGAAATGGCACAGCTGTTAGTTTTGTCTCACTATCTGGTATTGCCCAGAAGATCGTGGGCCCCCTTCATGGGAGTCTGGTTTCTTTCAAGATTGCTTTTTTATGTTATCTTGGCAAGTTTTTTTTATCACCTAGATTTACAACCAGAGCTTGGAAAAGCTGCTCTGTGACGCAACCTGACCGTGCTATTTGAATGGTATTTACCCCCCGCCTGTTGATCTGAAAAATACTTACCAATAAAGAGTGTCTGTGAGATCATGCATATGGAAGAGGGCAGACAGTGCTTCTCTCCAAGAGTGTTCAGGGCATGTGTTTACTGTCTGATCCGTTTTCATGGCTGTTCTTTTACTAAGACTGCCACTGATATATTGAAATCGTCTAAAAAAAAATGACATATAGATTTCTAATTGCATTTAAAGTTGTGGAACGTCAGGGAATTTTTTTTTATTGTCATCAATAACATTATAGCACTTGTACCCTGACTAAACAGATCTGAGAATTCAACAGTTCTATCGTGTGGTATAAAAATGTTTATCATGTCACATTTCCAGAACTTAGGAAAGGAACTTGTGTACAACAAGCCCCATGTGTTCTCTGTCTTTCTGTTCCTAGGGAGTAGATGATATCAGTGGAGAGCCATTGATTCAACATGAAGATGATAAACCAGAGGCTCTGGTTGCCAGATTGAGGCATTACAAAGACGTGGCAAAGCCTGTTATAGATTTATACAGGTAAGTTTATTGAGGTGTGCACTCTGTGGAAAAAGCTTGGAGTTTGTGCAAACTTTCTTTGCACAGGTTTGTAAATTGATGCCAAACATTTACAGAATCAGACCAAGGACAGGCTCTTCTCTTTTTATTAATGTCACGAGGGAGAGTCCAGAGAGGCGGATGCACGTGCAGAACTACTTTATTGAAGACAACACAGGGAACAGGTTCAAGGAAACGGACTTAAGGAATAAACATGAGGAGTAAACACACTAGGAATCAGGATTATCAGAACTAAATAAACTAGAACGTAAACACTAAAAAAAAAACCAAGCTAAAAAAAAAAAACCATAAATAACAAACAAATTGCAAATAACAAACATAAGAAAACCAGAACCTCAAACATAACATGACATGAGTTAATACTCCAGCAATTAAGGAAGAAACACAGGGAACTTAAATAGAGTACTAACCAATCAGAGAAATAAGGAACATGAGTAAGGTTACACAGAAAATGGAGGGAGACAACAGAGGAAGAAGTTCTACATGGGGAACAGGGGTTCCCTCTAGTGATCCAAGGTGGAATTGCCCCCAGGGGGTCATGACAATTAATGAGCAACACAAGCTTGATCAGTGTTAGTGTCACTGGTTCTCAGAGAGACTGTACATGACCAAAGGTGTGCAAAGATACAATAGCCGTGTTCGCTCTCGTAAGTAATTAACTAATTAAAAAAAAGGAACTAACCAATTTTTAAAAATCAATTTAATTAATTCATCAATTAATTACTCTGTAATTTGAGTTGCAGATCAGAAAGTTGTGTGTTCAAGCCTCAGCACTGTTCAAGCTGCCCCGATTGGGTGCTTGAGCAAGACTCATAATGTTCATTTGTATCTTGCCTCAATTGTAAGTCACATAAAAACTAGTGTAGTGTAGTGGGTTTTATTTTATTTTTATTTTATTGTATAGTGTCAATCTATACTATTTCCTGCCAGTAAATTACTGTAGAATCATCTGGAATATAGGTGATTATAAAAAATGTTTACATTACTATAAACATGATTTCAGTAACAAATACTAATTACCTTTAAATATATTACACTATATATGTTTTTCAGTTACTTACTGTAAGTTCACAGTACTTTCCTGGCAACTGCAGGTAAATGACTGTAGTTCTTTTAATAGTGAAAAAGACAAGCAACAAGAAACATGGAAGTGAGTTTTAGTGAAATACTAAGACAGTAATTTCACTAAAAGCTGTAGGTTATTTGTTGCTTTTGATGTTTCCTGTGGCCCCCAAAGCTGTTCTGCACGTTGTTTAAATGTCAATGAGAAATACATTTTCTCTTCTGTGCCAATTAAAGCATTCCAGCCAAATGTGATTAAGTCTCAAGAACCCATTAAAGAAACATCCTCAATACAGCCCCATGCTTCTGTGACCAGTTAAACCAAAAATACCAGTCCTGAAGCTTAAAATTTCCAGCCTACTTATTCAACCTTAGTGCTGCTCTGGAGTTCAATCTTAGGGTTTCAGTCTTACGATTAAAGTCACTCTGGTTTAAATCTTTACAGGGGAACTGAAGCCCAGTACGAGTCAGTTCAACAGTGGTTCCAGTCAGTTTAGTTTGAATAGCAAGAGCGTTTCAGGTCACATGAGGTTTGCTAGTGAAACCGAATGGAAAGATGTGTTACATTCTAGAGAGTTGTGTGACCTGGATTTAGGCACTACAGAATACTGTTTGGGGGTTGAGTTCAGCTTTGTGTAATAATAATATACGAGTAGTGTAATGAATGCAAAGTGTAGTCACCAAGTAACAATACAGTGATACCGTGCAGCTGGCATGGATTAATGGACAGAACACTAAAAATGAAAATGGTTGTTCGAATGACATATAATGGGAAGTTGCTGCTTTGTTTCAATGCAGGTGTATTTTTATTTTTTACTTTTTAACTTCTGGGGTTAAATTCGTACATTTTTAGATGATGTCACTAGTATGTCCCACTGAAAAATCTGCACTGTTGCACAGTTTAACAACAACAAAAACAGTTTAAAATAGTTTTCCCAAAGCGTTTTGTTCCACTTATACAGTATCACAGTAATTTCTCAGTGCACATTCTCTCTCTCTCTCTCTCTCTCTCTCTATATATATATATATATATATTATCTCACTATATACAGTATCTCACAGAAGTGAGTACACCCTTCACATTTTTGTAAATATTTGATGATATCTTTTCATGTAACAACACTGAAGAAATGGCACTTTGCTACAATGTAAAGTAGTGAGTGTACAGCTTGTGTAACAGTGTAAATTTGCTGTCCCTCAAAATAACTCAACACACAGCCATTAATGTTTAAACCGCTTTCATAAGGCACAAGAGTCTCCTTCCAAAAAATATTAAATAATTAAAACTCCTCACAGAAATCCTCAGCATACCAACATTTACGCATTTCTTTAATAAATCTATGCTGCACATCTACCATACTAGTGCCTGTGCAAGTTGTTACTATAGAAAAGATACTATATTGGAACGAGTGCATTAATATAAATCTGTGATTTGCTGCTGTTATAGAAAAGTAACACCTTCTGACCAATCAGAACTGAGCATCCAAAAGCGCTCAATATAACATGTCAATTATCAGACTGATAGCTCAATAGGAGTTATAAAAAAAAGAGAAAAGAATAAACCAGACTAACCAATTTGAATGAAGTTTCTATTCGACCAGGTGGGTAATCTGCATAATAATCCATTAACGAACCACATAACAATAATATTCCAAATGTAGACACTTAAATCACAATGTTTAAGAATGGGATCTTTATGTACACATTTTACATTTAACAACCTTTGCATACTTTATTCTGGAAGGTCATAAGTTCAAATCCCAGCACTGCCAAGCTGCAACTGCTGCGCCCTTGAGCAAGGCCTTTAACCCTAAACGTAAATCCTTCTGGATAGGGGCATCTGCCAAATGCCATAAATTTAAGTGTGTACGACTGAAAAATCTGATATTTTAGGTATACGCTGAGACTGATATTTAAACCTTATAAACACAAGGCAGATATTCTGAGCCACCAGATAAACACTGTATTTCTTGTTGCTGTGGTAACATCGACACTAAATGCTGCTCATTTCATGCATAGATCACATGTTATCTGAATGTAATGAAAAGAGTTGCATACAAACAGTTTATCTGAAATTCATTGATTAAAATGGTGGAAAATGTTTGTATGTAAATAGAGCATTTGTGATGATTGTGCATTAAAGTTCATTAAAGTTGTAATATGCATTTATAGGGCCAAAGGCATCCTGCACATGTTTTCGGACACAGAGACGGACCGGATCTGGCCTTACGTCAGCTCACTTCTGAGTGCTAAGATCCCGACAGACCGAGCAGACGCTCAAAGGGCCACAACCCCCTAAAGAAACGGTTAACAATTGTAATGGTTAATTCTACACGTTGGTATATTAGTCATCGCTTAGAGTTCCATCTTTAAAAAGGCTTTAGTCAGTCCTCACTTTCTTTCAAATGCAGTGAGTGTATCGAAAATGTCTTACTTTTGGAGTATTATTTTAGATTTAACAAGAGACACACCAAAGCCATTGTCTGCTTTTATGTGTTTGTAAGGAAACACAGCCATATATATGTACTTTATGTAGAAATATAAGTAGAATCTTCATAAATCAGTGTGGATAGACGGATGAAATGTTTGCATGTGTAATAAGTTAGTAATAATGAATACATATGAGTTGTTGGGAAGGGGAAAGTTGTTATTTCAATATTCAAATGACATTTCTGTCATTTTTCTGATACACTACTCAGTCTTAGTGTAACTCGTGGCTATGTCTTATGGTGCCTTTCTCTTTGGAATGTTCTCTCATCAATGTTCCTATATGACTTTAACTGTTACTGAGTGCCTGTACAGACTTAAATAATGCAGTGCTTGCAGATTCTTCAGGCAGCTGCAATGTGTGTGCGGGCGTGCGTGCGTGTGTGTGTGTAAGCTGGGATTTTCAAGGATAAGGACGCCGAGAAAATGTTACATGTACATTATGCCACATGTGCCATATACACTGAGAACACTGGCATGTTCATTATCAGACCCTTTGAGTAATCTAATTGTAATTTTTGCCAGCAGCAATTTACAATGAATGACATAGTTTTGTATGAGAATACTTCTTTTTTTTTTTTTTTTTTTTTTTTTTTTTGGAAAGATGGTGCTTTTTTCCAAAGCTACAAATGACCTGTCTTGATAAAAGACTGAGATAAGCTTGTGAACCAGAGTATCTGAGCTTCAGGCAGATAGGGCTGATATCCTCAATATGCAAAGCTACATGATAAATAAATACTTTACTTCTGAACTACTTAACCTTATCGCAGCATTACAATTTTCTATATCTGTCTCTCGCTCATTAGACACAATACTGTAAATGCAAGCCAAAGGTTATAAAACGAACCCCCTCATGCTCTTGTGCAATATCACACACACTGCATCTGGTTCTGAATTTGTCAATTCTAAAACAAATAAACCTTTTCGCTGGTTTCTAAAAATAAGTAGTGTGACAGTGATTTATTTGTACCCGTTTGACCTTGCCATTCTCAAAGAATGTTTACAAAATAAAACTAATACTACATAAACAATACCAAATGTTCGGCCATACTGCGTATCAGAGTTACTGTTACCACGCAGAAGCTGATTTCTGCCTCTAATAGCATGTTCCAAAGTTTTTATTCCTCTTAAACTACAGCAATTTACCAACAATTAAAACCTATAACTTATTAATGAACAACACCTCACACATTTAATGTTGTGGAACGTCTGTGAGACAAGTTCATTCCTGTTAGCACTTATGTATAGGAGCTACAGTATAAACAGTTTTTCCCTCAGCAGGCTCTCTCTCTCTCTCTCTCTCTCTCTCTCTCTCTCTCTCTACTCTAACTTGAAGTTAATAAAGAAAAATGCAGCTTAACATGTTACTGACAAACCACAATATGCAAACTTCTCTATCTGGAAGATTTTCCAGTATCAGAAAAGTAACTGACTGATACTGGAGACTCCTTCCATAAATACTGTAAATGTCTCCTTACAGAAAACGTCATCGAATCAATGATTAATCTGTTTATTATTTGTGGAGTCCCCGTGTTACTATTTATAATTGTTACTATAAAAATGATCACATATTAGAAGCTGTCCGACACAACGTGGAATTCTGTTACCAGAACATGTTCTGAAGTGTTTCATTCCTCTTATACTGCCGCAATTTGCCTAGGATTAATGTTTGGAAATCTAAATGGTTGTCTTTACCTAAAACAGACAAATAAACAGATCAAATGATCAAATAAATAGATATAATAAATATATTTTAATAAATATATAAATACATCTTTCTATTAGAAACATGCCCAAAACTAATGAGACCAATGAATATAGATTACAGAGAACCAACTAAACCTTACAGAGATTCTGTAGACAGACAAACAGACAGATAGTTCGATAGATGCATAGACATACAGACAGATAGACTGATTAATGTTTCTCTTAAGAAATGTGCCCAAAGCTAATTGATTGATGAGTATAGAGTGTAAATTACAGATAACTAACTAAATATGATAGATAGATAGATAGATAGATAGATAGATAGATAGATAGATAGATAGATAGATAGATAGATAGATAGATAGATAGATAGATAGATAGATGGATGGATGGATGGATGGATGGATGGATGGATGTATGTATGTATGTATGTATGTATGTATGTATGTATGTATGCATGTCTGCTTTTAACCGGCTGTGACATCACAGCAGCGCGCGGCATGACAGCGGCATGCGCGTGATTCGGTGATGCGACTCCGCATCCAATCCGGTATCATGTAAAAGCGTGCATTAGACCCGGAATAAGCGTCTTGCATCCGACCTACACTCCAAACGCCGTGCTTCCTCGCGTCCTCTCCTCCAGCGCGGCTCCATACTCCAGGAAGCAGTGATCGTCTGACCTTTGGTGATCAGCGAATGACAAATCAAAGGTCAGCGTTTGTGGCATCAGCTGGACCCGCAGCCGACTGGAGAATGCACGCGCTGAAAGGTAAAGCTGCAGTGACCGTATTTATATTTACATTATAAAAAAAAAAAATCACGTAGCATTCCACTGTGCAGCGTGCATCGCCAGTGTCGCGCGTCTTCACCGGAATTAGTACTGTTACATAACGCGTCGTGCGCTCTGTGAGCATGATCTGAGTCGCTGCACATGATGCAGCCTACATTATAACAACCTCCATATGCACTCAGCATGCAATATGGCCCCATGCATTTAATGCACGGACTCGATCTGAATGCTGGAATAGCACTGACACATGAGCCATGTTTTTGCTTTGATGCTAGGTTCTTATCGCCGAGCAGAGCTCACCTCTTCACTGTAGAAACGGTTTGGCTGAAATTAGACATAAACAGATGGGAGCTCTGTTTCATTCATGCATTTCCTAAATGGACAAAATGGTGACGTTAAGCATTTACAAACGTTATAGTGCAAAATGTGTTCTGCCTACAGACATGTAAGACGTGCGTGTGAGTTCGAGAGCAAGATCATTTGAAGCTCTCTGTCCTTTTCATGCACACATCACTGATTGTACTGTATGATACATTGTGGCCCGAGCTGCGCGAGCTCCCCGCAAAAGGAAGTGTCAGCTCCCGAATCTAACGACGTCATCGAATCCGGAATTCCAATTCGCTCCGGACGCACTTTAAAGGTGCACTACGTACGGCACGCGATGATGAGACTGGAGGACTCCGTATTTAGTGTACTAGAGCCAGGATTGGGATTCAGCCTGTGTTTCACTGAAGCGGGACGCAAGATGAGAGCTTATTTTTTGAGAGAAAACAGTAGTATAGTATAGTATAGTATAGTATAGTATAGTATAGTATAGTATAGTATAGTATAGTATAGTGTAGTAATGTATAGTATAGTGTAGTATAGCATAGTACAGTATAGTATAGTGTAGTATAGTATAATGTAACATAGTGTAGTATAGTGTAGTATAGTATAATGTAACATAGTGTAGTATAGTGTAGTATAGTATAATGTAACATAGGATAGTATAGTGTAGTATAGTATAGTATAGTATAGTATAGTGTAGTGTAGTTCAGTGTAGTATAGTGTAGTATAGTATAATGTAACATAGGATAGTATAGTGTAGTATAGTATAATGTAACATAGTATAGTATAGTGTAGTATAGTATAATGTAACATAGTGTAGTATAGTGTAGTATAGTATAATGTAACATAGTGTAGTATAGTGTAGTATAGTATAATGTAACATAGGATAGTATAGTGTAGTATAGTATAGTATAGTATAGTATAGTGTAGTGTAGTTCAGTGTAGTATAGTGTAGTATAGTATAATGTAACATAGTGTAGTATAGTGTAGTATAGTATAATGTAACATAGTGTAGTATAGTGTAGTATAGTATAATGTAACATAGGATAGTATAGTGTAGTATAGTATAGTATAGTATAGTATAGTGTAGTGTAGTTCAGTGTAGTATAGTGTAGTATAGTATAATGTAACATAGGATAGTATAGTGTAGTATAGTATAGTATAGTATAGTATAGTATAGTATAGTATAGTGTAGTGTAGTTCAGTGTAGTATAGTGTAGTATAGTATAATGTAACATAGTGTAGTATAGTATAGTATAGTATAATGTAACATAGTATAGTATAGTGTAGTATAGTATAATGTAACATAGTGTAGTATAGTGTAGTATAGTATAATGTAACATAGTGTAGTATAGTGTAGTATAGTATAATGTAACATAGGATAGTATAGTGTAGTATAGTATAGTATAGTATAGTGTAGTGTAGTTCAGTGTAGTATAGTGTAGTATAGTATAATGTAACATAGGATAGTATAGTGTAGTATAGTATAGTATAGTATAGTATAGTATAGTGTAGTGTAGTTCAGTGTAGTATAGTGTAGTATAGTATAATGTAACATAGTGTAGTATAGTGTAGTATAGTATAATGTAACATAGTATAGTATAGTGTAGTGTAGTTCAGTGTAGTATAGTGTAGTATAGCATGGTATAGTATATTATAGTATAGTATAGTGTAGTAATGTATAGTATAGTGTAGTATAGCATAGTACAGTATAGTATAGTGTAGTATAGTATAATGTAACATAGTGTAGTATAGTGTAGTATAGTATAATGTAACATAGTATAGTATAGTGTAGTGTAGTTCAGTGTAGTATAGTGTAGTATAGCATGGTATAGTATATTATAGTATAGTATAGTGTAGTAATGTATAGTATAGTGTAGTATAGCATAGTACAGTATAGTATAGTGTAGTATAGTATAGTATGGCGTAGTATAGCATAGTATTGTATTGTATAGTATAGTATACTAAGTGTAATATAATATAATATACAGTGCCTTGCGAAAGTATTCGGCCCCCTTGAACTTTTCAACCTTTTGCCACATTTCAGGCTTCAAACATAAAGATATAAAAATTGTATTTTTTTGTGAAGAATCACCAACAAATGGGACACAATTGTGAAGTGGAACAAAATCTATTGGATATTTTAAACTTTTTTAGCAAATAAAAAACTGAAAAGTGGTGCGTGCAAAATTATTAGTCGTACACTGCACAAATCTGGCCTTTATGGAAGAGTGGCAAGAAGAAAGCCATTTCTCACCGTTTGGTGTGATGTTTGGTGTGTCTCCCAGGTGGCTTGTGGCAAACTTTAGACGAGACTTTTTATGGATATCGTTGAGAAATGGCTTTCTTCTTGCCACTCTTCCATAAAGGCCAGATTTGTGCAGTGTACGACTGATTGTTGTCCTATGGACAGACTCTCCCACCTCAGCTGTAGTTCTCTGCAGTTCATCCAGAGTGATCATGGGCCTCTTGGCTGCATCTCTGATCAGTCTTCTCCTTGTCTGAGCTGAAAGTTTAGAGGGACGGCCAGGTCTTGGTAGATTTGCAGTGGTCTGATACTCCTTCCATTTCAAAATGATCGCTTGCACAGTGCTCCTTGGGATGTTTAAAGCTTGGGAAATCTTTTTGTATCCAAATCCGGCTTTAAACTTCTCCACAACAGTATTACGGACCTGCCTGGTGTGTTCCTTGGTCTTCATGATGCTCTCTGCGCTTTCAACAGAACCCTGAGACTATCACAGAGCAGGTGCATTTATACAGAGACTTGATTACACACAGGTGGATTCTATTTATCACCATCAGTCATTTAGGACAACATTGGATCATTCAGAGATCCTCGCTGAACTTCTGGAGTGAGTTTGCTGCACTGAAAGTAAAGGGGCCGAATAATTTTGCACGCACCACTTTTCAGTTTTTTATTTGCTAAAAAAGTTTAAAATATCCAATAGATTTCGTTCCACTTCACAATTGTGTTCAACATCAATTGTGAAATTGTGTTCAACAATTTGGTGTGCCCATCCTTCCCACTAGTATGTTTTCTCTTTCTCACTCTCAGACAACCACACACACACACACAGACACACACACGCACGCACGCACAATCAATTCCTAATGTAATGTAACATAAAGATGTAAGATGTAATTATTAATAAAAAAAAGGGGGGATATATTCAGAAGTCTGTATTTTTAATGTTTTAAAGACATCTTGCAAAAGGGGTGCCTCGGTCAAATGTTAATGCCATTTGGGGGGCCTTGCCCTGGAAAAGTTTGGGAACCCCTGTAGTAGGTTATAGTATAGTGTACTATAGTATAGTGTTGTTTAGTATAGTAGGCTATAGTATAGTGCAGTATAGTATAGTATGCTATAGTATAGCAGGCTTAGTATAGTAGGCTATAGTACAGTATAGTATAGTATGGTGTAGTATAGTGTAGTGTAGTATAATATATTAGGCTATGGTATAGTGTAATATAGTATAGCAGGCTATAGTATAGTAGGCTATGGTAAAGTGTAGTATAGTGTAGTATAGTATAGTATAGTAGGCTATAGTAGGCTATAGTATAGTGTAGTATAGTATAGTGGGCTATAGCAGCGGTCCCCAACCCCCGGTCAACCATTTGGTACCGGGCCGCACAGAAAGAATAAATAACTTACATTATTTCCGTTTTATTTATTACCTGGATCTGAAAAATGAGCGGATTCTCTCCGTTACATCCTTCTACGACTCACTCTTGATGTCAAGACGCTTGTCTCGGTCACGTGATACGTTGAAACCTTACCATAGAGACCAGAGAGTGTTAGGGGGGAAAGAGGATGTTACGAGGACACTGCTAATAAAGTTGCGATTTCACATTGGATTCACGTTTATTATTATATTTTTAAAAATACCCCAGTTTTTATGCCGGTCCTATCATTTTATTTTGTTGTAGTTATCCGCCACACCTTAAAGGACAGTCTGTGAAAATATTGTCTGATATTAAACCGGTCCGTGGCGCAAAAAAGGTTGGGGACCGCTGGGCTATAGTATAGTAGGCTTTAGTATAGTAGGTGATAGTATAGTATTTAATAGTATATATTGTATACAATTGTACTGCTTTGACATACTGTTCTTGTTCACAGTTTATAATAGTTATAAGTAAGAGCCTGTTTCCACAGAGATGACGTCACTTCCGTCCATACAGACACTATCCCCATGCAACAGAAGTTGTCCTTCCAATCCCTATCGAGTTGTCCTAAACAATGGTTTTCTGAGCATGCACACATCACCTTTGACCGCACAATTCTTAGTTTTCTGCATATATTTAAATGCTGATGGGATTTTCTAATTGTAAAATCAAAAATAACAAATGATGCTACATGTAGTTTCATGCTTGAAACAGCTTCAGATAAAGTCACAGTAATAACGTAGAGAAAATAGAACATAATTCTTGTGGTAGCTATTGTTTTACAAAGACCTATAAATGTATGCTTCTGTATTGTGGGACAGCTTGATAAATCAGAACATATTGTCAGAGGTGTTTAGTTATTTGTC
Source organism: Ameiurus melas (assembly GCA_012411365.1). Taxonomy (NCBI): domain Eukaryota; kingdom Metazoa; phylum Chordata; class Actinopteri; order Siluriformes; family Ictaluridae; genus Ameiurus; species Ameiurus melas. Next base: position 26,783,385 of record CM022767.1, on the reverse strand, counting down.
TGCTTGTATTTTGGCCTAGGAATATTATGAAATGAAGTATACACTATTTGCCAACTCTTTACAGGGTTATAAAATGTCGCTAGAAGTCTCTAGATGACATCATATATTTATTTACATATTCAATGACTATGTTTGCATGCACATCATATTCTGTTTAAGGTCTATATTTGCTTTGCAGTCATATTGCGTACAAGCATCTGAATATTCTTGTATACATGTTGTAAGTATGCCTGAGTTGCCATTCCTTAATACCTAGTCGCGCAGATAAGCATCTGTTAGCACCCACAATTCCTTGTGGACTGAACATGCGCATATACAGTATCTCACAAAAGTGAGTACACGCCTCACATTTTTGTAAATATTTGATGATATCTTTTAATGTGACAACACTGAATAAATGACACTTTGCTACAATGTAAAGTAGTGAGTCTACAGCTTGTGTAACAGTGTACATTTGCTGTCCCCTCAAAATAACTCAACACACAGCCATTAATGTCTAAACCCCTGGCAACAAAAGTGAAAATGTCCAAATTGGGCCCAAAGTATCAATATTTTTTGTGGCCACCATTATTTTCCAGCACTGCCTAAACCCTCTTAGGTATGGAGTGCACCAGAGTTTCACATGTTGCCACTGGAGTCAAATGTACACTGTTACACAAGCTGTACACTGACTACTTTACATTGTAGCAAAGTGTCATTTCTTCAGTGTTGTTACATGAAAAGATATCATCAAATATTTACAAAAGGCGGGGGTGGACTCACTTTTTTGAGATACTGTATATATATAGTTACATTTGATGTTGTGGAACATTTGGAACAGTGGATCTTCTGAATAAGGTGTTTACAAATTTCCGATTTAAACAGTCATATTCAAGGGGTGGAAATCTGTATTTGGGGAATCAGAGTTTTACCTTAATTAGAATTGGGCAATCTGATTGTGGTGTTTACATGACCTAATACTAATTAGAAATACTGCCAAATATTATTGGAATATTGATGTGCATGTAAATCTAGTCACTGATTTGTCATTGAGAAACAATGCTGATCAGTGATTGACCATTGGTAACCAGCACATGTGAGGTGAGCGGGAGGACCGTATCAGATTATAGACAGTCACTAGTGCCTGCAGAAATGCGCTAGGTTTTTCACCAGGCACTTAAAAAATCACTTTAAAAAGTAAAAAAAAAAACAACAAAAAACTATAACAAAGAAAGTCACTAATCACACTGGAAATATATATTGATATAAATCTAGCAATTTTATATCACTAATAAAAGAACCGCCAACACAATGCGAATTGGCCCTCTAATGTAGCTCTCTATCTTTTTCAGTCTTTAAGCACATCATATTTAACCATTGGTTAGTTGATCACGTATTATCTATAAAACCCAATTATACAACAAATTCACTGAGAACGAAAACAGAAAAAATAGTACTATTAATTAAATTAGTAGTCTTTTTTAATTTCATATAAGAAGTGAAGTAGTCCCACATGTTCATTCTATCAAATTACGAACAATAGAAACAAGCTTAGTCTTTTATACTTTAAATTCACAGAGTTAATGATTCTTGGAATGAGAGGAAATACAGAAAATATGTTTTTTCATTCCTATGCGCTGACAGGTTGTCCTGCTTTCCTCGTTTAACTTGAGGCATATAGAGAATCGGAGATCAGCATTTGCGAACTTTGATCAACAAAATTTACTGTACTATCCTTTCATGACTATCCAAGAGGTTACAAGGCATTTATAAGTTAATACTATTGTAAAAGATCATAAGACCTGTGTTAAACAGCTACTTCATAGTATTATATTAACCCACACCCCAGCACCAAGTGCATGAGTGTGATAAAAGAGCAATCTAAGAAGGACGATGTTTGGTTTTTACACAGCAAACCAAAGTGCAAAATTAAAAGCTTTATCACTTGTTTCCTACAATGCAGGAAAGGGTCAATGTTAAATTCGCAACTTATGTGCAGACAGCAGCACGACTCTTTCATATACACTAAGTTCCCCCTGGTCTCCGCTCTCAGTTTCCTAGACACAGTTAGTCTTAAGAGAAAGCATGCAGGCCTGGTAGCTGCCAAGTAATGCGTCCAAAGACGGAAGCTTGCAACACCAACAAGCCGACAACAAACTAAATTATTCTTCAGGAGAGAAATAGCCTTGGGCTGGAGAGAGTAAATTCACAAAGCCCTAAATGTTTTACCTAATTTGACTAAAAGGTTATTTTCATAATCAGTTGCTTGTATTCTCTCTCTCTCTCTCTCTCTCTCTCTCACACACACACAGATGTTATACTTGTAATAATAATAATAATAATAATAATAATAATAATAATATGTATAATGCTGGAATTTCAGCTTTACAGACCTCTCATTGTAATCTGGACAGCCATACAGCCATATGTGAGACATCCGTCCATAGCCAGTCTTTTTAATTGAGGCACAGGTGCTTCTGACAACCTTCACATCATTTAGTTGTTTCCTTATTTAACTGAAACTAATTTGGTGCTGTAAAAATTAAGTCCTCAATTAAAATGTGTTATACTGATTATAGGCTGAAGTGAAGGAACATCGCAGTCACGGTCGTATCTTGGTGTTCCCACTCACAGTAGGTTTTCTCGCATGAAACAAGCTTTCATCAGCCCAGCACTAAATTCTTGGTCCTGGGCATACGAACAGGGACGTGTCTACAGCGAAAACAGTGGAACTGAGTATCCAAGGACCCTAGAAGAAGGAGAGGGACACAAGAGGCCTGGACAAAAACAACTGCATTATTATTTATAAAAAGGTCTATTGCGTTTAGAGATGACAGATTCAGAATGCTAATAAACGGCTGAATGCGTCGTCTTGCACGTTAAAGGGTGTGGGGCTTGTTTTACAGCCTTTGGCTTTATTGTGTCTAGTGAAAGAAAGAGGGTTTCAAAGCTGTTACAAGGTTAAACAAATGATGAAGAAGAAGATGTTGATGATAATAATAATAATAAAATAGATATTAGCTTAATCCAAAACCAATTCTAACACATCAACCTTTCACTATTATTATTATTATTATTATTATTAAACCAAAAAACAACACCCTTGGCTGTCAATAAACAAATAAATCTACCAAAAAAGTAAATAATAATAATAATAATAATAATAACAACAACAATAATAATAATAATTTGTTGTTATAAAATAGATAATAGCTTAAACCAAGGCCAATTCCACAACATCAACCTTTCATTATTATTATTATTATTATTATTATTATTATTATTATTATTATTATTATTATTATTATTATTATAAAACCATAAACAACGACAATACTACTACTACTACTACTAATAATTTTGGTAGGATCTTTTCTGTTGTGTTTGTTGTTGTTTTCCTAATGGCTGTGGACCTTTAAAAGCTGAATCTATGTGCGGGGCAGACTGAACCATTTCCTCCTCTGAGAGGGGTGAGCTAAAGACTTGGGAAGGTCTCAGATACTATTTACGTCGCGAAACCCTTTTCATTCCGTACCTATATGTCTTTATTTCTGATTCGAATCATTTAGAAACATAAAAGTGCGGACCAAATTCAACGCCGTATTATTTGAATTTACGGGCTCCCCTCCTTCCAAAGGGTCAGTGGGTAGGCAGTTCCACAAACCCCCCTCCACACTCATCTCCGGCGCTCTTGCGGCCGAGCAGCGAACTACCGGCGGTGTGAATAGTGCCGTTGGATGAAAGAGGATGGAGAAGCCGCAGTAAATGCGGCTCATGATGCCGAAACGTTCCTCCTCCACTATTCAGGGTAGAGAGAGAGAGAGAGAGTGAGTGAGAGAGAGTGAGACAGAGAGAGAGTGAGACAGAGAGAGAGAAAGAGAGAGACAGAGAGAGACGCTGCATTTAGGCATAACGGGGATGTGATGCATTAGTCGCTTCTCTTCCATCCTTCTCCTCCTGCTGCGCTGCTCCGCCGCGAGGAGCCTGAAGATGCGCACACCACCACCACCTTGAAGCGACCTCGTTTGTACGATTGACGATTTGTGCTCATGAGCCTGCTCGGAGGCTACAAGAAGAGGAGCGGTTATGATGGCTATGAATCTTTGCAGCTGGTCGATAGCGGAGGAGGCGGCGGAGACTTCAGCGGCGGAGTAGGAGTAGGAGGTGGGGGAGGAGGAGGAGGAGGAGGAGGACTGGTGGCAGTGACCCTCGGCTCCAAGGCGCGACCGGACCACTGCAGCATCATGGAAGGCTCAGGTAAGGCTTTCTACACTCGAGTACACAATACAGTACTAGCTATCCCTGGGTCAGTCGTGAAGACATTAGTTTAATGCTCAGAAGGTCATGAGTTCAAACCCCAGAGCTGCCATTGTCGGGCCCTTGGGCAAGGCCCTTAACTGCTCAGATGTATAAATGAGATAAATGTAGCCTACAGTATGTCGCTCTGGAAAAGCGCGTCTGCCAAACGTAATCTGTTGGTACCCTCAAGGGTACATCTTTACTGTGCGTCGATTATGTGTATGTAGTTTACCGTTCAAATCATTTCAGCTACCATAGCCTATATAATAAAGACCTCACGCACCATTCGTATACCTTTGATCCGTTTTTAGAGTAAAGGTGATATTAAATCCAGCTTCTGCTGCCGTTTAGACGTACGGTACACTGTGTAGCCAAAAGTAGGTGGGCACGTGACCATCACACCCATATTTGCGAAACTGTAGCCACAATGTCGGAAGCACACCGTTGTATGGGATGTCTTTGTATATGCTGTAGCATTAAGATTTACATTCACTGGAACCACGAGGTCCAAACGTGTTTCAGTGCGACAATGCCCTCGCGTTCCACGAAGACGTGGTTTGGGCCGGAAGAACTCACGTGTCCTGCAGAGAGCCCTGAACACCTCAGCATCACTGAACACTTTTGGGATGAACCGGAACACTGAACGTACCCCAGACCTCCTCACCCGACATCGGTGCCTGACCTCACTAATGCTCTTGTAGCTGAATGAGAACAAATCCCCACAGCCACGCTACAAAATCTAGTGGAAAGCCTTCCCAGAAGAGTGGAGGTTATTATGACTGTATTATAAGGGGACTAAATCTGGAACGGGATGTCCAGAAAGGACATATAGGTGTGATGATCAGGTGTCCACAAACGTTTGGTCATATAGTGTATTATAGCGCTGCAGTTTGGGAAGTGGCCCAGTCACCTTGAGGCAGAATGATCCCGTTGCACATTGCTCACACTTGCAAACCATCCAAGGATCAGCCATATTCTCGCATATTCTCCTGATTCCTGTATTTTGTCTCGTTTCCCCCATTTGAAATGTTTACTTCTTCTACTAGAAGATAGCACTTTTTAATCATTGTTAAAGTTAGCCCACTACTGGCTGACGGAGCTATTAACTAAGCTCTGTTATTGTTATATGTTGCCTAGCCTTGGTCACTCCTCTTACACCATAATTCATTGGTGATAATACATTCATGATTTTGGTGACACTTTACACAACATGTAATATTGCTACCTCACAGCTCTAGGGTCCTCGGTTCTATCCTAAACCCGGGTTAATGTTGGTGTGGTTTGGCATGTCCTCCCTGTGCCTGCATGGGTTTCCTCTGTTTTCTCCAGTTTCCTCCCACTTCCCAAAAACATGCCAGTTTATCGGCTACGCGAAATAACCCCTAGGTGCGAATGAGTGTGTGAACGTGTACGTGTGATAGACTGGTGTACCATCCATGGTGAGTTCCCACCTCACACCCAGTGATCCGGTGATAAGCGAAGGATCCACCGTGACCAGGGTAAAGTGCTTACTGAAGATGCCTGTATGAATGATTTAGGATTTGCATACATAAAGCTCACCAGAAGACAGTACTCAAAATCTTTGAGATATTTATCAAGGACCTTCACGTACATGTGCAAAAGCTCCCTATTTCGAGTTTCTCAACTGTGACAAGGATCTCTTTTATGTCCATAATTTTTTTTTTACCAGATACATACAGTATGTGCATAAAAGTGAGCAACAAATGGAGCCCATCCTGCACAAATGCACAATACGGTGTTATGAGTCCTTCTCTTGTCTGGTAGGATTTTTACAGACCACATATGGTGTGAAAGATTATTAAGGATTAGACTAAAGATATAGACCAGGGTTCTTACGGACTCTTGAAAGAAATATGGTCGATATTTGGACGAAACATTTAATAGAAATCTTATCATGCTTTTGCAAGTTGTCCCATTTGCATCATGCATAGTATATTGTGTGTGTGTTGAACCTGCTGTCTAGATAAGTGCTCTTGATAAAACTAAGCATAATGCTAACAGTTAGCCATTTTAATCTGGTATTAGCCCTGGATGTGAAGCATGTCAACAGGTGGCAGGTTGCCGAAACACTGAGTATCAAACGTTTACTGCTTGCGAACATTCCACTATTTTGCCTGCATGCCAGTTCAAGCCAGGTTAGGTAGAAAATGAAAGTTACAGGCTGCGGGGTTACAGCAGGGATCAAAGTCACGTGAGAATGAAACTAATATCCTGACATTTATAATTAGTGCCACATAACCTTCAGGTTTTAGTGCTGAAACAAACTAATTACCAACCGACAGCTAGCGTAACGTTAGATAACTATCTACCTAACGTATCAGAATATTCAGCAAGTAAATTCAGTAAGTTCTTCCTATATACTGCATTATCTTAAACTTTCCTGTTTATGAATTAGGCTACTAAAATAAAGTACTGAAAGTACTAAAATAAAGAAACCAACATCTTGATATTTATCATTAGTACCAAGCTGTTTTTTGTTGGTGTTTTTTTCTTTTCTTTTTTTTGCATGAAAACAATACCCAGTTAATATAGTGATAATTGACTTGCACCAGTTTGCTACCTGGGTACAGTAATAATAAAAATTGACAATTAGCATAATGTTAGCTAACTATTTAGCAGCTTATTAGCTTCCTCAGGAAGTCTTCAGCGCTCTTTTTTTTATTATTAGTTACTGCATTTTTATTTGGTTTGAATTCTCCTGTTTACAGATTCGGTACAATAGATAGTCCTGCAAGAAAGAAGCCAAAATCTTGTCATGTATAAAAACACTATTCACATGACTTACACTCGCAGCTAGCATAATGTTAGCTAACTATTTAGCAGTGTGTTAGCATCTTCAGGAAACAAAGTCAAACATTTTCCAGTCGCTGCATTTTCCCTCAACTCTCCCGTTTACACATTTGGCAAAAATGTTTGAATACGTAATGAGGAAACTTATAGCAGAATGTTAAATAACCCTAGAAAATACTAGCTAAAGACCAAGTTATTCACGTGAATCCTTCTTTTATTACATGGTCTCATACATCATCAAATGCTCCACAACACCGCTAGCCAGCCATTTTAAATCGCTGTAATTGAACCGGTATTTGGAGCAGATAGACTTAAATTATTATGGTGTCAATGGAAAGCCTACAGTCTTATCTTTGTAATGACAAAACGAATGTATATTTGGTGTGCATGAGTGATTTCTGACAGCAGATTGATGATTATTATAGATATCATCAAGCCTCTTGCCTCATATAACTGATCATTCTGTCAAAATTGATCAATTACAAACATCACTTCATTTATTACATTGTCCTCTCTCTCTCTCTCACTCTTTCTCACTCTTTCACACACAATCCCAGTTATATGACTAGTTGCTCTAACATGTAGACAAACACACACACACACACACACACACACACAGAAAGCTTACACTGTCACTCAAGCATGCACACAATCCACACACAGTAAATGTGAAAAATCTTGAATTTCACATTGCTTACTATTGAAATTACACTAATGTATGTAAGACAATTATTTAGACAGTTACAGGAGTTTTTTATTTCTCCATTAAACGGAAAACATGTTTTTCAAATGGGGCGCACGGTGGCTTAGTGGTTAGCATGTTCGCCTCACACCTCCAGGGTCCGGCGTTCGATTCCTGCCATGGCCCTGTGTGTGCGGAGTTTGCATGTTCTCCCCGTGCTGCGGGGGTTTCCTCCGGGTACTCTGGTTTCCTCCCCCAGTCCAAAGACATGCATGGTAGGCTGATTGGCATGTCTAAAGTGTCTGTAGTGTAGGAATGAATGTGATTGTGCCCTGCGATGGACTGGCACCCTTCCAGGCCTTGTGCCCGATGCTCCCTGGGATAGGCTCCAGGTTCCCCGTAACCCTGAAAAGGAGTAAGCAGTAGAAGATGGATGGATGTTTTTCAAATGTATATAATTTTGAATAAATATAACACGCTCTAAATGCAAAATGATGTTACACAGAAACTTAAAATATGACCGAGAAGCTCGCGATTTCATGTAATAAAATCCCAAATCCAGTCAGTTATACAGCTTCAGCTACAATTAGCAATGTTGCAGTGCTTAATACATTGAGGAAGGCAGAAATTGTAATTACAATGAAGATATTATTAATAGGGTAGATTTATTTGTTTACATATAGTTCACAAGACACAATAATAAATGAATTTACACTAGGGGATGTGACGGCGAGGAAATTTTCCCACTGGTTAAGCGACGTGTGACAAGACCGGTAATACCGGTACTGGGATTTACATGTTTCCCAGAAGACGAAATAATAACAATTTACACTGATCATCCTGCTCAAAAGTTCAGACCCCCCATGGCTCTTAATGTATTGTGTGGCCTTCTTGTGCATAAGTGAAGGTTTACAGTAGTTGTATACGAGTCCCTCAGTTGTCCTAAATGTGCAGAGATGGCTCAAAAAGATGGGTCAAATATGCAGAAGATGCTGGAAAACCAAATCAAGTGCAGGACCTGGAGGATTATTCTGAAGAACAGTGGGCAGTCTAACTGCCCATTTCACATAAATGAAAAACATCTTAGGCAATACATGAACGTACAGCAGTTGTTGAACATATATGGTCTGATGGTATGGTTCGACTAACACAGAAAAAGGAAGTTCCCATGGTGACATGTTAAACTGGCACATACACAAAAGACAGATTCCGGAAAGTTCATGAGACTATAACCAATCAAACTATAACCTAAACATTCTTATACATATCTGAGGGAATAAAGAATAGAGAGTTTCCCAACAGATTCACATTTTAATTTGCAATAAACTTATTGAATTAGAAATTAAGATGAGGTGACTCTATTTCAATCAGATAAACCATCCAATCTCCAAAATTCTCACTCACTCACATACACTATCTCACTCTCTCTCTCTCTCTCTCTCTCTCTGTCTGTCTTTCTCACACACACAGACACACACACAGTGTGTTTTACAGATGAAGTGCACTATCAGCCTGAAATGCGCGCTCTCACTCCACAACCCTGCAGTATCACTCCCATGTGGCAATGCTGCTTTTCTGCCCAGGCCTAGGGTTAAATTTGCACGTTTCTGCATGTTAGGAAGGATTACAACATCATATACAGTTGCGGTCGCAAGTTTATATAAGCCTTGCAGATCATAAAAAATTTAAATAGCATTTTTTAAATTTTCTTTACTACTGCCCTAAATAAGCTATTTGTTATTATTGTTATTTCTTTAAATATATATATAATTTTCATTTAGTCCTGCACTTCAGAAGCTACATAAGATATTGACATGTTTCTTAGAAGACAAAATAATAACAATTTTCACCGATCATCCTGTTCATAAGTTTATACTATTCTGGCTTTTAATGTATCATGTTTCCTTCTCGAGCATCAGTGAATGTTTACACCTTATGTAATAGTCGTGTACGAGTCCCTTAGTCGTCCTCAGTGTGATGGGTATGATGGGTATCAACATCGTATAGCTGCTGTTGGAAAGGGATCAAATATACAGAAAGTGCTGGAAAATCAAAGATTGTGCAGGACCTGGAGGATTTGTCTGAAGAACAGTGGGCAGTTTAATGGCTCAGGACAAACAAAGGACTCATGAACAACTCTCACAAAACATAAAAACAGTCGTTGATCATCCAGATAACGACACACAGTATTAAGAACTAAGGGTATTTTTATGACCCCTCTTTAAAAAAATTATTAACATTTAGCAGATTCTGCAAGGGGTGTGTAAATTTATGAGCACAACCATAACATGACAAAACACTTGGAGGAATGTGCTATCTACTAACGTCCACATGCATGAGCTCACAGAATGGTTAGTGCTGCTGTGATTGGTAGGAGAGAGTATGCCATTGTTTTATTCCTCTTATACCACAGCAATTTGCCAACGATGTAGTTAGGCAATATTTGTGCCTGCCCAAAAGGTGATCTATTGGTCAAATAGTGCCCTTGGTATATTCTATAGCATCACCATGTTATATGGTGAATAATTAGCATTATAGTACGGCGCTGTTTGATTCTCGATTCTGATTGGCTGGAAGGTGTGCGTAAAAACCGTTTATACCACAGCGATGTTGAATTCTCGATTCTGATTGGCTGGAAGGTGTGCGTAAAAACCGTTTATACCACAGCGATGTTGAATTCTCGATTCTGATTGGCTGGAAGGTGTGCGTTAAAACCGTTTATACCACAGCGATGTTGAATTCTCGATTCTGATTGGCTGACAGACGTTTTGAGATGTGCAATTATTTTTCAGTAAATGCACAGCTAAAGCAGTTCCAGGCAGGTCTTGACTGCATTACAGTTCCATATCACTTCGCCAAGTGAAATAAACTGAAATAAAGTAAAAGTTACTGCTACTGCTACTGCTAAGCCTGCTGTCCACCACCACAGTGCACACATCTAATAGTAAACAAAATGACAGAAAATTCAGATTTTCCAGAAATAAATAAGTAATAATTGAAGACGGGTTGTTGAATTATTTGAAAAATTATGCGTACTTGAGATGGTAATGCAGCCATGAGGCGAAGCGGAGGCTTGAGCCATTGATATGCAGTTATTGGAGAGAGAGAGAGAGAGAGAGAGAGAGAGAAAGAAAAGAGCACAAGAGAGCACATGTGATTGTATCAATATTTATTTATTTTTTCATTATATTTTCTGCAGTAATAAAAAACTAAAAACCCTGTGAACAAGTAGGCCTATTGATATTTATTTATTTATTTGTTCTATTTTTATATTAACAGCATGAAATGGAAAAACCTGTGAACTCTCTCTCTCTCTCTCTCTCTCTAACTGCATATCAATGGCTCGAGCCTCCGTTACTAGGGCTAAAATGAGGTTTACGGAATTAGCAACGGAGGCTTGAGACGGGATGCGCAAGAAATTGCTTCCACACACAAGAGCGATTTACGGACAAAAACCTGACCGATGTCTTGAACTAAAACATCTGCACAATGCCTCAAGGTGTGGTAACTGAGGTATAAGAGGAATAATTGGCTCCGGTCCTTGAATTATTAGAAAATAACGCACATCGAGGTGTAACCACCGCCGTCATTTATTCCTTAAATATACCACAAGTAGTTCCGTTCAGTTTAATCACGGTTCTAAATTACTGCTCTGCCTATAAACGATCATAACCACATTAACATACATTTAAACTCACAGCTTCATTGATAGTAGAGATGCAACACAAATGCAGGTAATTCACAGACAGGCACTCTCTCCCTCTCTCTCTCTCTCTCTCTCTCTCTCTCTCTCTCTCTCTCTCTCTCTGAGACACACACACACACACACATACTGTAAATATCAGTGTATCAGCGACAAGATCCCATTACCACCTTAGAGTTGAATATTTTCCTATAACAGCTCAACGCGTAATCTTTTATTCCTCATTTTTTGCCAAAATGTGAAATTTGCCAACGATTACAAGTTTTTTTTATTTCTTCATACGTTTTTAACTGTTAATAGTCACATTTCATGTTGTGGAGGCAGCAGAAAACAGGCTCCGCTGTACAAGTCCCTGTGAATAAGCTTTTACTATAGAAATGATCACATGATTAGATGAATGTATTAATATAAACCTGTGAGTTGCCTAGTGTCCAGTACTACGGTCAGAGCTGCTGTTATAGGAAATGAATCAGCACCTTCTGACCAATCAGAATTGAGAATTCAGTTGTTTTTCCATCCAAGTAGATGAACGCAGTCAATGTTAGAGTGTTTCCTGGGTTCCTTTGTGATGTCTCTGAATAATATGGTAGCTCGGTGCCTGCCTGAACATGATCTATAATTGAAGAGCTAAAGCTGGATCCAATGACAGGACTCAAACACACACACACACACACACACACACACACACACACACACACCGACCGGCTCACACAGAGGAATTCCGTGACATAGAGAGCAGATCTAACCTGCTAGACAGCGAGAATAAAAGAAACAAGTGAGAGGCAGGCAGAGCGTTAAATAGAGAATGTGCGAGTGAGAGAGCGACACCTTTATATCTCTATTTTCACTGATATTTCCTCCTGATATGGAGCAGTCCTCTTGGGTCCTGTCTCTCTTTCTGTTTCTCTCTCCCCTCTTTTCTTTTCTCTCCTGTCTCACAAAGATGACCCCTCGCAGGATGAAAGGGACTTTAGTAGGAGTTCAGAGCTTCTGTGTTCCCTGAAAGAACAGCCCCGGACTTTGAAGTCAGCTGGGCGTCTCGGTCCGCTCCAAATACAGCCTTTGTGTGTTTTTTCATGGCCAGTCAGACTGGAAGTCCAGTCTGACTGGCCATGGGCCATGATGGTTTGATTTTTTTTTCACCTTTAATAATAAACACCTTCATTTACAAATTGCATTTTGTGTTTACTTGTGTTGTCCTTGACTATTGTTTAAATTGGTTTGATGTTCCGAAACACTTAAGTGTGACAAACATGCAAAGGAACAGGAAATGAGGAAGGGGGCAAACACTTTTTCACACCACTGTATTTGTATAGCGCTTTTTTCAATGGACATTGTCTCAAAGCAGCTTTACAGAAACATTTGAACACAGGATACAGATTTTAAGTGTGTGAATTTATCCCAACTAAGCAAGTCACTGAGTGCCGACGGTGGTGAGGAAAAACTCTCTAAGATGTTTTAAGAGTGCGGAACTTTGAGAGGAACCATACACAGAACCCATCCTCATCTGGGTAACAACGGATAGTGTGAAGGTAAAAAAAAAGTTCATTATGATGACTAACAATGTTTTTTGAAGAACATAAATCTAGAAACAGAAGTTCTAGTGTTGAAGTAATCCCCTCGTAGTGAGTAATGTCGGGGATTGAGCCGCTTAAGCTGCGTGAGATGACGCTCAACAGTGAATGAACAGCGCTTTACTAGCAGGTTAATTATCTCACCCAAACACATCCTATACACATATATGAGATTAATCAGACATTAATACAACATAAGCCTAATATTACAACTCGGTCCTGCACAAAAATTATGCGAATAAACAAGTGAACTTGAACCTAAGTAAGGCGCTAGGTAGAACGATAAGTCACGCTGTGTATACGCTCTTTCTGTAACAACGTACTACAACACGGATGATGAAGAATTAAAGCATAAATAATTCACAATAATGTATTACAATGTCTGAATATTCTTAAGAATTAGAAGTCCGTTGCGCTTTGAAAGGGTGTACTTGCATTATTATGCTGTTATCTTATCATTATATAAGTGGTATAAAATGGTATTAAAATGGCACTAATATCGTTTATCACTGTTAATTCTGGCACAAAACATCGTCCAACAAAAACCGTTATTGTGACAGGCTTACAGTCTGCAAACACTGTTGGGGAACTGTGGCTATCGCACACATGGCCTTGTAACTAGGTAACTGTAAGGCCTTCCTTATTAAATAGATAGACTCATTGTGCAGATCAGAAACATCAGTATCTCTGTAAATGATTTATAAATATTAATGAAATGTCCGTCTGCTCTGCTACTGTCTGCTCCAGTTTGGGAGGTTTCTCTATTTTAGACCTTTTGCTACAATGCAGAATAAAATCTGCATATTTGTCGCCCCTGTTTGCATGTCTGTTATCGTTACCATGACTGTTCGTCAAAACTACAGCTGCACAGGCAATTCATTCATTCATTCATTCTTTTATCTCCATTAAGCGCTTTATCTTTGTCAGGGATGCCTGTCTCACAACAGTGAGCACATAACGGGATTACACCCAGGATGGGACGCCAGTCCACCACAGGATATTACACCGAGGGACAATAGCAGCTAAATTCCACCAACTCAACTCACATGAAAGCAGTGAGAAGCCTGAAAATGATTGCTAACTCATCTTGATCTGTAGCCTACTGTACAGTATAACCACTATGTATGTATAAATGTGCCAGCAGTCTTTCAAAAACACAAAAACATCAATATACAGCTTCATTTTTGCCATCCACATCAGATTATTTGCTGTTAACAAATTTTGTCTTTGGACTTTTGTGGAACGGAGAACAACAGCACCACCAATGGTCATAAAATGATTTGAACTAAGGCATGAGGCTGGAGCTGATTTCTTTCTAGTGCATACTGTAGTGTCACGTTTCCCACGTAAAGAAAAATAGGACGGATGCAAGTGCGGATAAGAGCTTTTAATAAAGCGGGGTCGAAAAAACAGGCAATGCATCAGGCGATCTACAAACAGGCATTAACTAGGCAAGGCAAGACATGAGAAAGAGTAACAAGAAATGAACATGAATCAAAACGAGGAGCAAGTTACAAACGCTTTGTATGGAGATAACACTCAATACTTCGCAAAGCTATTGTGTACAAACAGTCTCTTTACACTGTGGTGTGATTGTGTGGGAGATTGGACGCAGGTGTGCGTGATTAGAATGAATGAGTGTTCTGGGAATTGCGGTCCATGGCAGCCATGTTTGTAGGCCGCAGTGCAGGATGGGAAATGTAGTCACTGCTTTGCTGGTGTGCATTTGGGCTGATGCATGGTGCTAACACAGCTTGGGATTTTTGAGGGAACATAGCATGATGCCAGTAGAGCATTACAGACTTGACTGTGTGTGTGTGTAAAAAATTGTTTGCCCTACATCATTTTTATCACACCACTGACATTTTTATATAATGCATTGCTCAGCTTTGATAGTTTTATTGTCAAGCTCCTGATAGATATTAGAATGTAGCCCTCCCATCTCATTTCGCAAGGAGCCATCACTGACTAAGCATAAGTATATATCAAGGTCAGATTATGATTTCTTGTAGATTTTTCAAGAAAGAATAATGATGCATCTAAGAATCAGTTATGTTTCAGCATATACTATATAATGTGGGATATACAGCTCTTGTTTTGAATGTTTACACAGAAGAGAGGGGAATTAAATTCAGGTAGTTTTCCCACAAAAAAAAAAGCCAGAGAAAACCCTGCTGCAGCAAAATCGAGCATTTTTGGTTGCAGCAATCACAAAAAAACTTTCAAAATCCTGTTTGAACTGTCTATGGACTTGCTCTATGATTGTGCAACATTTACAAAGGTGAGGAAATCAGTGGAACATCTTCTTATATCTGTCTAATAGCAACCCGGTCACTCAAAAGAGGTATTTAGGACTTTTACGGAATTTCAAAAGTATGGAGTTGTGAAAGAAATATTTATGAAGCTATGCGTCTACGGATGAGTTTAAGTCCATAAAATTGAGGTAGGATCATCCAAAGAACATGAATTCATTCTCTTTAGAAGTGTTTTACAATTGTTTTTTTTTAGGAGAAGGGGACATACTCTTTTTGTATATAGACTTAAAGTATTTATTTTTCACACAGAGAAAGAATAGGCACAGTCTTGGTTGCTCCTCACAGGACCAGCAGTAACACTGTAATATGTTACAGACTTGTGGCTTTGTGACGGAGCTGCATCCCACCCGAGTTCAGAATGCTCTTCACCTGTGCTGTGTCACTCTCTGTACAGCTCACCCAGTGACAGACTGTGTGTGTGTGTGTGTGTGTGTGTGTGTGTGTGTGTGTGTGTGTGTGTGTTTGTGTGTGTGTGTGTGTGTTGTAGTCCGAATCTAACAGATCTGCAGATCTAAGTGGGTGGTGGATGCTGAGGCAGACTAATAGCTTGGGAGTGGTCCAGGATGGGAGGATGGACAGATACACACACACGTGCGCGCACACACACACACACACACACACACACACGTGTATGCACACACACACACACGCACAAGCATTTACAGCAAAACATCTTGGCGTGTTTGGAGTACCTAGTACTGATAATGAACGAGCAGTTTGCACAGATATAATAATGATGTGTAGATGGCAGGTTGAGACGATTCAGCTGTAACTCTCGTTCAGAGCCAGTTTAGAACCTCTGACCTCTGACACTCCATTACAGGTTAATTTGATCAGGACATGCAAGCATAATCTTTGTGGCCTCTCATTGTTGACATACTGTATCTGTACACATGTTCATGAATTACTTGAGCTGTATAGTTAGATGTGTTAGCATCTAGCACATGTACAGTACAGCAGTTAAAGTTGAGTATAGCCAGAATGACTTATAATGTTTACCATACTGTCACACAATTACCTGCATTTGTCTCAGTATTGATTGGTGTGTCTAAATTGTCCATAGTGTATGAATGGGTGTGTGAGTGTATATGTGATTATGCCCTGTGATGGACTGACACCCTGTCCAGGGTGTACCCCGCTTTGTGCCCGATGCCTCCTGGGAGAGATGGATGGATGGATGTCTCAGTATTTTAAATCAAGATGAATTTTGTCAGCCAATGCATTTATAATCATTTACATTATGTATGGCATTTGGCAGACACCCTTATCCAGGACTTATATTTATCTCATTTATACAACTGAGCAAGTGAGGGTTAAGGGCCTTGCTTAAGGGCCGGACAGCAGTAGCTCGGCAGTGCTGCGGCTTGAACTCCTGACCTTCTGATCATTAACCCAGCGCCTTTAACCACTGAGCCACCAGTGCCCCATGTATGGGACAAATGCAAGCGAACACTGGAGTAGCTCATTTTTTGTGAGAACGCAACCTGACCCAACGGCCCGACGAACAAACCAATATAGCAATGCACGATGGGAACTGTGTTAAATAAAAAAAAAGTGTTTTGTTTTGCTGATAAACATGAATCACGGTTTCAAAGACGAGGTAAAATGCCTCATTGAAATTTGGTCCGACCATCATATGTTTGAACAGCTTACAAAAAGGAATAAAAACACCAGGGTTTACAGGGTGTTTAGCGAGCGTCTCAAGGAGTTGGGCTTTCATCGCTCCGTGAAACATTGATTCCGACTCAAACTGATATTAACTACAGCTAAAAAAGAAAGTCACAATAAGCTTGCGCCACAGCTGTCTATACATCGTCGTGGATGGCCACTACATAAACAGGCGCACTCTGACCAATGAGAGGACAGTTTGCTCACATGTGACTTGCATGAACATATTTTCGTACAGCCAAGGAGAAAATACAACATTGTATGAATTGAAGTCCCCGTTTCGGAACAAAGCACAGATCTACAGGTCTGAAAACCCGGCAAATGTAGCATAAGTCTTTGCAGTGTTACTTTGACAAAGCAAGGTATATATAGACAAACTAATCAAGGACTAACACAGAATAGGTGAACACAATTGCATAACAAACCAATGAGACGGGCAGAGACAGGACAAGAACACAAACCAAAATATGAGCATATGATGTTTGTTGTCATGGGAACAGCAACAAAAAAACGGGGTGGGGTTGAAACACTTGTATGTGGTACAAGCTGATTTGTAATTATTAGTAGTAGCTAGTATATTACCTAATACTAGCAAGTCATTTAAAGTTCAATTCTATTTGTATAGTGCTTTTAACAACAGACATTGTCTCAAAGCAGCTTTACAGAAACATATAAACGCAGGATACAGATTAAATTTAAGTGTGTGAATTTATCCCTGTTGAGCAAGCCCGGTGAGCTCCATCCAGAGGTAGGGTATCAGGATGGATCAGGCAGGTCCGGAGAACAGAAACTGTCAGGATCACCGGCATCTCCATAAAATCATAAAATCATGGTGCTCCTTAAAATTCAGTGCTTTGTATTTCAATAGTAGTATTTTATAATCAATGCGAAATTTTACTGGGATTTTTTTTACAGATCCTACAACATCATGTGTAGTATAGTATAGCTTACAAACCTCCAGTACACACCCTATTGCCTTTGTACAGTACACCAAGTGTATTTCTACATGCTGCATTACTTTCCTTTCGCATTCGTGTAACTGCATGTTAAGATGGTTGTAGCTTGATCAAGGGCATATATTTTTAGTGGTGTCCCACTAACCGTGTGTGTGTGTGTGTGTGTGTGTGTGTGTGTGTGTGTGTGTGTATTCACACATATTTAGCTCTTTGTGGGGACCAAAAAGAGCTACAGTTTCTCAAATATTTTCTTCTGGTTACTGAAGTTAAAGTCAGGGTTAGAGTATAAAATTTATACGCTACAGTTTTATGAAACAGACAAAGGTAGACAATGTGCAATATCCATATAATATCATGCTCTCTTCATCGACTGCTAATTTCAACACGTTATATTTCCAGATATGGATGGGAACTATGCGGGTGGACTGCTGGACATGGTTAAAGGAGGTGCTGGAAAGTTCTTCAGCAACTTCAAGGACAACCTGAAGGACACCATCAAGGACACTTCCACGAAGGTTATGAATCAAGTGGCCACGTAAGTCCTTACTGTGTATGATTGATGATTGATGACATCATAAATGTTTTAGGATGTTTGAGCTTAAATATCTTCCAGGGGGTTTGATAGAGGCAAAGATAGAGGTTTCAGTAAGAACATTACCCAAACAAACATCCAAATCGATACAAAAATGGCTAAAGTAACAAAATCTGAACAAAATCAGTTTTGCAATGAATTTGACCCAGTTGTCTAAATGAAAAAGGTGAAAGATAAACCTAAAAAGATGAGGCATATATGGGGCTCAATCCTGTTATTCTTTCCAGGGGTGGTTTCAGCAAATATTACTTGGAAGGTTGCAGATCATTTTGAAATCATTAACAAAACTATAGAGTTCTTGTATGCGTAAGCTTAAGGTGCCATTTATTGCATGTCTGTGTATATATATATATATATATATATATATATATATATATATATATATATATTGCTCATTTAATAAAGGCTGGCAGTAATTCTGGAGGGTGCTGTAGGTGTAAAGGGAAAAAAAAGACTATATTTACTGTATGGCTAAAGATTTTCTTTCAAATGGGGTGACCCTGTTTCCCTTCATATTTCGTTGCTCCATTTTCAACTTTGATTACAGCACGCATTCGTTGTAGCATTGTTTCAAAAAATCGTATGCTATGTGACAACATTTATTTCCATCCAGAGTTGCATGAATCTTTGGCCGAGATCTTGTATCTAGGACAGGTGAGTCGAATCACTACGTGAAGACTTTCAACTGGATTAAGTTCAGGACTGTGGTGGTCAATTCATGTGTGAAAATGATTCCTTATGTGCCCTGAATCACGCTTTCACAATTTCAGCCTGATGAATCTTGGCATTGTCATCCTTGAATATGTCTGTTCCATCAGGGAAGAAAAAAAATCCATTGATGGAATAATCTGGTCTTTCAGTACATTCTTCAAGCTGACTTAATTTCATTGCTGCATTACGTCCCTGAGCCTAGATCTGACCGATTGAAGCAACCCCACATCATAACAGAGGCTTGTACAGTAGGCTCTATGCATAACGGTTGCATCACTTCATGCACTTCCCTTCTTACCCTGACACACCCATTGCTTTGGAATAGGGTAAATCTGGACTCATCAGACCACATGATCTTTTTCCATTGCTCCACATTCCAATCTTTACGCACCCTAGCAAGCTGAAGTTGTTTTTATCCGATTAGCCTCACACTCATTAGTCCACACAGCTGTTTAGTCCCAATACTGTATATATATATATATATATATATATATATATATATATATATATATATATATATATATATATATATATATATATATATATATATATATATATATATTATACATACATAATAAATATACATACATACATACATACATACATACATACATACATACTTACATACATACATATATATATATATATAATACATATACATACATAATACATACATATACATACAACACATACATATACATACAATATACATACATATACATACACACATACATACATACACACATACATACATACATACATATACATACACACATACATACATATACATACACACATACATACATATACATACATACATACATATACATACATACATACATACATACATACATATATATACATTACATACACACATACATACATATATATATATATACATACATATACATACATACATACATATACATACACACATACATACATATATATATATACATACATATACATACACACATACATACATACACACATACATACATACATACATATACATACACACATACATACATATACATACACACATACATACATATACATACATACATACATACATATACATACACACATACATACATATACATACACACATACATACATATACATACATACATACATACATATACATACATACATACATACATATACATACATACATACATACAGTGCATCCGGAAAGTATTCACAGCGCTTCACTTTTTACACATTTTTACAGCTTTATTCCAACATGGATTAAATTCATTATTTTCCTCAAAATTCTTCAAACAATACCCCATAATGACAATGTGAAAGAAATTTGCTTGGAATCTTTGCAAATTTATTAAAAATAAAAAACAAAAAAAGCACATTTACATAAGTATTCACAGCCTTTGTGGGACAAAAGGAGGAGTGGGACAAAATCCCTCCTGAGATGTGTGCAAACCTGGTGGCCAACTACAAGAAACGTCTGACCTCTGTGATCGCCAGCAAGGGTTTTGCCACCAAGTACTAAGTCATGTTTTGCAGAGGGGTCAAATACTTATTTCCCCTCATTAAAATGCAAATCAATTCATAACATTTTTGACATGCGTTTTTCTGGATTTTTTTGTTGTTGTTATTCCGTCTCTCACTGTTCAAATAAACCTACCATTAAAATGATAGACTGATCATTTCTTTGTCAGTGGGCAAACGTACAAAATCATCAGGGGATCAAATACTTCTTTCCCTCACGGTATATAGTTTTGTCCAATAAGTTTAAGTTCATTACCCAGCTTTTTTAGCTGACTGTACCAAGGGTGCCAATAATTCTGGAAATGACCGTATGAATGACCCCTTGATGTATAGAAAGGAGTTTCTTAATTCTAATCATTGCCATATTTGATTATATAGACAACATCAGACCCCAAATCAGTGTAATTTAAGTAGAGCGAGGAAAGAAAACTCCCAGTGAAAAAGGATGAAGAGTCAGGCATTATTTCTGTCATTTTGATACCGAAAACAGAAAGGTGCATTAGTGTGGTTCTTCTTGCTTCACTTTGCTGTCTTTCCTTTTTGCTTCACAGTGTAGTCCTCTTTGCTCAAATAAGCCCAGCAAATTCCTTGTTGCTAAATCAGCACCGTAGCAACACTGGAAACGAACAGCATAACACAAAAGCCCTGTCTGACAAACTAAAGTAGGCCAGACGTGTCTCGTGTTTGTCATTTGGGTGGCAGCCCAAAACTGACCCATGAATGGAGTTATAGCTTTCCAGATCTCATTTATTATTCGAATTTGTTTGATTCTTTTAAACTTATCTTAGAGCCGTATTGATCATGCGATATGATCTAGGTAAGGCGCTGATAGAAAAAGAACAAGAAAGACTTGTACCTTAATGGTTTCCAGAACTGCACAATCGAACAACTTTTCCACACGAATAAGGTTGAAAACTTTCAAATAAAACACATCAGGAAATATGCTGCAGGAAAACAATCTAATGTTGGAGAATTTTGCTTCTCTGTGCTATCTTTTTTAATGACTGTTTTTTTTATGCTCATTCTCATCAGTTGCTTAAGGTTATAGGGAACCACCTTCTGAAGTTTAAGAAGATGTAGAGACCTGTATACACACTTTCTATACAGTTATGAATATTCGTTATTTTGCAACAAAAGAGAAACTGTTCTACTGTTTACACCTCACTATAAAAGCGCTACAGCTCCTCTGATCAGGGGCTCAGTTCTATTGTATAGCTGAAAGTGATAACGTACTGCTGCTGTGTTGCTGAGGTGTGCTGTCCCTGCAGAGGAGGAACAAACTTCTCTCCTTTTGAGCTATAAGATTGTCTGCTGGTTATATTTTCGGAGTATGGAAAATCCTAATCTAAACTCGATTCCCGCCGGGCCATGTGTGTGCGGAGTTTGCATGTTCTCCCCGTGCTGCGGGGGTTTCCTCCGGGTACTCCGGTTTCCTCCCCCAGTCCAAACACATGCATGGTAGGTTGATTGGCGTGTCTAAATTGTCCATAGTGTATGAATGTGTGTGAGTGTGCATGTGATTGTGCCCTGCGATGGACTGGCACCCTGTCCAGGGTGTACCCCGGCCTCGTGCCCGATGCTTCCTGGGACAGGCTCCAGATTCCCCGTGACCCTGAAGAAGGAACAAGCGGTTGAAGATGGATGGATGGATGGATGGATGTATCATCCAACATACCATATATTGGAGTAGCACGATAACATTAAAACCGCCTTCCTAATATTGTGTAGGTCACTATTGTGCCAAACAGCTCTGACCTGTTGACTCCACAAGTCCTCTGAAGTCTTGCTGTGGTGTCTGGCACCAATACGTCACCAGCAAATCCTTTACCAGCAAATCTCTGGGGAAATTGGAGGTCAAGTCAACACCTTGCACTCTTTGTCATGTTCCTCAAACCATTCCTGAACCGTTTTCGCAGTGTGCCAGGGCGCATTATCCTCCTGAATGAGGCCTCTGCCATTAGGAAATACCGTGCTATGAAGGGGGTATGTGGTCTGCAACATTGTTTAGGTAGGTGGTACGTGCAAAAGTAACATTCACATGAATGCTAGGACCCAAGGTTTCTCAGCAGAACATTGCTCAGAGCATCACACTTTCTCCACTGGCTTGGTTTCTTTTCCAGGTAAGTGACACACACATGCATTCGGCTGTCCACATGATGTAAACGAAAATATAATTCATGAGACCAGGCCACCTTTGAACTTTGCTCCATGGTCCAGTTTTGATGCTCATGTGCCCCATGTTGGAGCTTTCGGTCAGCGTGGACGCGCGTGTTCTGACGTCTGCAGTGACGCAGCTCCATACGCCGCAAGCTGTGATGCTCTGTGTGTTCTGACGCCTTTCTATCATATCCAGCATGAACTTTTTCACTAATTTGTGCTGCAGTAGCTCTTCTGTGGGATCGGACTAGACGTGCTAGCCTTTGCTCCCCACATGCATCACTGAGCCTTGGGCACCCATGACCCCGTCACCGGTTTGCCGGTTGTCCTTCCTAGGACCACTTTTGGTAGGTACTAACCACTGCATACCAGGAACAAACACCCCACAAGACCTGCTTTTTTGGGCATGCTTTGACCCAGTCATCACAGTTTGTCCAGCACAAAAACCCTTGTTAAAGTCACTCAGATCCTTACGTTACCCCATTCTTCCTGCTTCCAATTGACTGTACACTTGCTACATAATATATCCCACCCCTTGACAGGTGCCAGTGTAACAAGATAATCAATATTATTCGTGTTACCTGTCAGTAGTTGCAATGTTATGGCTGATCAGTGTAGATGCTTGTAATCTGCAAGGAAGCTCTCTACCAAGCCGTTTTTATTGGGATCCAGGCTATTGATTTGATCCACACAAAACTCAGTCGCAGTGAGAAAAAATAAAACTCCCATATGCCATACTGTGCAGCTCTAACACATCTCTGTTAGACAGCTCTGAGTTTTATATCCTTATTTAACCCCCAGCATGCTTTGAGACTTGCTGGTCATGTGACTGTGTTTGACCCAGGAATAGCTTCGGTACAAGCATAACTAAAGAGCTTAAAATGGGAAAAAAAAAAAAGCTGTCGTAGTGATCATATTTACAGTGTAGTTCTTTTTTTTAATGTGTTTTTCTTTTCATTTAGTTTCAATCTCTGTATTTCTATCACCTAACCCTCATGACAGGTGCTGGTGTGTGTGTGTGTGTGTGTGTGTGTGTGTGTGTGTGTGTGTGTGTGTGCACGCTCACTCATATCCTGTTAACACAGAAGCCTAGATCAGCAGACTGTTGATATACTATATCATCTGATTAGAAGGATTGGAGACTTCAGCAGTTTACTCAGGTGACTTATCTGCTACATAAGAACAGACCAGCTTCTGTGTAATGAGGCCAGTGGTGTATGTACATCACTTTTATTACACGGATATATGACTTATAGTTTTCAAGAACAAAAAGAAAATCAGTGTAATCAGTTAATCAGTATGAGTCATGATCATATGCTGTAGTTGCTAAAGCCCTGTGTCTGTGTGTGTGTGCCCCTAGGTATGAATTAGTGTATGAATGTTCCCTGTTATGGACTGGTGTCCCATCCGGGGTACATTCCAATCTTACTCACTTGTTTCCTGGATACAACCTGACCAGGATAACGTTTGAAATGAAAATGTAAATTGCATGAATGTGATTGCTAAAGGCTTTCAGTCGTTTCTGGTAGCTGGGAAGCATGGACAAATCATAATTGCATTAGCTAGACAAGGGAAAGTGCCATTGTTCTTGTCCAGTCGCACTTTTTTGGTCACCCAGAAACTATGGTTATTATCATACTTAAATGTATCAGACATGACAGTATGACGTTATCATTTATTTCCTGTACTAATAAAAGGTTAGAGAGTGAAGGTTCATTCTAACTGTATTTTATTAGGTGGATAAGTGAGAAATAAACCATGTTGGGAGATGCTGTTATAGCAAAATAGGCTCATTTTTGGGTGGTAAGAGGTAACTACCCCATCGTTGAATATTTTCCTATACCAGCATGTGCTGAAGGTTTTTTTTTTTCAAACTTATCCAGCACAGCACAGGTAAATAAATCAGTGTGCCCCTTCTCCTACGATACGTTATTATTCCGCATGATCTAAGCCTAATAATAAATGGGTTAAGAAAACGTGTTAAGAAACCGTGTCAAAGAAAAACATTGTTGTATTTCCATCATTGGGGTAAAGCATTGTGTAAGTTGTCCTTTATTTAACATTATACCATGGTCTGTTTGAATAATCACCGTTCTAAATGAATGTGCTGCCTATAAACAACTGTAACCATAGTAACAGACAGTTACAGTTGCATACAATAGGAAATATAGAAAATGTTACTGTTACAAGGCACTGACACTGGAGACTATGTCAATAAACTAAGGGATTGCAGGATTTTAATGCACACCTAGCCATGGCTTATCTCCAGTTTGCCAATTTGCCGAGCCCCACACAAAGATACTAGAGATCCAGATCCTTTCTGCCTCTGGATGGAGCACAAATCTTCTCTAATTCCAGACTGCTGGGAGTACGGCTGCTCCTAAGGCCATACAGACTACATATAAATCCATAATGAACTTTTTCACACTATCTGGTGTTACCCAGATGAGGATGGGTTCCCTTCTGAGTCTGGTTCCTCTCAAGGTTTCTTCCTCTTAAAACATCTTAGGGAGTTTTTCCTTGCCACCGTCGCCACTCAGTGGCTTGCTCAGTTGGGATAAATTCACACCTTAAATATCCGTATACCGTGTTGATATTTCTGTAAAGCTGCTTTGAGACAATGTCTGTTGTAAAAAGCGCTATACAAATCAAACTGAATTGTATTGAATTGAATTGAATCTCTCACTTTATTGAAGGAGTCTCCAGTGTCAGTGCCTTGTACATTACATTTTTAAAATCTTCAGCATAGAGGACTTTGCTTTTTCTTGTTTCCTAGACAAGCATGGTGCCATAACAAGCATTTTTTTTTGTCATATTACCTTTAAGAGACAGGAAAAAAACAGAGGCTGGTGAGGGATGAACTGTTTATAACTCCTGTAAAATAAGTGATAAGAGGAACTTACTTGTTTGCAGACATTCCATAACATTAAATGTAACTATAAATGGTCAAAAATTTGAAAGTGTCATTCATTGATAATTAGGGGCCAAGCATTAAAGGCACCTATTGTGTCCATTAGTTTTCTTCTTCTTCTTCTTCTTCTTCTTCCCCAATGGGAGTCTATGGCAGCCCTATGAACCGTAAGTAAGAACATGATGAAGTTTGGCACATTCATACATATGACCTTGAATAGTATCTCAACTAATTATGGGGTCTCTAGGACCAACTCTATAGCGCCACCACTAGTTCAAATATTCACTTTTCAGATGGTTATATTTCAACACTTTGTCCTATAGAAAAGAAGTTTAGTTCATCAGATTACTCTCCTCATGCTGATCACAATTCATATCTTTCATTAAGACTCCACCCATTACAGTAGTCACCATTTTCAAATGTACTGTATTGAGTTTTTTCACTACTCTTCGTTCAAATTTGGCCCAATTCATACCAAAGTTGGCTCAGATGATCAGTGTACAGAGCCGCACAAAAATCACCGAACAGCAGTTTGATATTCTTATTTGTTCAAAGGTTATGATCCAGTATCTGTTAACATTCTAACTAATGCGTTTTTGTGCTCCTTCTCACCATGGAAGCGCTCCTCAGCATCAACACAAGCATATGTTCTCTGTGCGGTGCATTGTGTTAAACAACAAGCTTCAGTTCTAAAGGTCCTGGGGTCGATTCCTGTCTGGTGCCAGTTCTTAAAAGTGTCAGTCATTCGGTTCCTTTCTTTTGTGGCTCAGCATTGCACTAACCTTTTGACAACTCTTGGCATGCAAATAAATGCCTCTGTTCTGTTAATTTCCTGTTCAATCTTATTTTCAGCTGTGCTTCTAAACGTATCTTTTATTCATTCATGTACATTCTATTACTCTTAGTGCTCTTCATTGTTCTTGCTGCGCCTTTGGTGCTTGGCCCCTTTAATCGCTGCTTGCAGCTATATTTAGAAATTGCAGCTGTGGTTTATGGGGAAGAAAACAGTTTTGGGACGTGCTGTTATGAGAAACTAATCAACTTCAGCTGTGCATCGGGGTTCATCACACCACCTCATTGTTTATTATTTTCCTCAAAAAAAAACAGCATGTCTCAAAGTGTTTTATTCCTTAAATATAAAATGGAAAATATATTTTGGGGATCGAAAGCCATTAGAAACAATGTCTCTTTGAAAGAGAAATGCTGGAGACAACCACATCAGCTGCCCACTTGGAAATAAAGAATTTTCTTTTTTTTTTTTTTTAATGATAGCATGCCTTAGACACGTAATCTATTTGGACACCCCTGGTTAAGCTCTTGTTTTATTTCATCATTACTGCCCAAGCGTGTGGATGAATAATGCTTTTGGGGATTTTTTTTTGTCATCTTCTTTGCTGGTGTGTAATGTCTGACTTGACAAGTCATGTTAATTAGGGAGCAGTATGGACACAGTATGCAGCACTGTAAGTAAATTCTAAAAGTGTAAGTCAGTGTGTGTCTCTTTGCTGTTTGTGTACTAGCTACACCAAAGGAGAGCTGGACATTTCCTACATCACATCACGTATCATAGGTGAGGATTTAAACACATCTAAACACCTATTTCATAATCCATTTCCATCTGTCTCTCTTTTTTCCTTTTCGTTTCTGTCTGCCATGTCAGTGGGCGAGAGGCCACTCAGAAGCTTCATGTGATTGTGCTGTGTTTGCTCTCTCTACACATTGTACTTCATTCTTTCAGACTTATTTGCACGAAAAACAGTAGTAGACCTCATTTCACCCCTCACTTCTATAAATAAATATTTGTGACCTGCTCTGAATGGAATCGTTGGGTCATTTTATAAAACCATTATGGCCTCAGATGTGTTAGATCTGAATGAATACAGTAACCTGATCCGATCTCAAAGCTTAACACCGTTGATGATCGCGGTAGCTAACAAATTCGGTGCTTGGAGTTATTGGAGATTATGACCTCATCTTCTGACTGTAATTATCCATTTTCATGCTCTATCAGTGATGTCATATCCTGCGGAGGCTGTGGAGTTGGGCTACAGGAACCACGTGGAGGATATCCGCTCTTTTCTGGACTCGCGTCATGCTGATCATTACACTGTTTTCAACCTGTCCCAGAGGAACTACCGTGGAGCCAAGTTTTCCAACAGGGTGAGATGACTCATTTGAATGTTCAGAGTCCAAGCCTTGAGGAAGTTTATCTGTTCTGACTTAACTCAAAGAGGTGCTGAGAAAGTCTCTGTGGGTTTGTGCAAACAAAGGCTGAGTAATGGAAGACTTTAGAAAGCATTTCCTTTTTTAACCCTCTTACCCCCTCTTAAGTTCCCACAGTATTATGTCCCATATCCCAATATTCCCCAGAGATAGAGCACTCCAACCCTGAGTTCCTGGACCAAAATCAACATTTTAATTTGAACATTTTTAGGCCTTGAAACAACTTATAATAATGTATTTGTGTAATATTACTTTGAAAATGAAGCAGTTCAGTGTTTTTACTAAACTTAGAGCACAATTCTTAACTAGAAAAAATTGGAAAAATGCTCGCTAAAATCCTTCTACTCATTTAGAAGTACCATACAAGCATCAGCGTGGTCAACGCTTTTGAATAAATTCAAGTAAATAATAAATAAATAAATAAATGCATTTTAGCACCAAAAGTCAAGTTTCTGGTGATAATCAGACCAGCAGCTAGTGTTTTCACGAATGCACAGAAACTGCCACATTATGACTCCAAACCCCTGCAGTGTCCGCCGCACTGGTTGATGCTGAAGATGAAGACGAACCAGGAGAGTTTGGGTCACTATCAGTTTCGGTTTCAACATCGCCTGGACTTTCACTGCGGTCACTATCTAGAATCCTCGCTCTCGCATGTGTAACTGTGTATGTTTTTGATATTACGAGAAGCTAACAGGCTTTCCTCGGAATTTTCACCACATTACTGTTACCGTAGCAAGACAATGACCTGAGGTTAAACTCTATTTCTGTAGAAATCATTATATTCCTTTTTGATTTTCTAACCAAGCCCACTGCCTCTGTTGAAAGGGTACATATACCTCATACTGTACCTCCTGCTTTTCATTTAATGAACAGAGGAAGTTAAACAGCTTTATTCTTGCTGTGGGTGGGGCTAATTTCTTGGCAAGGATGAACAAATTAGTAGCCAAGGCTCCCGAGACATGCAGACAAGCAGGGTTGAGTTTCCCAAAAGCACCACAGTACAAAGATCATGGTTGAATGGTAGAACGAGTATCACACTGAACACTCTACCAGTTAATCTTTACTTTGCAATGCTTTTGGGAAACCCAGATTTTTCTCTCGATGTTTCCTGGAGGACAAGGCATGTTCAGTGGGCTGTTTATATAACAGTCAACAGTGTTTTTTTCACTACAGTGGTCCAACACTCAGAGAAAGAAAAACTCAACTTTCACAAAAAAGAAAACTTTTCATCGAATAGATTTGTTTAAACATAACATACTCCAATTGGTTCATATATTTCTCAGTGGTGCACAGCACCTTGATCTTCTGCACACTCACTGAGGACGTGTTCCGGACGTTGTTAGGAACTACCTTTACTAGGTGTATTAATTTGCTTGAATGGACACTAGACAATGATTCTAGATTCAGGATAATGAACCAGTGACTATTGAACTGAGCAAAATGCAATACATTTATTTTGTCACATTTATATTACAGCACAGTGAAATTCTCTTCTTCGTATATTCCAGCTTGTTAGGAAGCTGGGGTCAGAGATGATTTGGCACCCCTGGAGCAGAGAAGGTTAAGGGCCTCGCTCAAGGGCCCAACAGTGGCAGCTTGGCCGGTGCTTCTGATCAGTAACCCAGAACCTTAACCATTGAACCAGCACATATATACAGCACAATACTAGTATAGCACACAACCAGTGTCTCTAGCACTATGCGGCATCATCTCTAATTGTTTAAGTGCACCTATTATGGTTTTTGAAGTATTACCTTTTATGTAGTGTGTTATAGAGCTGTTTGTGAATGTAAAAACATCTGCAAAGTTTAAAAAATCAAAGCGCACGACACAGAAATTTATTGACTCCCAAAAGAAGGAACCAATTCCGAACAGCTGAAACGACTCGTTCGTCATTCCAGACTTACTTCCAGTACTAAACTACGTAGGTTTGTATCAAAAAGCCCCGCCTCCGGTCTTCATCGGCTGCTCGTGTACAGACCGAGCTGATATTGGATATGGTATGGATATGGATATGGGTATGGGCTTTTCCTTTTCGACACACGCTGACAGCGGTAGTATGCTCTCTGAAAGGAGGAGTTTATAAGGAATCTTTCTGAACGAATCATTGAACGAGTCGTTTGTTGCACTGGGGGAAAAAAAGGTAATGCTGCAATTTAAATTATGAGCGTGCTAAAATGTTTTTTGACTTCGGATGCATGTAAGTGTATTGCATGAGACCTAGAAAACAAAATTAGGCACGTTTCAAAACCATAATAGGTGTGCTTTAAAAAACATCTTTAAAAAGTGGCAAGAGAACACCACAGCTCATAGCCAAAGACTATGACCTTTTTGTTGAGGGCGCATATACAACATGTTTGCTTCATCAGCGTTGACTCTTTTTAGAGTAGTTAATTGGGCTTATGGGTAAGCATAATAAATGACTGTGCAAGCACTTTGGACCCTTTGCTTCATGAATGTATGACCTTGTCCACCCCTGCTTTTCGACAAAAAATGACAAAGAAGTGAAGAATGTTTTAAACCCCAGGTTTTCTAAGATATCTTTAAAATAACATTCAAAGATGGAGACTCACGTCGGTGACTTATGACCAAATATTATGTCAGTATTCATGTGGGGAAAGTTACGTCTATTCAGAGATATTTAACAATATGGCTTCCACCATCATTAATCGGAAGCTTGTAAGATAGCATTTGATCCAGCACATCCTGTTATCATTCAAGTTTTTTTTCCATGAAATCATACGACACAAGCTATTTTATCATACCTTTGATCGGATATTTTGAATTAGTTTGATGTGCTGTCCCGTAAAGAAAACATGCCCATGGTTTTATGGATAATCAGTCCTCAAGATTAATAATACTATGTCTCAGATTAAAATTGTTGTCTTCTCGATACATCAAAAAAAAAAACCCACCTTTCTGTTGCCTTTACAGAGATGATAGTATTAATTAATTAATGGTGTCATATTATGAATCTAATATTGCCCTCAAGTGGCCTTCCATAGTTTTTTTTTGAGTGTTTTGAGTGTACAAACATAAAATTCAGCATGGCATATTGTGTTTCTGAAGTCAGAATACCTATGTGTGTAATTTATAAACATATTTGGACACGTATTAAAAGCTACACTGTTAATTTATTCTATTTGTCGTCTTTAAAGATGAAATCAATGAATGAAGGATGGTTAATGTAGCATGGGTTTGCTGACACCTTGTTAGCAAGCCTAAGCAAGCCTAACCCTATATTATATATCATGGATTGGGAAAATGCCTTCTATTATCCTGATATTCTTTCCATATCACCCACCCTCTACTATAAATACACTCCTAATGAGCACACTCTAAATAGCATCTCATGGTGTTTGTCGTGATGGATTTGTCAAGAGACTTTTAAATATAGTCATGCAGTGAATTCTGAATAGGCTCTTTTCTGTGCACTGATTAAATGATGCACAGATTAACTGCACACACGCTCCGTCTGCACACACGTCTCGTTTGATATGATTGCATCAATAAAACAGTGTGTTTACGCGTAGACTTCACATGTTTCTCGTTTGCTCAGTGATGGTTACTTCAGGATTACAGTGTGAGCTGTTAGCTCTTTCCACCCTGGTACTGAATGACTCCTCAAGCGTTTTCTGCTTCATATCATCGTCTCTCAAATCTCTCTTCAGGTGTCTGAATGCAATTGGCCATCCAGACAAGCCCCGAGCCTTCACAACCTGTTTGCTGTGTGTAAGAACATGCACAACTGGCTCAAGCAGAACCCCAAGAACGTGTGTGTGATCACTTGCTCGGTAAGAGAAGAAACACAGTACATCTGACTGCACCGTCAGGTTTATACTCATTTCCACGTTAGTTCTTCTCATCCTGCTGAACATTTCGATTTACATACCAGCTTCTCAGCTCAAAACTCTTTAAATTCTCCCGCGTTGTGTTTGAGAGTTTATACCTCCTTCGGTTTATCTTTCCGTGTATTTATGTGGTGTATATTTAAGCATTTTCAGTTACTGTAGGGATTTTCTGGAAGATGGCGTTTATTCAGTCAAATTTCTGCACAAACATCTGTTTCTAGAGGACAATAATAGAAATCACTCAAAGCAGCATGTCGGTAAACAGTAGAAGTTTTTGTTTTACTGATGTGACTGAAAATCTGATATTGTTGATTTTATTACTGAATCAGAGCAAGCCAGAAGGCAAATGTAAATGTAGTTGTTTAAGCATGGCAACCGATAAAAATAGAGAGGAGGGGCTTACTGTGCTTTCCAATGATTAAAATAGCAAAAAGCTGTGTCCTTGTAAATGAAACGAGACCATTAAACTTTAGCTTGTGTTGCTGCTGTTGTAATCAATCGCATATATAAATGTCTAAACACTTGGGACAACTTCTGAAACAGTACCACAGATCTACCCAGTACCCAGATCTACAAGTGGTCATAAAGCAGAAATACAGAAGTAAGAACTTTTTTTGTTTGTTTTAAAACCACTGTAGCAGACAAACCAAGGGGCTAAGCAATACTTGTGAAAGAAACTTGGGGAAGGAAAAAATAAATAAATCATGAGGCAGGATAAAGATCAGGCATAAACTAATGGCGTATAAATGAATAAACATGGAGCAGGCCGTAATACAACATATACGGCTCAATCTCACCACAAACAAAACACTGTTACTCAAGACTTCAGAAAGTAACACCATTCCGGCTTATTTAAAGGGAGCAGTGTGATTGGAGACAGGTGAGTTTCATTAGTAATCACTGGGCATAGGCGCTTGAATGGCGGTCATGTAATGAGGTTATGGGATGAGGATTATGGGAAATATAGCCTGAAACTTTCTATGTATACACACTTTCAAGATGAGATTTAACAGCACAACTGTGGAAAAATATTATGCAACTGCATAATCAGTACAGTATATTAAGTTTTTAGATTGGTAGGTTTATTAAAAAAAAAAGATATATAATAATTCCTTACAGAAACCTGTGTAAACTATATTTTGAGTTTGAATTTGTCATAAGAGTGTGTCTGTGTCTCTCAGGATGGCAGGGGTCCTTCTGGTGTTCTGGTCTGTGCCATGTTCTGCTTCTGCCACCTTTTCACTAACCCGGTACCTGCCGTGCAACTGCTCAGCGCCAAGAAACCCGGATCAGGCCTGTGGCCCTCACACAGGAGGTAGAAATAGTTCAAAGCTATGAAGCAGCAGTCAGAATACTTTTTAACCCAAAACATGATTACAGTTAAAATAAAAGAATGG
This sequence comes from Ameiurus melas, assembly GCA_012411365.1. NCBI lineage: Eukaryota > Metazoa > Chordata > Actinopteri > Siluriformes > Ictaluridae > Ameiurus > Ameiurus melas. Next base: position 26,750,044 of record CM022767.1, on the reverse strand, counting down.
CCAATAAACTTTATCTTTATTATTACCTGCTTAAACTATTTATATACCTTGACCCTGCCCCCCCTCTTTGCTTGCTGTTTTACTTATGTGCCATTAAATAACTTGCAAAATAAAATGACTTTTTTTTTTGCTAATGCTAATAATTAGTGCTAGCTTGCAAAATAATAAGCTGTTATATTAGTAAGCTATAAGATTGTGTTAAATCTTTTCTAATTACAGAGACTCGAGAGATCAGCTCATGGTTAGTGTTTTTCTAGTTGAAAGCTAGCTTGCAGTTTAGTTTTTTGTTTGTTTTTTTTACAGAAAAATCACAATGGTTTGGATTTTAATTGGAGTAAAATATTCTTAGCGTTTTTAAAGGTTTTTGTGGCTAAAAGGTGTTTGAGAAGCACAAGCTAATAATTGCTGAATCAGATAATGATAGGTTTATATCTAACACTTTAGATTTTTTTATTTATTTGTAACAAAAGTACTGAGAAAGTCTGGTTGTTGTTTTTTTTTAAAGAAATTCCAAATCCCAATTCCAAAAAAGCTAAGATTCTGAGTAAAATGTCAGTAAAAAACAGAACATAACAACTTGCAAATCTCATAAACCCATGTGTTATTCACAATAGAACAGGGATATCATATAAAATGTTTAATCTGAGTAAATGTACCATTTTAAGAAAAAAAATTATTTTGTTGATGTTTATGGCTGCAATACGTCTCAAAGTTGGGACGTGGGCAATAAAATGCTGGAAACGTAAGTGTTACTAAAAAGACACAGCTGGAGGAGCATTAATTAGGTTAATTAGCAACAGGTCAGTAACATGATTGGGTATAAAAAGTATCTTGGAGCAGCAGACTCTTTCAGAAGTAAATATGGGAGGGAATCTGGATGGAAGCATATGTTGACTGGTATATTTTTGTGTGTGTTTGATCAGGTACGTAGGCTACGTTTGTAGCATGGTTTCAGAGAAGCCCACATTGCCCCACTCCAAACCGATGGTAATTAAAGCTGTCACAATGAATCCCATACCTTGCTTCAACAAACAGCGCAGTGGCTGTCGACCTTTTTGTGATGTCCTGCTCGGCGAGACAAAGATCTTCTCCACAGCACAGGAGTATGAGAGGATGAGGTACGCCAGACAACACACTGGCTTCATGCGAAACCATTTTCCACACAAGGTGTACGGAGAAAATCAGGTTTTATTGACCTACTAACTGTTCTGTGAACATAGCAGTTAAAATCTGAGGAAAAACAGATTGTTTTAAGGAATTAGAGAATCGAAAATGATTTCAAGGAGTTGTTTATTATTGGGAGGAAGTACGTGTTCAGAAGCTTACTTCCATGTTTGGATTCAGCCCAGACAGGCAAGGCCAAGAGGATGTAAGAAGCATCTTTAGTCTTACACATGCTATTAGAAATTTATTGATTCTGTGATTATGGGCATTAAAGTATAATGATCATAATTACACCTGGACTATCATACATATGCCACTGACAAATCAGGCCTTCTGATTCCCTTTCAAAATAAGTGTGTCCCTAGGACATAGCATTTATATTGCTTAATTCCATACCTTATACATTTGAGTCATGTATTTAACATTCTGATAATTTAAAGAATGTGATGTTCATAATATTCCTACTTTGATTCACAACGGTGGTTTAAATAACGGGTGCACAGGGGCTTAGTGGTTAGTGCATTTGCCTCACACCTCCATGGTTGGGGGTTCGATTCCTGTTGCTGTCCTGTGCGGGGGTTTCCCTCAGTGTACTCCGGTCTCCTCCCCCAGTCCAAAGACATGCATGGTAGGCTGATTGGCATGTCCAAAGTCTGTAGTGTATGAATGGGTGTGTTAGTATGTATGTGATTGTGCCCTACGATGGATTGGCACCCCATCCCGTGTGTACCCTGCCTTGTGGCACATGCTCCCTGGCATAGGCTCCAGGTTCCTGAAGGATAAGCGGTGTAGAAAATGGATGGATAATACAATACACTATTAAAAGTATGGTGAGACTGATGATACCTTTTTGAGCTTTGCCTAAAATAAAAAAACAAAAAAAACCACTTCACCTCGCCTCTGTGCTAAATAGGGTCCCAGCAGGCGATAAATGTAACCTATCCACCCACATCAGTGGAAATGCATTTATTTCTGATCACTGAAAGAGAAACAGCTAAAACAGGAACCGTTTACTTTACACCCAAACAAATTAACAATGCTCTGGTGTAAACCACCAAATTAGGTCTGTGGCTGCATTAACATAGAGCCTGTAATATTTCGCGTAGTAGTATTACATGAATATTTCGAGTAGTCTGTATTACATGAATGATCCTGATCTCTTCCATCCAGGGAGTACAGGGTGCATGAGGGAAAGGTGATCTTCAACCTGGGAGTGAGTGTCCAAGGCGACGTCGTGATCTCAGCCTACCACATGCGCTCCCATGCCCTACAAGCCAAGGTGAGGACAAGACATCAAAGAAGAATTGTGCTTTCTCCTGTCTTTTCAGATTGAAATAAAATACAACAGAGACATTGTCAAGGTTGGTAGTTTCTCTGCATTAATCAACACCTTCTGACCAATCCGAATCAAGATTCCAACATTGCTGTGGTATAAAGGGGATTAATAACATTGACACTAGTAACACCAATGCTCTGGTCATTACTGTATGTTTGATTTAAATGCTTGTTTTGTTGCAGGTGACCAACACACAGATATTCCAGATTCAGTTCCATACAGGCTTCATCGTCCCCGGCACAACAGTCTTAAAATTTATGAAGTAAGTTTTAACAGTTCTCTGCTCGATTTTAAATCGACGATGCATTAATGAAGCCAAAAGGTTTCTCAATCAATGCTTGTGCTTTAGTCGGGCACCATGTAACCATCTCCATTTACATGTATTCATTTTGCTGACACTTATTTTTTATTTATTTTTTTTTGTCTCAAATGACTTGCATTTAATAAAAGACAGAATATGCTGGGCCAATCATATGCTGAGAACCTGAACCCCTGAGCCACCACTCTTGAATACTTTGCTGTGGCTATATCAAAAACATACTTCATACTTACTCTGCTTTTAATAAATACTCGCACGTGTGTTCAGGTCTGAGTTGGATGCGTGTGATTCTCCGGACAAGTATCCTCAGCTTTTCCAAGTGCTGCTGGAGGTTGAGGTGGAGAATACTGACAAGCAAAAGGATCTCACTCCACCCTGGGAGCAGTTCCCCACAAAAGACCTGAGCCCAAACGTACTTTTCACCTGCCACCAGGAACATAAGGATGCTCTCGCTCTTGCAGGTAACATACATTAACAAAATTGGAACACCATCGCTATAACATACTGTACAGTCATTAAATATATTTACTCTCTCAGACGCAAGTCTGTCTGTAGCACAGTATTGAGTCTGTTAGACAATCCTCAAGCTTTAAAATCTCTGGAAATAAACCCCTCATTTTAGAGCCTTCTAGATATTTCTGACTCCTAATCAAGTCTGGAATTTATTGAATTATTGTGTGTTTAGATCCAGCACAGGCCCAAGGGGCTCAGGGGGGCCGTGTGGGCCCGAATGAGGAGAGCGAGCCCTCAGATGATGACATGCTCTCACTCTCTAGCCAGCAGAGCGGCGGCAGTAGCGAGAAAGCCAAAGGGGCCAGTAAAGCTGAGGCTCAGCCTGCTGCTCCCCCTCCGCCTGCTGAGGATGTTGACCTCCTGGGCCTGGACGGAGGTGTCGTTCAGCCTCCTCCAACTTCCCCACAGCCTCATACCACCACTAACACCACCACTGACCTGCTGGGAGATCTGTTTGGAGCACCAGCCTCTCAGTTATCCAGTGGCCCCACCTCTGCCCAGTCTACTCCTAAAAGGACCACCTCGTCAAGTTCACCTTGCCCCTCACCTAGACCTACAGACAGTGAGCATGCTTTCTAGATCCTTTTTAAACTCTGTAGCCTTTCTGGAGTTTGATCATTTATAGTAACAGGAAAATAGATAATGACTGAATCCACAGAGGGAATACTTTGCTTTAGGGAATACTTTGGTCAGTTGATTTGGAAATAATTTGTACCTACATGTAAAGTTAGCTTCTTTAGTTTTACTGTAAAATAACACGGTTAATGTAGCTACTTTAGCATCTCATCGCAACACTGGACCTCATTGAAAACCAAACTAACTGTTCCCAGCAGTTTGTGTAATCATTGTTTTCTTGGTACTCATGTGAGTATGTTGATAAATGTCAACCACTCGTAAATGACCAACTGTGTTCACAGCACAGCTGATTTAGTTATTGATGCCCTCAAAACGCCATACAAGGTAAAGTTCAGACCGAGCTGGAAACAACAAAATCATGACAATTTTGTAGTCGCAGCCATTTTGGACAATCGGGATCATTTGGTGATTTCTGTAGCTTTATGATGTGCTTGAGAAGCAAACACTGGACACCAAAAATGTTTTGACTACATTTTGATTTGATGTGCCATTTTGATTCATCAAAAACATCTTACTCTCTGGCATCAACCAGAATTGGATATGGTTTCTTTCTAAGCTGCTTTATTTCCAATTGTTAAAAAAAATTAATAAAAATGTACCCCAGCAGGTTGTCCAGGAGACCAACATCCTGCTAAAAACAGCCTGAGGTTGATATGACCGTTTGTTACTTTTGCAGGTTTTGACCCGTTTGGGTCGGCTCCATCTACCGCAAAGCCTCAAGACTTTATGGGGGCCTTCCTGGGACCAGGTAATGTGGGGCAACCAGAGCCCTTCTTGCATGCCGCACGCTCTCCATCTCCCACTATGCAGAACATGGGCTTGGGTAAGGCATGCACCTGTGCCAATGTTTATCAGCAGTGTGTTTCTCAGGCAGCTTGTTTCCACCATATGCTCACTGATTGTAGTTCAGTCTTGTGGCTGCATTGTGCTGGTTTGGTGAACAGTGTTGGACGTGTTACTAGTCCTTGTGGCTGCTTTTTGGCTTATCCTGGTTGAGCTGTTCATGTTGTAGGCGGTATGTGATTTCTTGAAGGTCAATATATGCATTGGAGTCTCTTACCATTAGTTTGACATGATGGTCACTCTCACTTATTTCTATAGCACATTTAAAAACAAAATTGGCCAAAGTGCTTTACATGCCAAAACCTAACAAATTCATACAACCTAAAAGCATGAGACCAAATCCAGAACTAAATTAAATAGTCAAATGCCCGTGGGAATAAATGAGTTTAAGAGACATTTAAAGACATCAAGAGAGGTACAGGATCTAATATGGAGAGGTAGGTTCATAGTCGAGGAGCTGCAACTGAGAGCCCCATCTCCTTTTGATTTTACACAAGACTTGGGAATGGTTAACTGAAACGCCTGTGAAGTTCTTAATGGTATAGAGGACACATGCTGCTAAACTTCTTCTAATAGCCATTTATACCCTTAAAAACAAATGGTAAAATCTTGTACTGAATTCTAAACTTCACTGGAAGCCAATGGAGGGACGTTAATACAGGTGATATAGTCCCAGTCAAAAGCCTAGCAGCATTACAGTAGTCTGGACATAATAACAGCATGCATAACAATTTCCAAATCTTTAAAAGGCAAAGGTTTTTAATTTCACAATAGTCCTTAATTGGAAGAATCCACCTCAAACCAGAGTTTATATGCTTATCAAACTTTAATTCGGCATCAAAAACAACACCAAGGCTCCTTTCCTGATTGTGTACCTTTTTATATTTAAAAAGGCCCAAGTTATTAATGTTTAGTTGAACTTGGATGGCCAAATACTACCATGTCAGTGTTTGCTTCATTCAGGTGGAGAAAATTGGCTGCCATCCATTAGTTCAAGTTGTTAAATCAATCAAACGGGGGATTTTAAGGCCAAATTATGCCCCACCTTTAGAGGGAGATAAAGCTGCGTGTTTTCAGCATAAAGGTGATTTGTTTCTGACACACATTGGCCAGAGGTCACATAGAAATGGAAAATAAAACTGGACCCGATATAGATCCTTGTACGTATCATTTCATTAAAGAGGAAATAAAATTCAACAGAAAGTTCTCCCGGAAAGACTTTAAAATTTAATCTTTCAAAATGTCGTCATGAGACACCTGCAGCTTATCTTCCTTCCACTGCCTCTGCTTTTCTCCACACTTGGCAGAGACTACAAGTATCATTATTAAGAGAATGTATTGCCCCATTTTCCAGGGTTTGCATTACACTTTGCAGTAAATCAACCTGGCGCAACATGTGTATTAAGCTATAGAATTAATATAGTCTAGTTTATTAACAGTGGCATCTAATATGTATTTTGTAATACATTTGCGATATAGTTAAAAATTTTATTTATTTTTTTTATAAAGTTTAAAATTCTTTTGATCAGCATGTTGGTATATTTTCACTTTATATTTGTACTGGTTACCGGTATCCTGCATTACCCACAATGCTGTTTGGCTGACTGATGATGGTGGTGCCAGAACCCTTGTTTAATCTCTACCCAAAGCGAAGGACAAGTTGCAGCAGTGCTTTAGTCTGTCCTGCTTTATGTACAGACTTCCTGTCCAGAATTTGCTGGTGGAGTTTTCCTTTAATAGTTAGTCATTTTAAAAATATCTACACGTTTACTTGGCAGCGGTCATGTTAAATGCAAACTCAAAGCAAACTGCCAGTTACCATTTTGTTAGCTAAGTATAAAAAGGCTGGAGCTGAATGAGGTCTAACTTGTGCCAATCCCTGCCAGGCCGCAGCTCGCCCGTGCCCCCCACTACACCCACTGTAAACATCCAGCAGCAGAGCACTGTGGGAGGAGGATGGGACTGGAACAGAGCAACTGCTCCTGGCAAGTGAAATTCAACACCAAAGACCAGAGCAGGACATCTGCTGGAGAATTTGGGAATTACACCTAGATTTAAGCTTTTGTACATCACCTGCTTCATCGAGTTCTTTCAGTCTGAGCTGGTAGATGAGATGCCATTAACTAACTAATGATGGTTTTTCATTTCACAGTACTGTGCAAAGGTTTTAGGCACATGCAAAAAAAAAAAAAAATGCTGTAGAGCAAATATGCCTTCAAAAATAATGAAATGCTTCTACATTAAAATAAATACTACAAAGAGCAGTAAACAGTAGTAAATGAAACGAAGGCAACATATGTTGTGACTTTTCTTTAAAAAAAAAAAAAAGAAAAAAAGTCTTGTGTGGAATTGGTGCAGTTTTATAAGAAAATGACCTGCATGCTTTATTGAGCATCTTGCAGAACCAGCCACAGTTCTTCTGGAGCCTTCGACTGTGGCACTTCGTTGGGTTTTTAGTCTGAAAAATGTCTTGCACTAATGTTTACTTTTGTTCTGGAAAACTAATGTTTGGGGAATCTAATGTTTTTTTTTTTTTTTTTTTTTTGGTACTGACTTGATGTAGGAGTCATTAAATAAAAAATCTATAACAGTTTCCACTAAGACTTTTTCATAGTACTGTATGATAGCTGAATTAGTATTGGATAGATTTCTAGCCCTTTATTCAATTAGATGCATTCTTAACCTAACCTTAGCTAGCTGCGTTAGCAAATCTGGCCAGCTTCTAGTTGGATATCTACAGTACTACTGAAGGGATGGCATTCGAGAGACTGCTTGTCTGACTCATTTTTGGTGTCTTGGTCAATGTTGCTAAATCATGGCTACGCAATGGTTTTCAACTGGACTCGGATATGTTTTCAGACAAGTTTATTAAGCGTGCTTTTGCTTCAACTTTGCACATTATGCTATGTTTGAGAGCTGCAAAGTTTCACACTGTGGGGATTTCACAAGAACATGGACAGGTTTTGACTCTAAAACTGGGTTCGTGCACTAACTCAAATTCACAGAAAGCGAAGATCCACTAAAATGAATATTCCTTGTTTGTATTATATATATTTATGCACATTGAAGGTGCAGATGTTTTTAAAATGATACTTGGTATTTGTTGCTTGTGTGAAGGAAAGACGATATAAACAAAATTGAGGTTATAACGTGTATCTGACGACTCGGTGTTCGCAGGTGGTGGTTTCAGTGTAGGCAGTAAATCGGCTGGTACGAGTCCTACTGGCTCTGTACACAACACTCCTACTCACCAGGCCAAACCGAACACCCTGGACCCTTTTGCTGACCTTGGCAACCTGGGAACCACTCTGGGAGGTAAAGTGGAATAATGTGTCTTTATTAAACTTGGGGGTGTGACAACAGGTATGGAATGATGAAGATTCTCTATTAGAATAAATCATCACATCAGGAAACCTATTTTGTGCAACTTAGCAAATTTATTTAAAAAAAATAAATAAGTATCAAGATGGTTGTATGCATAAATGTACACACCCCTTGCAGAATCTGCAAAATGTTAATAATTAAAAAAAAATGAGGGGTTATAAACTTTTTTTTTAATTTATTTTTTATTTAGTACTGCCCTGAATAAGCTGTTTCACAACAGATGTTTACATATCATCCATAATACACATTAGCTGAATTTACACAAATGAACCAGTTCAAAAGTTTACATATGCTTGATTAATAATGTTGTGTTACCTGGATGATTAACGACTTTATTATTATTATTATTATTTTTACGTTTGTTTTTGTTTTGTGATAGTTGTTCGAGTCCCTTGTTTGTCCTAAGCAGTTAAACTGGCCATGTTTTTCAGAAAAATGAAATGATTTGGTTTTTCAGAATCTTCTGCATATTTTACCCATCTTTTTGAGCCATCTTTGCACACTTGGGACAACTAAGGGTATACAACTACTGTATTACAAAAGGTGCAAACGTTCACTGATGATCAAGAAGGTAACACAGTGCATTAAGAGCTGGGGGGTGTAAACTTTTCAACAGGATGATCAGTGTAAATTGTTTTTGTTTTCTGGGAAACATGTAAATGTTGCTTCTGAAGGGGAAAATAGATAACAATTTATTTTAGGGAAAATACTAACAATTTACACCAACCATACTGTTCAAAAGTTTACACCCCCCTTTTTCTTAATGTACCATGTTGCTGCATTGCACATCAGTGAATGTTTGTACCTTTTGTAATACAGAAGTCACTGTACGAGTCCCTCAATTGTCCTAAAGTGTGGAAAATACTCATCTCCATGTCATATAGCCACTGTTGGGAAGGGCAGAAAATGCTGGAAAAACGAATCCTGTGCAAGACCAGGAGGAAAGAAGATTCAAGTGTATGTAAACTTTTGAACTGGTTCATTTGTGTAAATTCAGTTGTCTTATGGACCATATGTAAACATCTGTTACGTCAAAGTTTATTCATGGTAGTACTAAATAAAATAAATAAATAAAGTGCAATTTTTATGATCCCTCATAAAATAAAAATCAAGGTTTTCTTCTCTTACTTCTTTTCTTTTATTTATTTATATAACATTTAGCATATTCTGCAAGGGTATGTAAATTTATGAGCACAACCGTAACCTAATGTTGCGTTACCATGTTCATTACCATTACCATTTTGACATTGTTTTGTTCTGAATCTCTTCCTATTCCACTTTCCCTACAGGTGGATCGGGATTCTCCAGTAAGCCCACCACTCCAACTGGAACAGGAGGAGGACTTCCTCCAATGAGTTCCCCCCAGAGACCCGCTGCCTCTCCCCAACACACCACAGCAGGCTGGCAGTCCAGCACGGCTTTCCCCTCATGGCCGCATGGAGGTGCGGGTCAGTGGCAGCCACCGACCCAGGCCAAAGCCCCAGGACCATCCATGACACACAGCTCTCCTCAGAACAGGCCCAACTACAACGTCAGCTTCTCTGCAGTGGGTGGAGCTGCGCCAGGGGGAAAAGCACAACCCAATATGGGTCAGTGACACCAGCTGTTCTTTAGTCGCTGATGTGCTTATATTCCATGTGCCGTTCACCTTTTCTGAATAGTAATGCACTTGTTGTAGTATGTTATTGTCTCTATAGTATAGCTAATTAACTAGGACTTGTATGGCAAACAATCCACTGATATTATTATTATTATTATTATTATTATTATTATTAATATTATTAAACGATATAAAACTGTAGAAGCTTTCTCTAAGTAGACTTTTATTTAACATTTAAGGAAGGAGTCTTGAGTGTTAGTGCTTTGTAACACTAAAGCAAAAAAAGGGGGGAGACGAGAGGCTGGTCAGGGAATGACCATTAATAGCCATGATAATGTAAGTGATAACAGGAACTAACTTTTCTCGTGCACATTCCACATTACATGTAACTATAAACCCGATAAACAGCGTGAGGTCGTTCTTTAATAAAGTTGCTGTGGTATAAGAGGAATAAAACGCTAAATGACCTGCTGTAATGGGAAAAGAGTTTGAGGTCGCTGTTTTCTCTAACAGCGCACCCTGTTGTGTTTTATTGCTTATATATCCAATATGATGAGTCTTTAGTTATCATTTTTGTCTGCAATTCTAATAATCGAGATAGACACACAGTGCGTTCACGTGCCTGAAATACTCCTGTTCCTCTTGTGTGTGGGAGTGTCCAATATTTAGCTTTGTATTTCCCAATACTAGACCACAGTATGGACATTTAGTCGAAATGTTTACATGGATCAAATCAAGAGTTAAGAGTTCTCTATCGTAATTGTAAAGCATGTGCAACACAATGTACATTCTCCATGTGTTTTATTGACCATATAAACTTCAGTAGCACACGAATATATTTTTCATGATTAGGGAAAAATACTTCTCCTTGAGTATAGATTCTCCTTGAACCCCTTGAGTTCCTTCTGCTTATTGTTCAGTTATTCCTCTGCTACAAATGATTGTGACAATGAAACTCCTGACACTTATGAAAGTGAGGAAGGTAACCCGGGGCCCGCTGATGGTGCCTGGGTGAGTTGTTGTACATAGTGTAACGCAGCATTTCTGCCGGTTTCCTCAGGTGCCAAACCGAAGGCTACTACTATTAATTTTGATGACCTGCTGTCTGGCCAAGGCTTTACGGGCAATAAGGAAAAGAGAGGCCCAAAGACTATAGCAGAGATGAGAAAAGAAGAGATGGCAAAAGAGATGGACCCAGAAAAACTCAAGGTGAGAAACAATGATTGCATGACAACAGGGGATAATTGGCTTACATACAGGATCATGATCAACAGCCTCTGGCATTACACATGAAAGCCCTGTAATCCCCAAACAAATGTTATGCATACAAGTCTGTTTGCATCAGTATTTCTTGTTAACAATTTTATTTTATAATCAAGGATTAGTCATAATTACTAACCAGACTGTAACTGCAGCCTTTAACATGTCGGCACAGGAGTTTTATCAAAGGGTTTGCCCACCCAATAGCTCTTGTGGTGTGTTTGCTACAGATCCTGGATTGGATTGAGGGGAAGGAGCGCAACATTCGTGCTCTGCTCTCCACAATGCACACAGTGCTGTGGGAGGGAGAGAGCCGATGGAAACCTGTAGGCATGGCTGACCTTGTCACACCTGAACAGGTGAAGAAGGTCTACCGCAAGGCCGTGCTGGTTGTTCACCCTGACAAGGTGAGAGGGTCTTTATTTGTGGCCTACGAGGACTTGAAGATCGATTTGTATAAAATATACACTATGGCCAAAAATATGTGGACACCTGACCATCACACCTGTACTGTATGTGCTTGTTGAACATCCCATTCAGTTTATCTTCGCTGTTATAATAACCTCCACTATTCTGGGAAGGCTTTCCACTAGGCTTTGGAGACTTTTGGAGACTGATCATTCAGCCATGAGCATTGGTGAGATCAGGCAGTGATGTTGAGTGGCGAGGCCTGGGGTGCAGTCACTGTTCCAGTTCATCCCAAAGGCGTTCAATGGGGTTGAGGTCAGGGCTCTGTGCAGGACACTCAAGTTCTTTCACACCAACTTTGGTAAATCTTGTCTTAATGGAGCTCGCTTTGTACACAGGGCAAATTGAATGCTATAGAATGAAAGTCGAGACAATTCTGTGCTTCCAACTTTGTGCCAACAGTTTGGGGAAGAACCTCATAGATGTGATGGTCAGGTGTCCACATACTTTTGGCTCTATAGTGTATTCATGTGCAACGAGTACTTCATGAGATCAGGTTCTAAGCTAAAATATCTTCGGAATTCATGATCACAAAAGCCCGGTGACCATTAAACACACAGCAGCACCAGAACACCAACAAACCACGACTGTTTTACTGTGGTTTTGGGGGTGTGGTTTATTATTTATATATTTATTTATTTTTTTGTTGGCTCAGTGCTGTTCATGGCTAAAAAAAAAAATTAGCTAATCTGACTACAACATACAATCTGTAGTTGTAGTAATCTCTAGCTGTAGCTTCTGTCACTCTTGGTGAGATTCAGGAGCTGTACTTTGTGTTGATCTCCGGAAGATTATCTTTCATATAACTAGTTATAGAGCTGGTGGTGTTTTTTTTTTTTTTCAAATCTTCGTAGTCCAAACATTCAACTAAATTCTAGTAAGCTAGGATCTTTGGCCTCCTTGCTTACCTCAGCATCATTCTAACTGAACAGCATGTCCAATGTGTGCAATTCCTAGCAAAAGATTTTTTTTGGAAACCATTTTGTTAGTCTTGATTGTGCTTAATGATATTTATGTATTCTTATATTATTTTAAGCAATTCAATGATTTAAAAAAAAAATATATATCTATATTTTCAAAAACGTCTTTGGTTTTTGCCATTGTGATGGCCAACCATAAGAATCCCATTCTTTTGAAAAGTACCAATAGTGTGTGATTTTGTTCTCTCTCCAGGCAACTGGACAGCCCTATGAACAATACGCCAAGATGATTTTTATGGAATTAAACGATGCATGGTCAGAGTTTGAAAGCCAAGGACCAAAAGCTCTTTTCTGAGACTTCCTGCACCAAGTGACCACAAGAAAACCCCACCCTGCTGCTGTTTACGACATAATTGGTCAACCATTCCTCCTCAGAACAGCATGAGATGATGACCATGTTCATCAGAACCCCCTTCGCTGTTCTCCTCCCTCTCCTACATCCTGTTCTGTACACTGCACACACTAGAGCATTCATCTGCATAGTGTGACTGTGAGTGTCAGTCTGTAAGGACTTGCGTAACTGGCCTCTGATAAATCAGCTGATCGGCGAGCTACTATGTGAGCTTAGACATAGTGATGTGTTCTCCACAGTGCTAGAACTTACATATCTTTCTTTCTATCAAACAGTATTTCTTCCTTTTTTTTTGTGTGTGTGTGTGTGTGTGTGTGTGTGTGTGTAGTTGGGTAGTTCATTACCTAAACATCTTGCTCCACATTAAACTGGTCTAAGTTGCATATATTGGTAAGTGGTGTAGACCACGTGCAGGTCTGAGGTGACACTGGAGCATGTCCTTATTGATACTTAATACTAGTGGTTGTTCAATACTGATAACTAGGTTGCATTGGGTGGTACCTGCTGATAACTGAGTAATCAACTACTCGTCTGAAAACAGTTGATGAAAAAAAAATAATAATAAAAAAAAAGGTAAAATATAATTTACCAAAATACAGTACCGACTACACCATGAAAATATACTGTGCTTTTTTGGAAATTAAATAAAGATGAATATATTAACTATTACAAATGACTACAAATAAAAATGGACATCCAAAATTAATAAAAAAAATAAAAAAAAAACTTCAACTAACGCAACAAAATTTGTCAGTGATAGTTTTTGTTTTGCAGCTAGAGGCTGTTCTCGGACTCTACGTTGACAGCGGTCACTTCTCGACGGACGAAACTGGGGTAAACTGTCGCTTTTTCTGATCAATCAGCAAAACCGATCAATCTGTCTTAGCACCAAGAGTTCAGGGCAAAGGTTAGCATGAGCAAACAGTGTCAGCATACAGTAAAAAAAAAATTAAATTTCCTTTTGCTCCACCCTTCTACACTGTGTGGAGTGATGAGACTGTTGAAATCCAAGTGCGGGAATGAAAAGCACAGAAATAATGAAAGACTAGACCAATCTTGTACATGCAGCTAGCTATATTAATATATTTATCAAATGACGAGGGGTTGAATTATTCCACTGACTACTGGTATATCTGTGTGTATGACATGTGCTGCACTCTATTTTACATTGTTTTGTTTACAAAAGTAGTCTTTCGACAAACGGTTTATTCAGACCATAGAGAGTCTACAAGAAGAAAAACAAGTAACTACTAATAATGTTCTTACTGATATAATGTATCGGGGCGTGCACTTAATTCATCGTGGCAGGCGACTACTACAATCTTAACACTGGAAAAATTACAGTGATCATGAGTGGTAGGATAATAGGGCGCTTGAAGGAAAATAATTTCGACGTTACAAAACAATTCTCGAAAATGTAAGGGTTTTTCTTTTTGGAATGAGAATGAATGGTGAAATATAAAATCAAAGGACGTTTTGACTTTCGGTGCCTTTCACTATTCACTGACCCATTTTAACTCGTTCTAATTGGCCTTATTATGGAATAAAAATAATGTTTCAAATAAGCATGAAAGTATATACACTCATATGGTTCAATAAAAAAACAAGGGTTGAAATATTGTCACCCAGTTGATGTGTCGGCTTTATTCAAGTCTGCACTTTTTATGCAAATGTTTCTCCATCCTATGGACAATATCGAATAACTAATTATGTGCTATTGTGATAATCATGAAACAGGATTATGTCACCTCTGTCAAGATACACTGGCTTGACACCATTTCCTGACTGAATTAAGATGTATATTTGGCCTGAATATGTGCGAGTGTGTATGTGTGTGTGTGTATATAAGCGTGTATTGATGTCTATAATTCTCCCAGTTTAATGACAGGGCTGACTTACTAACTCTCATGTGTTAGGGAATGTGAATGACAGAACCTGCATTGCTTCTTTTGCCGTAGAGATCTTTCAGTTTTATTTCACATACCATGAAAAGAAGACCTCAATATCACCAACTTCACTGAACATCCTCAAGTCAACTTCGGCAATAGTTGGATAAAGTGATGTGCGGACCAGACGTAGTGACTCGTAGTGCTGGGCAGCCACAAACTATGATGTACAATAGAAATGTGCATTAACATTCAGTACCTACAAACCCACTGCGCATCATTTCTATGCCTGTGTGGAAAAACTGGAACGTTTATGGTTCTTCTGGATCTTTCAGTCGATTGCCTCTCCCTCTCTGCAAAAGACTTACCTGAATATCATCTTAAAATATCAAGCAGCGATTATTGGATGGACTCCTGCATATGGAATCATACATTCCTCTCCCCTCACCTGTTAAGGACTGAATTATCGTCCGCCTTGAGGCTGTCCTGTTGTTCTGAAGCTAATCTCTGTATACAGTAGTGAATGTGTGGTGTTACCAATAGTACTGTACTATGTAAGAAGGTGGTTCGGATACAGTTCTGTGTTTGCCTGTCTGCTGTATCACCCTTACTGAAATGTGAACTTTCTTTTACGTGTTCCCTCTCTCAGTTTCACCCGTGGAAAAAAAAAAAAAAAAAGCGAGCTGCACAAATAAATGGGCAAGAGAGTACACGATCTGTAAAATGGTGTCTGGTGGTTGTTTTTTTTTGTTTGTTTGTTTTGTTTTTTAAAATGTTGAATCAACAATTAAGATACTTTTGATAAGGCTGGGTTCAAAAAGATGAAAACAACATGAGTCTAGAAAGGAAGACTAGCGCTCAGACTAACACGAGACTAATGACCCACAACTTGTGCTTTGTCCATACAACAGCCCAAAGAAACACAGGTTCTACATCCCAATTCGCCTACTTATACTGAAAGTATGCACACTCTTTGTAAAGAAAACATACATACTTTTGAGTGCGTAGAAAAAGGTATGCAAATACTAGGATAACCAACACGTCATGTAATGGAAGAAAACGTTTTTGCCTAGATATGCACACTGTCACCGTGAACAAACTCCTGGTTGCATTTCAGCAGTATCTAAGTTAAGTGTAAGGCTGTGTTCACGCCATGTCTGAATGAGACCTTAAACGTTAAGCACTAAGCAAATTTTTTATGTGACAATAAAAAAATAAACTTTGCTTAATGCTTTACATTTAAGTTTTTATACTTAAGTAGTGAAGACGCATCACTGACGTTACACTCATCCATGTCACATCACCCACTCATCATGTTTGTAAGTTGAATTCGGCAAAGCAAACTTGTCACAAGACACAAAATTGTCCACGCATCCACACTTCAGAAGGTTAACAGAAATAATAGACCATCTGGGTACATTTGGGATACTCGTTTCAACATATTACGATTTGGGACACACTAATTCTAATTGGAACTTGCAAAATGGGACGCAGCAAGGGTCTGAAATTAGAGAGGAATAAAATGCAACAGGTTAGGCCAATTACGTACTACGACAACGGGAACAGGAAACACCATATGAGGAAGTGCAGGGCTCTACGGTAACAATTTATATTAGAAGCACTTGTGCTCCTAATTACAAAAATTTAGGAGTACGGTTGAAGCTCTGTGTATATTGTGTATATATCTGAATAATCTCATATAGGATGTGATTGGGTGAGGTCATTTACCCGTCAGATGGAAAGTGCATTAGTTTAATGGTGTTCATTAGGGATGCTCCGATCAGGAGTTTTACAGACGAAACCGATCCAGATACCAATCTTTTTTTTATTTAAGCTTTAATCAGAAGGTCTGTCATAAACAGTTAAATGTAAGCTCTCTGCTCATGGTCACTGTTAATTGAGTTAAAATAATAGCAATGAGAAATACTGTTGGTTAATTGATAAATAAACAAGCATAAAATATTTGTTTTTAAATATCTTAAACAATAAAGAGTCCTAATTAAAAGTAGACAAACGCAAACATGATCCATATTAGGAAAAAGGATAATAGCAAACTAAGAAAATAGCAAACTAAGCTTAATGTTAACTTGATATTAAAATCCATATCAAGTAATGATATCCATAGTATATCATATATAGTATATAAGTAACCATATCCATAGTAATTAAACATTCTTTAATTTCTCATTTTATTTATATTTTAAGAGTTTATTATAATATCTATATTTTTATATTAAATGACTTATTTATAACTAAGCACATTTTCTGCCTTTATATTTTATTATTTGTTTATCAGTTGTTTCCCCAGTACAGTGTTGCCATGTCTGCTGATAATATTGCGTTTTGGGGGGGGGATTAGATCAAAACATGGAAACTGGAGTTGACTTTTCTATTAATGTTATTAATAATTTACTGGTGGCCGACGCCATTTTACATGATCAGTTAAAGAAGGCGGTTTGTGAGATCGGCCAGTTGAGAGAAGCAGATGATGTACAGAGTTACTCTCTTCAACCTAATGGTTTCTTTGCAGTATTTACACACTTGTTCGGTTGACTGAGGAGATGAGAAGCAGTGTGAAAGTAGCTGTTGCTCGGTGTAGATGCATTTTGTAGTTGTAGTTTTTATTCTGATTGTGTTATACAACTCCGAACAGGTCACTCTCACTGGTGCGAATAAATATTTATTCACAGTCACTCAAAGTACTTTTCAAATGGTCGCACTGTAGAGCCCTGAAATGGAAGCCAAAAAGAGACTGGTATAAATGTGCACAGAGGTAGCACAATATGGAACATTATCAGCGACAGAATCAGGGGAGATTCGTAAATAATTAAAAGCCTAGTTGAATCTGTACAGTCAACGTCATTTTATATGGATCTACAGAGTATAAGTAATAAATTAAACCATGGTATGCCATCATTCTTATTAGTGAGTGTGAGATTGTGACAAATACTCTTAAATATAATCTTCACAAGCTTTAAATTGGAGTTTATGATAGTGCTCTGTCCTAAATCAGTGTGTGTTTTGAACCCACACACCTTGATGTCCACAAGAGAAAAGACTGAAGTAAAAAGTGTGTAAGTATAATTGTATAAGTATTCAAATTGAATATGTTTAAAATAAGTTTATGTGAAGAGACGTTTCTTATACATAATAAAACAGCCACTACAATACTCTTTGCTTAATCACACTGCATTGCACATCTCATATTTAATTTGCTTCATAGCTTATGTATAGTTGTTGCGTGTATCCATCCATCCATTTTCTATACTGCTTATCTTTCAGGGTCGCAGGGAACCTGGAGCCTGTCCCAGGGAGCATGGGGTACAAGGTGGGGTACACCCTGGACGAGGTCTCAATCCATCACAAGACACAATCACATACACATAGACATTCACACACCCATTCATACACTATGGATACTTTGGACACGCCAATCAGTCTACCATGTACTGTATGACTTTGGACTGGGGGAGGAAATCGGAGTGCCCGGAGGAGAACATGCGAACCGCACACACGCAGGGCAGTGGCAGGAATCGAACCCATGACTCTGGAGGTGTGAGGAGAATGTGCTCAGTTGAGACAAGATACAACAGAGCATTTGAGGCTTAAGGGCTTTTCTCATGGATCCAACGGTGGCAGCTTAGTGGTTCCAGGTTTTAAATTCACAACCTTCAATTCAGTATCCCAATGCCTTAAACACTGATCTACCAATGCTTGGAACCATGACAGTAACTGGTTGTGTTTTGGAACAATAAATGACCAGGAAAAATGTGGCTTACTGGAAAGGCATATGAAATACCGTAGACACCAGTCACCAGAGTGAAGACGTCTCTCTGAGGAAGTCCCACAAGTCTTCAGGTACCATTTAGGAGATGGCCTTCTGAAAATGATCACAGTTTATTAGTGTTCTCCAGTAACCATATTAAACAAAGAGAAAAATTATGGTTGTGCATGTAGTTTGCATGTTCTCTCTGTGCTTTCCTCCGCTACAACGATTTCCTTCCCCAGCTCAAAGACATGCGTTATAGATTGATTGGCATTTCCAAACTGTATGTAGTGTGTGAATGGGTGTGTGCGTGTGTGTGATTGTGCAATGCAATGGGTTGGCACCCTGTACAGGGTTCCCTGGGATAGACTCCAGGATCCCCACATCCCTGTGTAGGATATGCGGCATGGAAAATGGATGGAAAGATGGATGGATTGTTTGTGTATCTTTAATTGACTTAAATCAGTTCAATTCCATTTCATTTGTGTAGTGTTGTGAACAACAGACATTCTCACTAAGCAGTTGTTCAGTAATGTAAGAAAGGCAACAGTAGCAAGGAAATGAGGAAGAAACCGTTAACTAGTGGGTCAGTACTGATTGAACAGTAAATCATTTAAGGGTGTTGGTGTTAAGGGAGTTCTTGAGAAAATCCTTCTGTGTGGTACAGCTTGAAAATGTGATTTAAGTTATTTCACACAAGATGGCAGCAACAATTGATATTGTGCGTTTGGGTATGGGAACCACATCACAGAAACTCATAGGAAAGTATAGCATAAGATATTTTCTCTTAAACTATGATTTTTAGCTCTTCTATTATAATTGTATCCTTTATGCTTCTTCAGAAAGCTTGGAAGAGAGTAGTTTAGTCTAATTTCACACACTCATGTACCAGAACATGGAGGATACCTTTTTTTATGTATTATTAAACTGTTTCTTCTTCCTTGTTTTTGGAAATTATGTGAACTTTGCTTGCAGGTTTTAACATCTGTGTGTGTGGTGTGTGGTGTGTGGTGTGTGTGGTGAGAGGGATGGATGTGCTGCGCTAAATGTGCTAATTCCACCAAAATAGACACAAACAGGTCTAAATTATCAGACCCGATCTCACCGAACAGACTACACAGATACTAGTCCAGGCTCTTGTTGTCTCAAACTGGACTACTACTCTCTGGACTCCCGGCCAGCTCCATCAAGCCCCTCCAAATGATTCAGAATGCAGCAGCACGCCATGTCTTCAACCAGCCCAAGAGAACTTCCTCTCCCTCCACTGGCTTCCTGTAGCCGAACGCATCAAATTCAAGGCCTTGATGCTCACCTACAAGACCTTGTCTGGAACAGCACCCTGCTACCTCAACTCTCTCCTGAAGGCTTACGTTCCCGCACTCAATCTGCGATCAATCAATGACCGATGCTTAGTAGTACCTACTCAGTGTGGCTCAAGGTCCATTTCAAGAACCTTCACACTAACTGTTCCTCAGTGGTGGAATGAACTTCCAACCTCGATCCGGACCGCAGAATCTCTCACCATCTTCAAAAATGAGCTAAAGACCACCTCTTCCGTGAACACCTAACCAACTCATAAAAAAAATACAAAAATAAATTGACTATGGCACTCACACCTTTACTCTGTGCACTTTGCTTCTTCTGGAACTCAATTAACGGATCTTGTATTGTAGCACTGCTTGTATTGTTCTCTGCTTGATATATCGCTTTGCTTGTATTTTCTCATTTGTAAGTCGCTTTGGATAAAAGCGTATGCTAAATTAATAAATGTAAATGTAAATATAAATTATGAATGCTATTATATTAATGAGCAATTCCTCCCTCTAGTGCCCTTCAAGGTTTTCCCACACAGACCTTCAGAGCTAAGTCTTCTAATACTGACATCTTGTTATCCACACGTGCAGTTCTCATTATCTGCCTTTCAGACAATGCTGAGGCATGGTCCCTAAAGGCTCTCTATCTCCATAAGAGCATCTATAATATATGTGTGTGTGTGTGTGTGTGTGGATGTGTGCGTATGTGTGCTGTGTGACTCATCCAGCCGTCATCCATCACGTAAGTAACCTAAGTGAGGCCTGCTGCTAAGTATAATGTGATTAAACATTTTAAGGCTCGTACTCAAGCTGCTGGGCAGCTCCTACCATGGGTATATTTGGAAAAGCTGAATTTGATCAATTTGTATTATATTCCAGTGACAAAATGCTGTTACTATTTAGATTATGTTGTATGTAGTTCATAAAGAAATCTTCGCAGTTATGTTTAGTACTGTTTCAATTTCTATAACAGCAGCTCTGACAGTAGTTTTGGCAGCAGAGTTCTTATACGTTATCATTATACGTTATATAATAACGAATTCATAGGGGCTAGCATGGTGGACGTTCATCGTGTAATTATGCATGAAGGTAGTGGTAGCTCAGTCATTAACCTGCGTCTGCTCAAACTTATGCTTGGATATTACTTTGTCTCACTTGTAAATTGCGTTGGATAAAAATGTCTGCCAAATGAATAAATACAACTGTAAATATTAAAGTGGCCCTTCAGTGGCTCATTTAGTTAGTCCTTGGATGTAACCCTTCTGGTCACTACTAGCGCAATCTATAATGGCTGTTCCACCACTTCATTGTAAAACTTTGTACTTAGCTTTGCTTGTACAATTCGTTTTTTTTATGTTTTTTTTTTTCTTGGAGTTCTCAAACTGGAAAGTTTACACACCTCAGACCACTGCAGCATTCCCTTCACCAGCTTCCTGCATTTGATTTCAAATCATGATGCTTGCCTACAAAGCCAAATAATGGACCTGCGTTCTACTTTGATAATGGCAGTGTACTAAGGATATAACCAAATACATATGCATTATTCAGAAGGAACTCTTTTGGCCACACCCACATCTGAATATATATATTTCAATCACTAAACAGATACCCGTACAGATCGTGGCATCGTGTTACACCCATAAGTATAAAAACTTTTCTCTGTACTGAAATCCAAGTGGTAGAATGAATATCCTTTGGATATCTGACCAGCGGAGTCCCCTTACAGTCTTTAAGTGATGACTTTTTACTTTAGGTGCAATCAGTTTATTAACATACTTATTTTTCAGCCCTGGCTCCAGTGCATAAGCACTAGCTAAAGGTTAGTTGAACTTCTTTCTGATCCTGTGATGCTGACTGAAAAGGGATGATTTAGCTGGTTCCTATCCCAGGAGCATCGGGCACAAGGTGGGGTACACAAGGTCGCGCATACACATTCACACACCCATTCTTACACTATGGACACTTTGGACCTTCCAACCATGCTTACAATCCAGTGGTTGGACTGGGGGAGGAAACCCCCACAGCACGGCGAGTACATGTAAACTCCGCACACACAGTGCAGCGGCAGAAAACGAACCCCCAACCATATACGTGTGAGTCAGTCGTGCTAACCACTAAGCCCCCCTGCACCTGTTTCACCAAAGCATGAAGTAAAGGTCACTGATCTTGTTTATCCTGTCAGTAAACTGTAGGGGGTTGAGTGGAGGATAAGCCACAAACAGGACAGAATCAGACCTACAATATAAGTGTTTTCATTAGGTTAGATGTGAGTAAAACAGATCTATTGGCAGGTGAGGGAGGTCGTTTGGTCCTTTTTCAGGAAGAGTGACAGTAGCAGAAGATTTGTATCAGTCAGGGGCAGTACACGAGGTCAGGAATTGATTGAAAGTGTCTGGCTGATTAGTAGAGAATTTGGATGTTGTGATGATGGTGGGATTTCAGGAAAAGTGGTAATGGGGAAATTGATGAATCCTCTGTGATGACCAGTTAAAGGGTTGAACTACTATTTGTACTACATTTATGGCATTTAGCAGACGCCTTTATCTAAAGTGACTTACATTTATACATCGGAGGGTTAAGAACCTTGAATTCATGACTTTCCTTCCTATAAGTAGTCCATCATCTTAACCACTGAGCTTCTACTGCTTCCACTGGGTTGTATATACTGTAGTTGTGCCTCATGAAAACTGCATCTCCCTTGAGGTTCTTTATTACAAGCTGAAGATAACTGGTTTAAGTTAATATGCCTCCTAGGACATTTTTATAAATGTTATGCTCACTCCTGTTATGTTTGCTTGTTTATTAATAGTTTTGATGAATTTTATTTAGTTTGTGAACTTTTTTGTTTTATATTATTACATATTTATTTATTAAAAAAAAAAAATTTTTTTGTTTTTAATACTTTGGTGTACAATTGTGTAATGAATATTATTTATATTCATTTTGAATATTCAACTAATTTGTACTGTTTTCTACCGACGTTCACCTTCTTGTGTCTGCATAAATAATAAACCCATAATATACCGTATACATTACAGATGGGTGCCAAATGAAAGAAAAACTAGGTGTTATGTTGGACATTTAATTATTTTGCCAGTGTGGTTTATCTCCACAGAGGCATCTCCTTAGAGGGAAGCGTCATGACAAATCAATACAAAGATCTTCTGACTGATCAACTTCACACTATGATGAAACATTTGACCCCGCCCCTCCCATCTGCAGGGCACGAGGGCTCAGTGTATTGTTTGACAATTTTGAAAATTATGTAAATCATATGCAGTGGCCTTCACACTCACCAGATCTCAACCCGATTGAACACCGTATGTATGGGCGATTTTTGAGTGATGTGTTATACAGCTCTCTCCATCACCATCATCAAAACACCACTTGGGGGAATTTCTTTTGGAAGAAATGTGTTCATCTCCTAGTACTGTAGAATCTGCACCAAGAGGCACTGAAGCTCTTCTGGTGACTCATATCGGCCCAACACCTTATGAAGATACATTGTTTCATTGTTTCTCCCTGAATATAAATGACATATACTTAAATATGTATACATTATTAATTGCATTATATATAATGCATAAAGTAAATGTTATTTTACATTATTCTTTTCAAGCAAAGCACTCTGAACTGTTTTAAAGATACCTAACATTATTACAAATTATTACTATTATTATTGTTGTATTTATATGTATTTACATATACTTTGATTCAGATAAATGCCTTGTGAAAATTTTTGAAAATTTAAACATGATAGTATGGCTCCATTGTAATTATAAACACATTTCACAACATTACATTTCATTGTACATTGTCAGCATCCCTGTTTAAATCAGACAAACAGAGAAGCCTTTTTATTATGTACATTAAAGCTATGTTAATGGTGCATGCACTTTTTAAATATTATAATATTTATTTGGTGGGTGAAACTTTACAAGGCTGGAGATGAATCGCACTTGAAATCTTCTTGCAAGACTGTGAACTGCATCATGCTTTACACAAAGAGAGTGCTGATTTCAATCTAGCGGAGCGCAGCGGAGGACACATGTTCAAGTGTCTGCAGTTCAACTGCAGACAGATCGACCACGAAACAGAGCTGAAACCCTGAACCCTGTGCTCTAACAGCCTACAACAGTACAATGTACTTGTGTATGTGCAGCCATACATACTGAACATCTATCTATCTATCTATCTATCTATCTATCTATCTATCTATCTATCTATCTATCTATCTATCTATCTATCTATCTATCTATCTATCTATCTATCTATCTATCTATCTATCTATCTATCTATCTATCTATCTATCTATCTATCTATCTATCTATCTATCTATCTATCTATCTATCTATCTATCTATCTATCTATCTATCTATCTATCTATCTATCTATCTATCTATCTATCTATCTATCTATCTATCTATCTGTCTACAGCAATCAGCCATAACATTAAAACCAGTAACAGGTGACATGAATAACATTGATTAATCTCATTACAATGGCACCTGTCAAGGGGTGGGATATATTAGGCAGCAAGTAAACAGTCAGTTTTTAACATGGATGTGTTGGAAGCAGGAAAAATGGGCAAGCATGAGGATCTGAGCGACTTTGAACAGGGCCAATTTGTGACGGCTGGATGACAGGGTCAGAGCATCTCCAAAACAGCAGGTTGTGTAGGATGTTCCCAGTATGCAGTGTTTAGTACCTACCAAAAGTGGTCCAAGAAAGGACAACCGGTGAACCAGCGACGGGGTCATGGGCGCCTGAGGCTTATTGATGCACGTGGGGAGCGAAGGCTAGCACGTCTGCTCTGATCCCACGGAAGAGCTACTGTAGCACAAATATATATATATATATATACACACCCACACACATACACACACATACACACTCAAACAAGGTCAT
Organism: Ameiurus melas; assembly: GCA_012411365.1. NCBI lineage: Eukaryota > Metazoa > Chordata > Actinopteri > Siluriformes > Ictaluridae > Ameiurus > Ameiurus melas. The sequence goes on along the minus strand of CM022767.1, from coordinate 26,725,316 downwards.
ATATCATATAATTTTTTAGTAACTCCTTGTAAACACAGTGTCCACGACCTTGTTTGAATGTAATATAGGCTACTGCATTTTAAAACAGGTACAGCAAACATACCAGGTTAAACTGTGGTATAAATAATTTGATGAAACCTGTTAACCTATAAACTTCTTAACAACAATCTTTTTAATACTTGCACTGCTGCTACCTTGTTGTTCCCCTTGAAAATACAACTGTGTAGGCATATATTAGTTGTATATATCTCTTATCATGCTATCAAATTCTTATCACAGTCCATGTCCCTATCAACTGACAGACTTTATCTTATTTGACATTGTAATTAAAGATTTTAGAACGAAACTGATTCAAGCCATGTTTTTTTTTTTTTTATAAGTAATGCTTCAAGGTCCCTGGTGCTCCTTGTCAGAATTTCAAACATGATTTAAACATGCTTCAAGGTCTGTTGGAAATAAAAAGTAATCTATTATACAAAAATAATAAACAAAGGCAGTTTCGTTCTGTTGTTTTTGAAAACTATATTCAAGGTTTTTTCAGGAACTTTGATGGAATATATTTCAATTTGTGGGATTGGCAGATAGCCAAAGCTGGATCCTTAATCAAAGATCTCAATTTCTCAGCTGAATTGTTGGTAGCTGCTTAAAAAAAATGACACCTGACCACCACTGCCAGATGTGCTTGCTGAACATCCCTGTCCAAAACCTTGAGTATCAATATGAAGCAGGACCGCCGTTTACTATTATTAAAACCTTTACTCTTCTAGGAGCACTTCGTCTAGATTTTGGAGCGTGGCTGTGGGGACTTGTGTCCATTCAGCCACAGGAGCATTAGCGAGGTCAGGCAATAATGTTGGCGAGTGGTCCTGGCATGCAGTCTGCATTCCAGTTCATCCCAGAGGTGTTCAGTGTGGTTGAGGTCAGGGCTCTCTGCAGGACGCTCAGATTCTTCCACTCCAACATCAGCAAACCATGTCTTCACGGAGCACGCTTTCTGCACATACTTGAACATGTTCGGGTCTCTTCATTCCAGAAAAGAGAAATCTTAACTTACAAAGTGCATGAGGAACATAATACTTACCCAGGAGGTGGTTCACGCCATCAACCCAGATACTGATTAATATTGATTTTGAGAGATTATACCCATTTTTAGAGTATATCATCCTCTCAGTTTTAACCAACATTAATGGAAGATTGTTATCTGCCTGTCAGCTCTCCCGATTGGCTGTTAAATTGACCAAGTGTGAGTGAGACATTTTGTCGCTGACATGACACTGACATCATATTCAGAGGCTGTGAATTTGCTCTGAGAAGTTTCTCACTTTGGAAAAAAATGTAAAGAATCTATTTTAAAAATTCATCTTCAGTAACCATTTTATCTTGAATAAAGTGCTGTTGGATCTGGAACCTATGCCAGGAACACTAGGGGTGAGATAGTCATACACACTGGATAAGAAGCCAGATTGTTGCAAAGCGGCATGCATGCACATTCACACACTCATTCATGACTATATGCACAGTCAATCCACATACTGGCATGCTTTTAGGAGATGGGAACAAGCCAGAAAGACAAGAAGAACCCCACACAGACACAAAAAGAACATGCAAAAGTTGTGTTGTAACATGCTGATGTCATATATCTGCTCTTTTTAGGGTGGTTTTCACAGCAAACTGATTTTTTTTTTTTCTGACCCAGTGTTCATTCGAAATGGTCTGATGAGGCCTAGCTGCAGATTCTACTGTATACCAACCTACAAATACTAATCCTGCACATCTCATGGAGCTTCTTTGTGGAAAAAGCCACCTGTTAATGCCATCCAGGCAGGCTAAAGATAGGTCTCTTTAAACCCGCACTTACTGTTAAAATGCAGCTGCTACTGTGAAAAACAATTCTAGCTGAATGTATAATATATAAATATATTGCTAGAAGTTTATAGGCCTTGTAAATGCTGATATGTGATCCGCCCTGAACAGGTGTTAGCAACAGTGTTTGAAGGTTTCTAAAAATGTTCTGACTTAGATCAGTGAATTCTGTACAGTGAATTTATAGATTAGTATCTAGAGGGAAGGTCTTAAGTTAGGTGTTGCGGGTTATGTTGCAATAAGTTTGAATTCTGTCCTGTTTGGTTCTTTATCCTCTGCATGTAAAACTGTCCTGTTTGGTTCTTTATCCTCTGCATGTAGGTTCCTACAACCACTTTATGTACTGGATTAGGTTTACAAAAGTATGTTATCGTTTTTATCGATTTTTTGTTTGTTTGTTTTTTTTTGCCAAAACACTGTTTCAAAATTATTGGCACCCTACACAATGACTAAGCAGTGAAGCGTCTTCTGCAGCTCCGAGTTTCTTCCCGTGATGTTTAACAATATTAGAGATGCTTGAAGAGGTGTGGCATTTCAAGCTTATCTGAACCATAGACCGCCACCATGCTTCAGAGGATGACACAAAGTTTGCAAGCAATTTCATGTAACATTTTTATGGACTGTTAAAGCCCCTCTAAAGAAAGGTAGAAAAATAACAACAACTCAATAAAAATATTTATGACCAAGATTTACATACTGTAATGTCCTGGAAGATGCAAGCAAGATCTGGGATAAAATAGCTTGTTACTTGGAATACTTTGGAATATTAAACATGACATTAAAATAATCCCATCAACACACCTGCACCAACACTCAGTGCTAACCAGCGAAGTCTGTGGAATTTCGTAAGGAAGTTGCCCACAAAGATTATTGTTGCTTTCAGGAAATTAGATCAGTGACTGAATGACTGTATTTGTAAAAATATTTCCTACATGCAATTAGCGAGGCACACAACCACACACACACACACACACACACACACACACACACACACACACACACACATCCCCTTTAATTACTGGAATTCAATATGTGGTAGCGCATTGTCAAAAACATTGGCTTTTGGCCATCCACATGTACAAACACATACACACACACACGCACACACACACACGCACACACACACACACACACACACACACACACACACACACACACTGTAATAACTGGAATTCAATATCTGTTACTGTTACCATGTCAAGAACTATGAGAACTATGACTTATTGCCAAGAGCAGATACCCTCTATCTCTTTTTTCAAACACACACACACACACACACACACACACTAAAGTTGATTAACGATTGGTGTGTATTTCTGGCCTTTGCTCTCCCTCTGCCTGGAGACCAGAGGGAAACACGCAGTCCTGGTCTACATAATCATAGGATCACAACAAATTGCCTGAACTTCTCACAACGTTGAACATGCTGCCGTTCAGCCACTCTTCACACTTCCGAACACGAATAACCTGAAGAAGGTGAGTCTTTCCCATTATTAGAACAAACAGCAATGACACTTTATCCCCTCTAGTTTATTTTCCAATTGCCTACATCAAAGAAATATCAGAGTTTAAAAGTGTTAAGTATGAAGACTATCATCCAATTCTTTCTCTCACTATGTGTAGGAGTAGCAATGGAAAAAAAAAAAAACACCACACATATCATCAAGCATCATACCAAGTCCAGAGATTACATTAGAATTGCTGAAAAGGAAAGTGAGAAAGCGTTTCATATGTATTTTAATAAGCATCTCTGGATAATGTGATGCTAAATACATGTATGCAAAATGACTGTATAATTGAACTAATACAACTTGGGTTAACAATGGGTTACTCAAGAGTATGAACTACTGCCATTCTAGTGCCTTCATTTACCACTGTGGGTGCATACTGATAAAATAAATACGTGTCTACCTAGTATTTTGTCAATATTAGGTACTTTTTTGGGGAATAAAGTGCTGCATTCAAACTAAATTTGCCAAAAATACACACACATAGGAATGCCAGTTAAATGCCACCAGAGGCTTATTATTAAGTTATACTGTGCATTTGAAAGTTCATTATAGTAGAATTACTGTCATGCAGTGAAACTAAAAGAAAAAGCAATGTGTGAATAATGTAATGAATTGATGTGTTTAAAGCCTAAACAATAGACATTGTCCCGAAGCAGCTTTACAGAAATCTGGATGCAGATTTATATTTAGATCCTTAAAGAACAAGCCAGAGGGACAAGGAAAAAGTCCCTGAGAGGAACCAGGTTCAAAAGAAAAATCATTGGCAAAGAGTAGTGGGATCATAGATCTTTACTTTTTTTACACTCCCTTCGGAGACTGGGCTGCAGGGCGGTATTCCAGCATGATAACGACCCCAAGCACACGTCCAAGACGACCACTGCCTCGTTAAGGAAGCTGAGTGTGAAGGTGATGGACTAAACCCTATTGAGCATCTGTGGGGCATCCTCAAACAGAAGGTGGAGGAGCACAAGGTCTCTAACATCCACCAGCTCCTTGATGTCATCATGGAGGAGTGGAAGAGGACACCAGTGGCAACCTGTGAAGCTCTGGTGAACTCCATGCCCAAAGGGTTAAGGCAGTGCTAGAAAATAATGGAGGCCACACAAAATATTGACACTTTGGACCCAATTTGGCCATTTTCACTTAGGGGTGTACTCACTTTTGTTGCCAGTGGTTTAAACATTAATGGCTGTGTGTTGAGTTATTTTGAGGGGACAGCAAATTTACACTGTTACACAAGCTGTACACTCACTACTTTACATTGTAGCAAAGTGTCGTTTCTTCGGTGTTGTCACATGAAAGGATATAATCAAATATTTACAAAAATGTGAGAGGTGTTCTCACTTCTGTGAGAAACTGTATGTTTAAAAATTAATTACCTCTCAGTCAGCCGATGGGAGTTTACAGGCACATTTCACTTTTAAAGTAAGAATGAAAATGCACAAAAAAACCCAATAAATGTAATGTCAAGCCTAATTAATGACTGACTCTCAATTTGAATTTGATGTGTGTCAGCAATAACAGATGTCCCCAGAGGAGACAAGGACTTGATGATCTTCAAACCCATTTCCCCACCATATTTCCCTTTTTTCCAGGACAAAAGCTAATTTATATTCTTTCTATTCTCATTAGGCTGAACTTAAACCCATGTTTATTAAGGTCTGACACAAAACACTTGTTTTTCCCCCATGTTTGTGTTTTCCCATGATTTCTCAGAGTGCGTGTGTTTTGCAATCCAGTAATGAGACAGAGTGCCGAGGCAGACGACACCGCAAATGTTCCTTCTCGGCTAACAATCTAGCACTTCTAAATGGCTTGGACAGGATGTTCATAATTTGCTTCTATTACAAGGTGGTCAAAAGCAGATCAGGCAATTTACCTGTACATGCTGGAAAACAAGCACATGTTTTCAGTGTGCTGAGGTTAATTTGTAGATCCTGATGTTGTTACATAAGCTAATGTCATGACCAGTGCTGTACAAATAACACAAATGGTATGAATATACAGTGAAAATATCAACAAGTCTGAAAGTTAACCGGATCTTCAGCATGAAAGCTAATAAAGACATCATTATTTGTAGGACAATGTGATGGCCAAATAAGATTTTATTATATTTTAGCACTGGATTACTATACTTAGAAATGTAACATTATTGTTCTTCAAGCATCTGTAGCAACAACTGTTTTATTATACGATACAATGGGGGAAATATGTATTGGACACATCAACATTTCTTTCAGTAAATATGTTTCCTATGAGGCTATTCACATGATATTTTCACCATACATCAGTATTAACTCAAGAAATGCGGAAATATAAAGAATTCACAACGTTGAACAAAGTCCAACAAAGTCACACTTCCTGTATGAAGAAATTAATGAGCTGCAGTATTCAGGTGTGATTTTGGCCCGTTCTTCTAAACATATTGTCTTTAAATCTTGTTCAGCTGGAAGTCAGGTGATTGACTGGGCCATTCTAACACCTTGATTTTTTTCTCTCTCTGAAACCAGTTTCCTTTGCTGTATTCTTTGGATCGTTGTCCTGCTGGAATTTCCACCCACGTCTCATCTTCATCATCCTGGTGGATGGCAGCAGATTCTTCTCAAAAATATTCCGGTAAATGGCTCCATTCATTGTTCCTTCAATTATATGAAGTCTGCCAGTGGCATGCCATGAAAGACAGCCCCACACTATGATGCTTCCACCTCCAAACTTCACTGTTGGTACAGTGTTTTTAGGGTGATGTGCAGTGTCATTTCTTCTCCAAACATGGTGTGTAGTATGAAAGCCAAAAAGTTCAGTTTTGCTCTGGACTGACCAGACTACACTGTCCCAGTATTTCATAGGCTCGCACAAATGAGTTGTAGCAAACTTTAAATGACATGCCTTTTCTTTAGTAATGGTGAGCGTGAGCAGTGGAGTGTATTGCCTATTGTTTTCTCTGTGACGACGGCACCCGTTGCCTCTAGGTGTTTCTGGAGCTCTTTCTGAGTGGTCCTTGGCAATTGTGCTACTCTTTTGAGTATTCTTCTGACTCCCTGGTCAGAAATCTTGCGAGGAGCTCCTGTGTGTGGCCGGTTGATGATGGAGTGACGTTGTTCCACTTGTGGATATTTGCCCCTATGGTGCTTACTGGAGGATTCAGAAGTTTTGAAATATGGCTGTATGCACCAACAAGTTTTGCAACAATAAGGTTGTGAAGGTCTTGGGAGAGCTCTTTTTTACCCATCATGAGATGTTTATTGTCTGACACCTTGGTAACGGAAATCCTTTTTATAGACCATCAATTTACTAACCCAGTTGATAGGGACAGATAGGGGGTATAATTACTTACAGATTTCAGCTGGTTCCTTGCCTTACCTTGCCTCAGAGAACTGCTTTTTCTTAGTGTGTTCAATACTTTTTTCCTGTGTCATTCCACTTTATTACACATAGCTTTATTTGTAAAGTATATGGACTTTAATGTTGTGAATTCTTTATATTTTGGGATTTCTTGAGTTAATACTGATGCAAAAAAAGTTGACACGTTCAATACTTATTTCCCCCACTGTAATAATAGTATAACTTCTGAATCTGGTAAATGGCTGAGACAAAAAAGTTTTTAAAAAGTTTTTTTTTGGTGGCTAATGATTTGAAACATCTTGTAAGACAACCGGTTACATAACCGTTGTTGTTACTTAGCAACCCATGGTCAGTGAAATGATACAAACATTTGTATCTGGTGAACAAACCGTTATCAAATATAACAGCACGATGAGAATGCTTTTAAATTACATAGTCAAAGCTAACTGTTCTATATTGTCACTGGTACCTTTCCTTGTTGTTGGGGCAGTACTTCTATCTTTTTTATTTATTTAATATCTATATTTCTCCTGGACATGTTGAAAATGTTTTATAGAATTTTTTTTAACGGCTTAAGTTATGTACATACAGTGTAAAGCTTTAAAAGAACCCAATATGCACCTTTCTAGGTAAAAGATACATTCTACCTTGTAACTTCTCTTCAAAGGTATCTGTTTGAGGGTATCAACCCATGGATAAATGAAAGATATTGGTTTAGTACTCTTATTTCTAAGCGTATATAAACTTATGCTTAAACATATCGAAAGCTTTATTCCAAAAGGGGTCAGTTCACATACTGTAAAGATGCCAATTTGATGTCAAGGTGAAATAACACTTGAGTCATGTGAGATAGTTCTTTGTTTATATAAGGTTATGTTATGCCATTTGCAGGTCTGCTTTACATTAGAACATCATGACAATAGATGTTGTATCCTAGTTTGATACAAATTGATAAGATGGAGTAACATAATGTTGATGTGAAAAGTCAAACGTTCACTGAATTGAGCTGTTAAGCAGTTCCAGGAAGACTGGCCAATTTACATTAGTACAATCAGGCAATGTTCTTTTAAGCCAGTTGTCACTACAGTGTGAGACCGCTGTCATATACAGGAGACGTTGCATAGCACAAGCAATAAACGTACACAAAATACAAAGATGCACCGGTTAATATTGACAGAAAATAGGGACACTGATTCTGTAAATATACAGAATTTGAACTTGAGACTAGGAACATGGAAGCTACAGGTATGGCAGGTTAAAGGGAAAAGCAACAGCTTCTGAATCTAGACCTGAACTCTCTCTCCACTGCAGATTTTAACGCTCCAATACACTCACTCGTCAGTTAATTCATTTCACGCTGATGAGATATTTCAGTACTATTAGAGCGATACATTTTGTATGGAAGGGTGATGTCAGGACCAGGATCTGGAAACACCAGAGGTAAAATACACAATAGTGGTTTTAATGTATTTTCCTCATGGTTAGATGACCATGCGTTCGCTTGTCTAGGTTTACTCTCCAGTTTAATATACCTGATTTAAATCATCAATGACTTCAGCACAAGTAGCCATGTTTAGATTAGAGCTTGAACAAACACTCCAGAAGAAAGGCTGGGCTAACTTTGATCTATAGTTATTGCTAGATGTAAAGGCTAATATGGGTGTAAATGCAACATTTTCTGGACAGCACTGCAGGAACTAATCTAATCCCTCCATTTAAGCATCGGTTTAATAGATTTAACCATATACCTGTATTTTTATGGTTGGATAAAATTGTCTTTAGGACATTTCTGCTTCTCAAATTTTTTTCCCACCTCATTTTTCTCCCCAATTTGGTCACCTCCTGCCAATTCCCATCCACCACCCTGCTCTTCCCTATCATATGACTACTAGTAACTACTAACCAGGGATGGTTAAGGTTGAACAATCTCAGAAAAAGCTGAAGCCAGCCAAATGACAAGTTTTCATACTTTCGCTCATCCTGTGTCACAGAGCAGTATAAAACAGCTGAAGGAAAGATCTACAGTATCTAACACTCTTCTACATACATGAGCTCGTATCTGCAGTAAGAGGTAATTAGCTTTTTGCTAAATTGTACTGCATTTTCAGGTAAAGGTCCCTCTGATGGACTTCCAATCTCAAAATCCTCCATTAATGTTCAATGGTGTTCAGGAGGCCTTCACTGTATATATGAAATGGTTAAACATCTATCTTAGTTAGTGCCTGAGAGAATATATGATTCATTCATTCATTCATCCATTATAAAGCAACCACTTTTTCCTGGTCAAGGTCTGAGCAGATCCACAGCCTATCCAGGGAACACTGGGCACTGGACAGGAATACGACCTGGAATAGACACCTGTCCATCACAGGCCACCATACACACACCTTCACACCTAGGGGAAATTTAGAGTCATTAGTCTATCTACAGGCAAATGCATAGTGCAATGTTGCCAGTCTTATTTTCCACTGAGTTTTATTCATTCATTATTTAATTTTCGATAAGCCGAGTAAGGGTTGCAGTGGATCCAGAGTCCCAAAAAACCCCACACAGACAGCAACCTGAGCTCAGGATTGAAGCAGGGACGCTGGACATTACCTGCTGTGCCACCCTGAAACCCTAGAAAATTTATACGTAAACATATATGCTGTCAGGTTCTTGATTAGTCTCATCCCTTTCGATAGCACACTGGGAAGGTTATAAGCCTCAATCTAGTCCCGCAGAGTGATGATCTAAACCGATCGTAGCCAAGCTCTTGATGAGAATTATCACCTGTACAGCTGCTTCTTATCCCCGTCAACTGAATGCGTCAAAGATCACTAATGAATCACTCACAAAAAGCTGTCAAGCACTCAGGGAACTTTTAAGCCTGCAATCCCACTTCATGCAAATATGCTCAAGACTTTAATTATTTTGGATTTATGCTTATGCATTACAGTAAACAGGAGGGAGAGTTTTGAAGATGGGATTTAAATATTTCATCCTCTTTACGTCTTCTCTTCCTGTTTTTTTGGACACGCTTCCATTTTTTTATTAACACCGACACTTTCTTTTTTTCTTAGCTGAATGAATTAATTTGGGGTCTTGATATAATTCTGCTTTCTGTCATTGATTTTCTGTTTCTTTTGAAGATAAAAAGAGCAGTGAAGAGCTCAGAGCCAACATTTATCACAGTCACACAAGCAGTGCTTTATCGAATTCCTCTAATTACTGTACATTTCCATTTCACTGCATGTGGGCTTGTGAGTGTGTTTGTGTATGCATGTATTTGGTATGTATTTATCGCTTGATAAGCATGTAAGCATTTGATAATCTCGATAAGCATTTGCTATGTATTTATCACTTGTGAGTCAAATTTGAAATATCTAAAGGCTTCCAAATCCTGATTATCATGGCCTCTGGTGCAGAGCTGTTGGTGACAGAAGGGCTGTTTGTGAGTCAAGCCTGTTTGCTTTTTTGTCTTTGCCAAGAGTCTCTTTTGTCATTACCTTAACGGTTCCTCACTGCTGTAACAATGCAATAAAACGGAATGACGCAGTATGCCTGGTGTTTATGCGTTTGTGTATGTCTGGAGGGGGCTGTTGGATTGCACAGAGATTTCTTCAGCAACATTAGGGAGATGACTCAAGGCCCTCTGGGCTTGGCAAATAAATGCAGATCAATGTATGCCTCATTGATCAACAATAGAGGCATATTTCAGACTTACCCGTCCATGAAAATGTGTTTGTATACAGTATTACTGAGAGCATAGTGTGCAATTCTTCAGTCTCACCTTATATGAAGTGCCTCTGTGAAGTGCCTCTAAACTGTGTAGTTACATGTAAAGTAACCACCGCAGATGTGATACACATGTGTCAATATGACATTACAAGTTGATACACTACCCACTGTCCCACAATAGTTCCGTCATAATGTGCTAATCGAACATAATCAGCGGATTAACACCACTCTGAAATTTACATATTAACTACACAGGGAATGCAGATTTAGAGTATTTTTAAAGTGTGACTTCTTTATAATGTGTAAGTACACACGTACTTAACCCCCCCTTCATCGCCAACTCTTTTCTAACAAATGCAGTCTGACTCAAAAAGTGCTGTGTAATCACCATCTCTGGGTACTAGGAGAAAAGGAAGAGGAGGCATGAGTTTCATTCTGAATTACTGTGTAAAAAAAACAACAGTTTCTTTCACATATCCATAGAGTAACTTGTTTAACATTTAACAAAAAAAATGATAAAGTCACAAAATCTACAAAAAGTTCAGACTTGTCCTTTAGTGTACGATTTTTCATTCATTCATCTTCAGTAACTCCTTTATCCTGGTCAGGCTTACAGTTGGATGTGGAGCCTGTCTCAGGACCTCTGGCCACGTGTCTATTGCAGACCATCATTCACACCAACTTACAGTCACCATTCCACCCACTGGCGTGTCTTTGGGAGGTGGGAGGAAACTAGAAAACCCGGAGGAAACCTATGAGGAAAACACCGTAACGCCACACAGACAGTAACCTGAGCAATTATTTCTTTATTTCTGAAGCATTAATACCGAAAATGATTTATTTTCCCTCATACATATTCTTAAGCAGTGAAAAAGTGAATTTAAGCTCATCAATACAAACTGACAAACTGCAATTAACATTTAGGCAGGCAATTTTAAGATGACGTTACTGTATTTTCACCTGCTTAGAGGAAAATTACACAGTTTAGATCAGATTAGGTAATTAACTAAATATAATATCCCCGATCAGGCCAAATGTGTGCAAACGCAATTTAATATCAGATAAAACCAGAACACATGGAATATAATTAATCAGAGCAGAAGTATTATTTGATGTAATAATTAATTAATGATCCTATTACATTTCTTTAGAAAAGTCCCTCACATGATGATGATGAATGAGATCTGTATTTGTGCATGCAGCATGTTGGTTCTTTAAAACCTGCAATACGTAGGTTATTGTCTGTATGCCATCTGTATGCCGTCATATTCATCATGTTCATTGTGAGAGATGATTAATAGACAGTAAATGTAGTTTTTACTTAAATCTTACTGGATATTCTTCCTGGTTTCCTTTCTACTTCGGCAGAATAAGTATGAAGGTAGTCATTGTTACGTGTATAACTGGTTAAGTTCTTAGACACAGGCCCATTCATCTAGTAATAGCAAACCAACTAGCAAAAAACCTTTCATAAACACACCAAGAAGCTTTTCAGTTGATGGTTTCTGGAAAGAATTTGTGTGTATGTATATTTGCCAATGTGATTAAATAGGGGAGAGTGGGGTATGCTGCAACAGGGGTTAGTAGCAACACTAACAATCAGAACAAGTTCCAGTGGTGAAACTCACTCTGCACATGCTCAGTAGTGTCCTCTGCCTGCCTGCAAAAGAACAACCTAATCACAGCTATGAACATATCTATCAAAAGTCATATTTTGATGCATGGAAGTACTTTTCCTTATCTATTATGAATGGTGTTCATTTTAAATGCAAAGAAACCAGAATTTGCAATTTTGTTCACTGTCTAGTTGACTATAATTCAGGAGTGGTACAATTACTTCAAAGTGGTGGGGCAAAGAAATTTGTCTGAGAGAAGAGGTACATCTGTCACTTGTCTATTAAAAGATACAGACTAAAAATGTATTTCGCTTTTAGTGCTATATGGAGCCAGCGTCTGATTAATATACAGTAACAGGGTACAACACACATTTTAATGAGTGTCAGAGTCGTTTATTTTGATCCCACATGCTTCGTTTCATAATTTACTCCTCAGGCAGCCAATAACAGCCAAAAATTAGTTCATAGTTAGACATCAATAATTCTAAAATATGTTTTAAAAATCGAAGACATGTTCATGTTCTGAAGTAACTGTCAGTTTCGTTAGAACATTTTCCCAGCAAGCCTACTTACTTTTTTTTTTTTTTTGAAGAATGTCGTTTGAGGAATATTCCTACATTATAATCGATTCAGAATATGTGCATATCTCACTTAAAATATTGAAACAACGTTAAAACCATAATGAACTTTCTTTTACTTTCACACTATCCGGTGTTACCCAGATGAGGACGGGTTCCCTTAATGACTCTGGTTCCTCTCAAGGTTTCTTCCTTATATCATCATAGGGAGTTTTTCCTCACCAATGGCACGCTCGTTAGGGATAAATTCACACATTTAAAATCTGTATCCTGTGTTTATATATTTCTGTAAAGCTGCTTTGAGACAATATCCATTTTTAAAAGCGCTATTCAAATAAAATCGAATAGAATTGAAACGTTGGTGATACTGATTTGACACATGATTACTAAGTGCCAAAGCGTGGTTAACACTTTACTGCTCATAGGAGATCCCCTGTAGGAGAAATGTCCCACCCCCGTATCTCCAGCAGTCCTGCTATGAATTAGCATGATCAATAGTTAACAATAGTTAAACAATGCTAAGCTGCTTAGATAGCGTATCAAATTTGTAGATGGCTGAAACTGAGTTAGAGGGGCAGTTGTAAGGGTTCATTTAACAGTGTTTAGTCTATTTACTGTATATTTATGGAAAAATATGCCAGCTTACAGTATTTAGAGTCTGTTGATGTAGAGTGGAAAGTGGGAAATCCTGAAAATTCGCTACATGTAAATTCCACTCACTGGTTTTGCTCATTTCTGTCGAGTTTCCATTCAGTCTCTATGGCAACAACATGTGGGTCTGCAGTGATTCATGCTGTTTTTGCCTCAAGACAGAATGGCCACGGGGGTTAATTGAAAAGTTGTCTTTGTTAGACCTCTAAGTGTCAGAGTTATAGCTGCAGGCTATAGCGTTATTTCCAAAATTAAGGGACTAAATCTATTTCCTGACCTTTTCAAAGCTGGGACGTTGATGATAGGAGACGCTGTTCTCAGAGAGGTCAGAATGGTTTAACAAAGATATCAAAATGCAATCTTGGCAATGTAAGAAATTCCTAGAAAGCTACAATGCTGTTATTATGGTGCACTGATACAGTTATACTGTATTCCTGCATCTATATCTTGAGATGTTATCTAAGATGTTAGACTGTTTTCTGGTAACATCAGTGTCCTATGAGACTATTACATTTACATTTATTCACTTGGCAGACGCTTTTATTCAAAGCGACTTACAAATAAGCAAAGCGATATGTCAAGCAGGGAACAATACAAGTAGTGCTACTATACAAGATCCATTCATTGAATACCAGAGGAAGCAAAGTGCACAGAGTAGAGGTGTAAGTGCGTTGTGTGTGGGTTTTTTTTCCCCCTCTAGGAGAGGGTTAGGTGTTCACGGAAAAGGTTGGTCTTTAGCTGTTTTTTGAAGATAGTGAGAGATTCTGCAGTCCGGATTGAGATCGGAAGAGCATTCCACCAATGGGGAACGGCAAGCGTGAAGGTTACTAATAACTAACTAGGTTACTACTAAACGTCGGTCGCTAGTTGATCTATTAGGTTCTGATGTGAATAAATACATACTGCATATAGTATATTCTTTACCAATTTGCTTTGGTTTTGTGCTTTGGGTTGCAATGTTACTGCAGCCACAGGTCAAAAGAAAATGATGTGTAGCGACCCTTTATATTAACAAGTCCTTTGTTTTAGCAGGCTCTTATTTACCTTTGGGGTAACTTTACTCCCACTACAACAACAAGAATAGACGAATTGAACACTATTCATTAGAAGTGTTACAGAAATGTGGAATCAAAGTGTCAGGCAGAAAAGTTGACGACAGTTGCGGTGAGTGCTTTTATTTAAAATGAAGACTGGCACGCACAAACAAATCCAAAACACAATCTTAATCCAGAGAATCCAAAGTTGAAATTGATCGTGTGAACTGGGAGTTGGAGTCCGTGGTGGCCATGTTTGTAGTCGATGGTGCGTTCTGGGAAATGGAATTGATGCCGAATTTTCTCATTGACATGACACAAGAAACTGAAAATATTACAGCAAGTAAAATTTACTTAGTTTACCTAGTAGAGGTAAATGATCTACAACGGCTGTGACTAGAAATGGTTCGCTATCTGATTGAAGCTAATCTGACAGACCGTCCAGCCAAACTGGCAGTGCTTCCTCTCAAGTTTCTCAAGTTTCTGTCACTCTTCTTTCCCCCTCATTTACTGCTAACATCTCACTCTTACTGCCACCTCGCTGCCAACTACATTTATCACTGAACAAACATCATTCTTACTGAGCGCTCGATTGACTAGAAATACAGCTAGCTAACGTTAGCAAAATTAATAAGATGCATCGGTGATAAGATTGACTATCTTTCAAATATCCACAATTTTATCAGATGTAAAGTGTTTATTGTAAATGAACTGAAATGTGGTAAATCTGCAGTAATACATACAGTACATACATTAATATCACTTAACTACATATGCCAGTATTTCTGTGGTTAATCTTCGGCTGTAAGGCTTCTAAGAAATCATTCGACCTTTTGGTTTACATACTTCCAGTTTTCTGTGAAAAGAGCCCAATGTCTAATACTAGATTCAAGGTGAATTGGTGACATTCAATTACACACATAGGCCTAAACATTTTCACGCATTCACACACAATGTAAAAAAAAAAAAAAAGTTATAAAAGTTATTTAAAAAAAAAAGTTATAGCAATAAAAGAAGGATAAGATAATACACAACCATTTGTCTGAGCATTGTATGCATCTCTAGAATAAGTTTCTCCTTCAAGCTAGAATAAATACTTCTTAAGAAGATGGTGAATCTGCAATCTCTCGGACTGCCAGGAAACTTGCTTGTAAAACCTTGAATCTATTTTTTTTTTTTCTCGGCATCCTGGAAAAAAATACATATTTTTTTGAACTTTCACTAGAAATAATAAATCCCAGACAAGGACCATGTTGTTTTATAAGGTAATTAAAGTCCAGCTTCACTGATGACTCATAGATCACATGGTCAACGATGTTGCTTTTCTATACAAGTCTCTCTTTATTCGGAAATACTGTACACTCCTAAGGTCTAGGAAGAGTTGTCTGAATAGTTCATCAGCAAAGCCCTACTGCTTTCCCTTAAGGCCATGACATACTCAGAGAATGATGTCACCTTTAACCTGGTGCTGATATTGCAAAGCGACGTCATCTGTTAGTTGCTGAATGAAGAGTGGTGCTGCCTTCTGCAAGTTTTTCACCTCTCTTTCTCGCTCTACTTCCCAGTTCAGTCAGTTCAATGCTACAAATTGCATTACTTGCACATTAGCTATCACAAGCACACACAGAACCTATTAATCTGCCATGCTTCACTCTTTTGCTTCTTTTTTATCTCCTAAAACGTGTGAAACTCAATCCACTGTATCTTTTGAATCTGTCGTGTATCCTTTTTAATAGATCAAATTGATTAAAGTTGCATCACTCTACTCAGGGGTTTCCAGAGATAAAATCACATAATCTATGTTGAACTATGAGTGTTCAGTTTTGGCCGCTGAGGCATTGCTGGCATTTAGACAGAATCTCTGTTAGACTAAAAGACACTTTAATACATTGGTGAATGCACACTGGGGACTAATGTACATGAGCAACAGATCATCAAGTCAACAAAGTATGACTATAGTCTGGTTTACAAAAAGAGGTGGGGATGAGGAGTTTATATCTTAATCCATTAGTTGAATTAGTTGAAGATGGGGCTTAGTGCACACCGGCAGGTTTTGGGGTTCGATTCCCATCGCTGCCTTGTGTGTGAGGAGTCTTCTGGTGCTGCGAGGGTTTCTTCCAGGTACTCCGGTTTCTTCCCCCAGTTCAAAGACATGCATGGTTGGCATGCCCCAAGTGTCTGTAGTGTATGAATGGGTGTGTAAATGTGTATGTGATTGTGCCATGCGATGGATTGGCACCCTGTCCAGGGTGTACCCCGCCCTCCTGGGACCCCTGAGACCCTGAAGGATAATAAGGAATGGAATGGATGGATAGATTAGTTGAAGATGAATAACTGAATAATAAGCTCCACCCTGAAATGCATTAAACTTCTCTTTATACTCACCATTATTCAATGTTATATTAATATCCAACCTAAAAGTAGTAATAGACCACAAATACGATGCCGTTGATTTACGATGAGTTACGGCAGAGGCTTGGCTCGGCTAGTTAGCAATTTATGAGATGGCAAACATGATGGTGTTTTTTTAGCACGAAAGCACTGGAATCGGATCTTTTTGATCAGAGTGTACAGATGTCGAGGTCTCCTTGGAGATCTACTTTCATGCAGGTTTTATCGCCAACCAAAATCTTTTAGTTGATCAAGATCTTCTTACGGCAATGACTAAATGGTCACGTGGGCAACGATTATAGTTGGAGCTAAAGTCATCAGGAAGGTAGATCTTAGATCTCCAGGACCAGGGTTGGAGATAAAGCAAGGGCTGCATCCCACTGGCACCACAATCAGCAGGATGGTGATGGTATACGTTGGTGCTCCACACTATTTGGTTGCTCTGCTGCTTAAAGAGCCTGGTGCCTCACAAAGAGCAGATATTTTACTGAAGCTGCAGGAATGTGTCTTCATGTAACCGAAAGTAATGAATACACAGCATAAGCTCCTAAGTTGTCTTGCCGTTTCTGTTTTTATTGACAGTAAATACAACTAAGATGTGTAAATAATGTTCACATCTTACATCATCCACATTAAAGTGTTGTACAGTCTTCAGTATATTGTTTATGTAGTGGGCTAGTGGAAAGGCACCGCTGAGGTTTGGTGACTCATTTCGACATATATAATCCGACACCCTCTCAACAAGCACACTATGGTAGTCATGAGCAATCTCAGCAATCACATTACCCCAGGGAAGGGTAGAACACTGCGAAAGCGAGAACATCGAGGGGAAGGAAGGGGATGGGGGACAGAAGACAGAATGATTATATAATTCTGCATTCAGCAATCAGTTCTCCACCCTCCAATAACTTTCTCTCTCTCTTGCACACACAGACGCGCACACACACACACACACACACACACACAGGGCAGAACATCTAAGCCCATCCTGGCTTTGTTATCAAGTTCCCTAACACCGCTGAGACTGTATTTGTGGTTATTTTTGCTAAAAGTACACCAGACATGGAAGAATATTCGGCGCACCTTACCCATCTTTAGAATTTTACTACTAGTACATTTCTAGTCCATGTGTTCCTTTAATAATTAATGCATATACCTCCCTGTCTTATTTTGCTGTGTTTGTTTATCAGAATTTTTGGTTGGCATAGGGAGAGGAAGAGGGGGCCGAAGCCCTTTACACTTTGATCTCAGCTAAGCAGGTTTGAAACAGTTTCTATGGCAATGGAATTTAATGTCTATGAAAAACATGAGGTGCATCCTAAACATGCCCCAGTGCTCTGCTCTGTTCAGGAGACACACTGTGGTCAGATCTGGTTATGAGATTGTTTGTACATGCCATGAATTTAAATGCTGACCGTATGTATGCTTTGGCTGTGATACCACTGCTGTCTGTGAATCTGTTAAAGGCTGATAAACGTTAGGCCATAATATTTCTGTGGTTGTCTCTGTCGGCAGCACCAGTTATTCCAAGGGTTGTTAGACTTCCAGGAAATGAAAACAATAGTGGATCTGGACTTTTGATCATTTATGGACATCGGGTAACCTGTGGAGTGATATGCCTTCAGGATTATGCAATCTTATTACAACAATCTAGCTCTTATAATAGCCGTAGGATACTTTTTGTATTTTTTTATTGACTACAATTTTTATTGCAGGCAGATTGTATAAAAATATGTACAGTATGTGCATCTCCAGTCAAAACCATCTATAGACAATAGTTATGTAGCTGAAGTGAATGAACTGCCAGAACCAGAATTTACAAACCATGTGGACAGTGCTGGAATAATTGATATAAAACAACAACAACAACAACAACAACAACAACAACAACAATAACCTGAAAACCCCTTCTGGTTTAGGCCATGCCCAGTTCGGGTTTAAATCTGAATACAGATACAGGTATGGATACATAGCGCTGTCAACAGATACAGACAGTAGCGTTGTGTTACATTACTGGTGTAAGAAATGACTATTAATGCGACCTCTTGAGCACATGTATGTGCTGTGTGTCCTCGTGTATGTAACTATAGGATGAGCATTTCATGTAAACAATCTGTAAGACTGTAAGCATGTGGAGACACTCCTTTTACTGGGGGGCGTGCGAATGCAGAAAGTAATAATGTATTATGTAGATGCTGTCAAGGCCAAGTCAATGTCAGTTTGATTGTGTTACCATGGACTTGCAAGTTGTTAAAACACACTTAGAATTAAAAAAAAAAAAATTGTGCAAATAAGTGCTCAAGGCCTTTGTGTTTGCTCCTATCCTGCATTCAAGAACTGCTTAAAGCCCTTAGAGACCTGCACAACACCATGGGGTGTTTCCTCACAAACAGGTCATGAGATGATATCATCATGCTGACATCAGATGGATGATGCAATGCTGCCTCAGTAACCTTTCTATTTTTGCTCTCTATTTTCTAGTGAGCTAAAGTTTGCTTGTATAAAAACACACACAGATCACTTTTTTATCCAAATAATCATAAAATTGATTAAAAAAAATGACAGTGATGTTAATCCTACAGCAAAACCACTACCTACATTTACTTATAGCTTTTGCTGTTATGCTCTCTTTCTCTCTCTCTCTCTCTCTCCCACTCTCTCTCTCTCTCTCTCTCTCTCTCTCTCTGCTAACAAGAACGTTAATAAGAACAATCTAACCAAGAAAAACAAGGTAGAGAGCACAAGGTACTCAGTCCTTAATACTTTCCAGTGATAGAAACCATACTGACCATTGCAAAGCGCTGACACTGGAGACTCCTTCCATGTCGTTGTTCAATAATAATAAACATATTTTCATTGTCCTATTAGTCTTAGATTATGTAGAACGTCCAACGTACAAATCCTTCTGAATTAGCTTTTACTATAGAAATGGTAATATATTAGAGCAAGCACAATTCTTTTTCAACCAGCCCAAAAGGACCCATGCCACACCCGTCTTTGTGTCCCTCAGCTGGCTTCCTGTAGTCGCCCACATCAAATTCAAGGCCTTGATGCTTGTGTACAAGACCTCATATGGAACAGCGTCCCCCCTACCTCAACACATTCCTTGAGGTTTATGTTCCCTCTCGCAACCTGCGATCAGTTAACCTGGTTGTGCCTTCTCAACGAGGCATGAGGTCCCTTTCCAGCCAGAACCTTCCAACTGAGTGGTGGAATGGACTTCCATCTTCAATCCGGACAGCAGAATCTATCACTATCTTCAAAAAACTGCTAAATACCCACTTCTACTGTGAGCCCTTAACTCATCCCTATCTTGCTCCCACTCAAAATAAATAAATAAATAAATAAATCTGCATTTACCCTGGCTCTTACACCTCTACTCTGTGCACTTTGCTCCTCTAGCACTCAATTACAAATCTTGTATGGTAGCACTACTTGTATTGTTCTCTTCTTGACATATCGCTTTGGTTTTATTTCCTAATTTGTAAGTCACTTTGGATAAAAGCATGTTCTAAATGAATAAATGTAAATGTAAATCAATAGCACATCAATAGACTATAGTGTAAACCTGTGGTTTGATTTCCAGTCTCCGCTACTATAAAAACAATTTTTTTTTAAAGAAAATTAATCAACCCTTTACTGGCACCCTGTCCAGGGTGTACCTCGCCTTGTGCCCCATGATTCTTGGGATAGGCTCCAGGTTCCCCGTGACCCTGACGTAAGAGTAAGTGGTAGAAGATGGATGAATGGATGGATAATCAATCTTTTTTGCTAATTAGATCTGAGAATTTAACAGCCCAGTGCTAAAATATATCAAACATGTATAATAATTCACTGAATTATTTACTGAATAGTGCGTACTGTAAACAGTACATCTGTTTGTATGTTTGTCTTAAGATCTTATGAATTTCACTCATACATTATTATTATTATTATTATTATTATTATTATTATTATTTATCCCTGCACAAACTCTATATAAACTGTGATTTGTATATTACTAAGATTATACAGTACAGTTATTCTATTCTATTGAAGATGAGCCTAGTGGGCGGGGCGTACACGGTCAGGGCGGGACTTTCATAGCAAATGAATGATTAGGAGAGTCGTTTGAAACTGAACCGACTCACAGGCGAATCGTATATCGTTCCCGACAGTGATCCAGTGAAAGAGTCGATGTGCGGGACAGCGGGGCTGCGCGGAGGAAACGCGGGGTTCAGCGCAGACACAGCGCGTTTGCGTTTTATTGTCTGTACGCGAGATGGACGGTCTTGTAGGGAGGAATAACTAGAGACCTCTTGTTTTATTTCCTCCAGTTGACTTCGGACTGGAAACAAAAGGAAGTGGAGCTCCAAGTGTCTGTCTCGTCCTAACTTCGGTTAAGAAGAATTCTTCGAGGAGGTGTGACATTCAGAGAGAGAGAGAGAGAGAGAGAGAGAGAGAGAGAGAGAGAGACAGATAGACAGACAGACAGACAGACAGAGAGGTAAGTTTGTGGAAATTTAACATCCAATATCAACTGTTTATTAGTTATTTCTGCTTCCTTGACTCTTTAAACTTTACCTGTCTGTCTGTCTGTCTGTCTATCTATCTATCTATCTATCTATCTATCTATCTATATATATATATATATATATATATATATATATATATATATGTATGTATATGCACACACATATATATATATATACACACACAAAAAAAATATATATACATATATACTTATATATATATACACACACACACACACACACACACATATATATATATATATATATATATATATATATATATATATATATATATAATTTTTATTTATTTATTTATTTATTTTTCCACTGATAAGAACTGCAGCAGTTGTAAGCCATTGTTTGCCTCTTTACTCAGACAGAGACAGCCTTGTTCCTAAGTGTGTCTATAGTTTGCAGATGGAAATAGTGGGGAATTCGGGTCTTTCACTCTCCATGTTGCACATTAGCAGCAGCAGTGTTGGGAGTGATGAGTCACTTGCCCCTCCACTGAATAGATCAATTCCCCAATATTATTCAGGCTTGATCACTTTCCCCCATAACCAAAGTACTGGTCCAGTTTCCCACGATTACTCAGAGGGAAATCTCAATTATGCACTCAGACTGGGGGAAATCCCCATTAACATTAATGAAATGCTCAGACTGGGATGCTGTCCTGGAAAATCAGAAACTCAGACTGGCCCAATAATACTCAAATACTCCGGTCCTTTCTCTGGAATATCAAATACTCAGAGTACTCCATTAATATTCAAACCAGGTCTTTTACAAGAATATTAAATACACAGACTGCCCTGATCATTCTCCAACCAGAAAACTGAGTACCCAGATTACCTCAGTAATACTCAAACCAGGTATTTTCCTTGGAAAACAAATACTCGGAACATCCCGAAAATATTCAAACCAGGCCCTTTAAAAGAAAATGTAATACACAGACTGCACTAATCTTACTCAACACAGGTCATTTCCTGTTAAATCAAATACTCAGACTGTCCAGAAAATACTCAAACCAGGTCATTTCTCACTAAACGAATTTGTAAGTGCTGGGGCTTGAACCCCCACCATTCTAATCAGGAACCCAGAGCCTTAACAGTGGGCCAGTTACTCAATAATACTGAGAATGGGTACCTTCCATTGTAATATTCACATTGGCTCAAATTCAGATTATTTAAACACACAGACCGGCTCGATTTCACAATAAATTTCAGGGCAGGCCTATTCCCCAACTAAACACCTGAACTTTCAAGTAATTATTGTACTTGACATTTACACAAAAAAAAAAAGAGTTTTATTTATTTATTTAATTTTTTATAATGAATAACTGAATAGTCCACAGACTTAACGGTTAGCACGTTCGCTTCACACCTGCAGGGTCCAGGGTTCGAGTCCTGCCGGTGCCATGTGTGTGCGGAGTTTGCATGTTCTCCCCGTGCTGCGGGGGTTTCCTCCGGGAACTCCGGTTTCCTCCCCCAGAGACATGCATGGTAGGATGATTGGCGTGTCTAAAGTGTCCGTAGTGTATGAATGGGTGTGTGAGTGTGTATGTAATCGTGTGCTTTGCGATGGACTGGCACCCTGTCCAGGGTGTACCCCGCCTTGTGCCCAATACTCCCTGAGATAGGCTCCAGGTTTCCCTGCGACCTTGAAAAGGAGTAAGCAGTAGAAAATGTATGTATGCATGAATACTCCACAGAGTTGGTCAGTTCCCCTTAAGTTGAATGCTAATACTAGACCACGTGTCAAACACTAATGAGACAGGGTCATTTTCCCCTAAATGTTTGAAGCATGTAATTACAAGTATTACAGTTAAAAAAAGAAAAAAATTGAATAAATAAGAATAAATACAAGAATAAATGCCTGGCGCTGCTGACAGGTCTTGGAAGTTCAAGGGGTTTACTACCTCCATTTAAAGAAATGTACAGCTACAAGAGCTGGAAAAGCACTGAACTGTGCTGGTTTAGTGATTATAGCTCATAACACCTGACCTCACCAAAGACCGATGTTATTTTTCTGCATATTCTAAACGGTGAAGCCAAACGTTTACTCCAGCGAATAACAAGATGTTCACACGTGGAACAATGTACTGGCCATAATATTGTTTTGCACATCAAGTAAGCTTGATTAACATTCATAAAGAGTATTAAGCATCAGGTTTTATGTCATTAAAATGGGGCTTCACCCTTGTTTTGACGTTGTAGTAGACATGAATATTGACAATGAGCATGTTGTTGTGTTCTAATGGAGTGTTTGGCCACTTACTTGTCACTCGTAATGTTCATATTAATGATTTAATGTCACGCTGCTCTTGAGAGAACATGGCAGATGGAGAGCGGTTCACTACACATTAGTATTTTAATTTGTACTAAGAAATGAATGCATATATATACAGGATGTACTCTTTTGTGGAATTTTGCCTGTTAGTCATTCGTGTGGTTTACGTTCGGATCGCAGCAGTACATGTCAGAAATTAAGCCACAACAGGTTTCACCTTGCACAACCATGCGTAGGATGAAATGGAAGGAAGTGAGTTTGCTATTCATTTGCAAATCTGTCTGAGGGCTTGTCAAAGTGAACAAAACGCACTGTAAATGTAAATAAGAAGCAAAAAGTATTGCAAGAGAATTGAAAATAAACAGCTGAATGGATTTCTTTTGAGAATTTCCCCACTTACTTCGAATCAATCAAGGCTCGACCGCTGTTTATGTCCTTCGACAAAAAAAATCATTTTGTTTTGTTCTTATGACAAATAAAATGCCAAAATACACGGTTCATTTCAAGGAGTTCACAGAAACGAGGTTCATCATTCAGTGAATTAAACTCATTCATCCATTTCTCCTCTTGCCTCAGGGAATGCGCTACTGAAGTTTCTTTCTGTCTTTCTCCTGCAGATATACTCCATCCACTGTAGACAGAAGCGATGCTGGTCTGAGAGCGACATCATGTACGTATGCAGTATAATTAAGTCCACAGATTCCAGTGTGTCTATTGTAAAAAGTGTTATTAGCAGGTTATGGCCGTTCTCTGCAAATATAAACGTGAAAGTGTGTCTGGCAGCCTTCATGTCTTTAACCTCCAAACCAAGTATGAGAGCGCAGATCAATAAAATACTCACCAACATTTATTAAATAGCCTTAAAAAAAAAAAATTAAACCCCCCACTTTTTAGAGCCACTAACTAGCCTATAAAGAAAAGGAAAGCATGGGGGGGGGGGGGCACAAAAAAGTGCAATTATGGATTATTAAAAATGTACACTCGGCCCACACATAACACTTTTACCAAGAGAAAATGCTTTTGGCATGGTTGGTGAAATGTGAAGAAGAAAAACTCAGTTTACTTCACTGATTCAATGACACTTCCTGCAGGTAATTGATCAATGTCAATGAGAGAAAGAAAGTGGGAAAATGAAAGTGGCACACATGCACAGGCACAGAATCCTAAACAAAGGGACTACTGTACATAACAGGATATATGGATATAACTGTAACAAATACCTTTATTTTAGTCATTTTTGAATGAAGTCTTCTGTAAGTGTTCACCCCACTTGACCTTTTCAAATTTTGTAGTGTCACAACCGAAAATTGAAATGGACAGAATTGGTATTTTTACTGTTTGGTTTATATAATATGTATAACGTTTGACGGTACAAAAAAACAGACATTTGTTGGTTGCGTAAGTATTCACCCACCTAGTTTAATATTTGGTAGAACCACCTTCACACCTACAAGTCTCAGTATGTCTATCAGCTTTGCACAACTGGATCCTGAAATCTTTGGCCATTCTTCTTGAGAAAATTGCACAAGCTATTAGACTGTACAGGGACACGGATTCTCAATCAGATTGAGGTCTGGGCTTTTGCTGCGCAATGTTAACACCTTCAGATTCTTGTTTTTGAATGACTTGAGTACAGCTTTGGTAGTATGCTGTTGTCCTGTTGGAAGGTTTACCTCTGCCCCATTTCAAATCTTGCAGACTAGAACAGGTTTTCTTCTAGGATTGCTCAGTGCTGGCTGGACAGCCTCCCCTAGGTAGAGTCAGACTTGTGCCATATTGCCATTTTTTGAATAATGGGTTTAATGTTGCTTTCAAGGTGCCTTGATTGATACTTGTCCAGAACTTTCCCCCCCGGACTTGTCTCGATAACTCACTGGTGTTTATGGTCTCCTAGGTCATGATGCTGTTTGTTTAGGTATGCTCTCTGACAAACTTTAATTGCACACAGGTCGAATCCATTCAACCAATTATTGGACTTCTGATGGCAACCGGTTGCACTAGGCCTAATTTAAGGGATTCACAAACATTCAGGGGGGTTGTTTACTTATGCAATGCATCACAGAGGCAAAGTCACTTATAAATCCCAGATCAAAAACCTCAACACAAATGCTACGGGATGGGTTCTGACCTTACTGTACATAGACTATAATAAACATAGGTAATAATAATAAGCATACTAGTCATGTACCAATACTACATTTTCATATCAAGATAGTTGCCTGACGTAGACTTCTGACGTTGTATCGTGTTTGTTGAAACACTACATATTTACCAGACGTTGCCTCATTTGTACAGTTTCCCCAAAAAACAACCTTGACATGCATCTCAATATGCTAATTCTTACAATCTGTAAATATATGATATTTTGATGCTTTTTACAGCTTGGATAAAACACTGTTAAGGTTTACTCTTGTACTGAAGCGTGAGCTAGAGGTCAAGAGGTGTTCTCTAGCTAAATATGTCCATGGGATTGACATTCATGCACACTTACAGTGTAGACAGAATATATATATATATATAAGAGAGCATTACTTTGCAACAACCACACACCACTTCCACTACTAATGGAAACAATATGACAATCTGACCTTTAGGTAGACCTTGAACAACAACCAGGAAAACCTGTATTTATATAAGTTTGCAAAACAGTCAATGCTAATGGCGCTGAGCACCCATTCCTAATAATTATTACAAATTTTCTCAATAGAAAGCAGATTCTTAGCTAAATCTGACTTGACTACCATTGCAGCATTCTAATAGATTTGATTTCTCTTTGAATGGACACTTGCTAACATGCCTGGCTAGTTAGTTCACGTGGTTTCTGAGTCTGATTCAGAAATAACGGCGCTTAATTTTAACGAACCTTAATTGAGAAATCAATGATTGAACTAGAAAATTAAAACTTGTTTTGAATATTTTTCTCACCAATAAAAGGGTTGCGTTAGTTCAAAATTTCTGTCTAGCTTTAGTCGTACCTGTGGGATTTGACCGATGGGGTGCTATAACATTACAGTTTTAACATTTGATTCACTAAATGCTTATAAATGAATCATGTTTGATCGAACTTGATATAATTAAGAATGCACACTGAGCAAAGATGATGCAGTTGTATTTTGTTTGCTTTTATGCAAAATTACATTTGCAGGTAAAGGTATAAAGCCCTGTCAAGTCAAGTCAAGACAAAGTTTATTTATCACTGGCACAGCATGTCAGCATTATAAGGTTTGTGGTGGTACCCAGGAAAATTACTAACATTTAACATCACAAGACCCAAAGTATACAAAAACAAACACACCTACACACCCACTCAGCAAATTACAGTTCTATGTAATGTTGTGGAACATCCATGAGACAAGCCCCTGTTATCACTTACATTATAATAGCTATTATCTGTCATTTCCTCATTGGCCTTTCCTTTTTCTCTGTTGAAGTTAATCACACAAAAAAGCAGTTTGTCAGGTTACTCAAACCAGAAAGCCAATGTCCTGAAAACTAAGTCCTGAAAACTTGTGACTGTTACACAGCACTGACACTGAAGACTCTTTCCATACATGTTAAATAAACATTCCCTTATGGAAAGATTTGATATTTGCAAAATGGAGTGTACCGATGCATCCTGATACAAATATTTGACCATGTGCATGGTGGGAGTGTGCAAATCACATCACGGGAATCAGCATTCTATAAATTATGCCTCTAATGCAGTTACACTGTTTGAACTTCAGAGGGCTTATGTTATCTGCCCAAAACATAAAGCTAAAGTATATAGATAGCTCCAGATCACAACGACTGACACACATTATAGCTTATATTGCTTATATGTGCACAACCACGTAATAATCATTAAAAAGAGCTCTTCAGTAGCCTTTAAATAACCAGCCCCGCATCTCTCCGATCTATGGTGCCCAAGAAAGAAGTCGCGGAAGTCTGGCAGTTTAGCAACGTTGGAGCTCATTATGTTTCAATTCGTAATTTTCCCCAGGTCAAAGACTTTATTAATTGAATCAAATTTCTGGAAGACTTTATAAATGTATTTATTTATTTATTTATTTCTAAGACATGGTGAACCTGTAGTACATTTCATTTACAATATTAGACCTCTGTTCAACCAATTTTGGATTTATATACAGACAGAAATGCACTGATTTGCATTGTTTTAAGATTCTGAAATAAAATCAAAGGATTTTTTTCAGTCTTCGCTTTTCTTCATTCAAATTTCATTCAAATCGAAATCGAATTGTGAGTGGAGTGTACCATTTACATCCCTATTTACATATCATATTTGTAAAACGGCAATGTTTTTATTCATTTATCATTAGGATTAGAGTGTGTAGATTGTCCAGCGTACAAGTCGCTGCTATCATAGGAACGATAACATATTAGACCTTCTGACCAATCAGATTCAGCCGTGCAGTGTGTAAGTGGAAACATGTCGAAGTATTGCAATGTTCTAAAATAGGGTGTACAATAATGTGACTATAGACGTACAGTGGATATTGTAAAAGCACAACCCGAGCGTTAATCTTTCTAACTGTTCATCCAAATTGAGTCCAGGGAAATGATTACAAATGTATGAGTGTGAGATGTTGGTTTTATTAAAAATGATACTTTTAATATGTGTGAACTGAGGAGTTTCGTCCAATTTCCTTGCATGGAGGTGAAAGTTGTGTCGCTGTAAATTGCTTTCAGAGACCTGTTAATGCAGCGTCATGCCATCACGGTTCATCTGTGCATCTGGAAGATTGCAGTTTGACTTTGCAGTAGGCAATGGCTTATGGGCTTGAACACTGCTGAGGCTGTAGAAGGATTAATGGACCATTTGAACTTTGCAGCCCTGTGAGTGACTAAAGCAATGACAGAACCCAGTTATAATGTGCGTACCCCAGTGCTTTATCCCCCCACCACGGAAAAGGTTGACTCATGCCTTTAGTCGTTTAACAGATGCTTACTCCTTTCCAGGTTTTTCTTCATGAGGCTATTTGTCATCGTGAACGTCTTCACCGCTTTACATGGTGAGTGTTTGGCCTGTGTCCAAGTTTTACTCACATAGCACAAACATTTAGTCATCGACAATCTGCCTATTCTACCATAAACGTAGATGAGGCGGTACATTCTTGTTAGGAAAATGATCATATCATGATGCTAGAAGATATTACTATGATACACGGTCATAGAAATGCACCCCAATAGAACTTCCAGCGAAACAATAGTGTTGCATGAAGAAAAACAAAAGATGGCTAAACTGAGTTTAACATCTATTACAATGATTTATTTAACACCGATTTTTTTTTTTTGGAAAGATTTTAACATCATTAGATTTTAAAAGATTTTAACACCATGCCTGCTGCATTTCCGTCGGTTTGTAGCTTTTATTCATAAATAAATAAAAAATTTATCACAATATTGAAATTAATTGTTCATATCGTTTAGGCCTGCGGGTTGTTATGCTTTCTCTTCTCTCCTGTGTTGTGGTGGTGCAGGCATAAAAAAACAGCAGTCCATTCCCTGCTATATGGACTGATGTCGAATAGAGAGAGAGAAAGAGAGAATAGGACCTGCTTGTACACATTGCTTACAGATAGTTTAACAGTGGATTTGTATTAAAAATAGAAGAAAAATCGCAGGCATTTCTATTAATGGTTTTTGAAGACTTCATTTAGGAAAGTATAACCATGACATTTTTGCTTAATTCTGTGGAAACTCTAGAGACTGTTGAGTGTGAACATCAATGGAGATCAGCCATTTTTGAAATACTCAAACCAGCTTGTCTGGCACCAGCAACCAGAGATTATGATTTTCCCCCTATTCTGATATTTGACCATTCTGAGCATTATCTGAAGCCCATGAACTGTATCTGCATGATTGTCTGACTGGATAATTGCATGAATTCACAGGTGTGTATCCGGATGTGCATTGGAGAGCTCAGCTGTGCTGTGCACTGACTTCCAATGGAAACGCCAATGAGGCAAGCGCTAGCTCCAGCGTTCACAATCAGAGTCTCAGTCACGTCAACAGCCTTCACAAGTATCAGTGCCACATCCAAAACTCCACAAATACCACGGAGGATTCCAGTGTATCTCAAGATTTCTCTGGTAGTCTTCACTTACTGCATGTTTATCTGTAACGGTTGTTTTTTTTTTAGGCCAATTAAAAATTTAAGGCTGTTGGATTTTTAACGGCTCATCAGTTCAACAGCCTCACAACAGTGGAGTTAATGAACTCTCCAAGCCAAGTCCAGTCTCCTTAACTTTTACTGCTTAGATGTACTACTCCTACTACAGTATATATTACATTGGAACTGATATTACATGTTAGTGTAGTTGTAGAAAACAGTTTCAGAAATGTGGAAATCACAAAATGACCTAGGTAGCAATGCAATCTTTAATCCTGACATAACAGTTACGTCGTTTTTAACCATGGGGCGGTCATCAGCTGGTAGTTCAAGCTGGTCTTGAAGATCTTATTTGTTCGGATGATGCTTCTCTCAGCCACCTGTCCGAGATGCCAAGCCGGAGGACATGAAAGCAGTGAATTATTAGGTTAATCATCAAATCAATAGTTATGATAATCAATTCTCATTACGTCCTCGTTCAGTTCTAGACTTTAAGACAGCTGCGTTATAAAACTATTATATGAGTGAGTAGAGTTATGAACTGTCTTTAAAAGACAGAGCTCTGCATCTACAATGATCTAATAAGAAAACGGAATCTCTGTAATACGTAGTAGCTCAGAATTATTATTATTTTTATTATTTTTTAAACAACATGCACAGAATAAGCAGTGCACATTTGAAATAGTTGAATTACATAAGCAAAAAATGTGAGGTTCTGACTAGGATATTAAGTGTAAAAGAATATTTTCTTGATTCAGGTTTAGCCTGTATGTGCACACGCTGTAATGAAGCTTTGTTTAAACTAGCTCAATTAAAAAGGTCTTGCTGAGCGTGTGATTAACTGGCTTGAGCTGTCTTAACAATTGACAGCATTAAAGAGATAAACATTGACCGAATCTCATTCCAGAAAACATCCGTTTGGACATCCGTTGCTGGCTGGAAGACACGCAAGCAAATGTAATTTGTTATCTAAAACCCCAAAGAACAACAGCAACGGACACCAGTCAGCTGATTATTAGCCTGCGGTGAGTCTTCCGTTTGTCTACATTACCTCGAACTCTTTGACCTGTAGGCTGGTATAATAATGTATTTGTGTTTGCAAGATATAGCTCAGAAGTGGAACACATCGATGAACCTACTTCATAAGCATACACACGGAGTGGTCAGACATAAGTCCATATTTCTCACCCCTGAATGGCAGTTTAGTGAAATTGGGGTATAAATCACATATCAAATGTAGGCATTTGTAGAAACGTAGTCTCCTGTGATATACAGTACTTGTGAGGAATGAGAATTTGATGAAAGGCAGTTCATAAAAATAGTCATTAGTAATTAAATTTCACACATCCAGGTGATACTGTTTTTCTGCTTTTCTGTGTCAGACTGGACTCGGATCCGCTGTCAGACGACACGAACATCACTACGGTGCAGTGTCCTGGCGAAGATGAGATCACATGCTCCTTTGGCCTTCACGCCAACGATGTCTCGTTGTCGTTGTCTGTTCGTGGAGTTCTCAGTGGCCTTCCTTTACTGACACCCGAGATGCACATCAGCACTGATCTGCTGCGTAAGTTTCACATAAAGGTTTTTCCATATAATCCCTGTTAATTGACTGTACTAAACTTCACCTTAGATTCATCTTTGCTAATCGTTTCACAATACATCTTAAAAAAAACCAAATGAAAGTACTACACAACACAGTGACGTTGTCAGAAATTCCCCTTCCGCAGTGTGCGTTTGTTTTTGTATTTCTTTAAGATCTTTATGTCTGATCAGCATTTTCCTTTTCCTGTTTTTCTCTTGTTTTGAACTTTTTTTATTAAAAACCGTGCCTTACTGCTGCCTTCCTGTGTAGTGACGCATGGTATGTGATAGGATTTTAATTTACGTATGCACCCTGATAAAACATGCTGAGCCCCTGCACTTGCATCCTGCCTCATTCGCCTCATGTTACAGACACATTGTGAGGAATATATACTATACTATACTATACTATAGTATGATAATTTGATGGAAATGCAATCTTTGAAACAATTCCTAGACACCTACATGCTAATTAATCGAAAGCTCCTAAGCGTTCCTCTTCCAACATTCCTGGCTTTCTGGGGATAAATGTATATAAATATGATTTCTCTCCTGTTAATTCTATTTATGCCTTGTATGAATTTAGGAGAAGGAGGTTTCTATTCTAAGCTTTTATGTCTTTGATACACTTCTTAGTTTTGAAGAGTTGTCCTGCTAAATGGCCAAACTGAAATACTCGAGGAAAAGTGGAAAACAAGTGTGATGTGATGCATGGTAAGATGCTACACAGTAACAGCAGGGTATACTCACTGTGCGTTCAAGTCCTCCTGGATGTTCCAATTTACGAGTTGGGAAGTCGCAATTACGACGTCAGGTGCGTTCAAGTCACTTCGGTCGGAGCACGATGGCGGTATAGCTTCTCTTAATTAAGTGCAAAAAAATACAGCACGGGTTTTTAACTCTACTTCTAGAAAATGAAGAACAAAGAATGTGCATCAGGTGTGTTTTGCTTTAAAAAAATTTTTTTTTAATGTTTTTAATCAATTTATGAAGCCGTAAACATTGTGACATATTATATCGTAATTGTACAATGCTATCGTATTTTGTTCAGGCAATTAACTTGTTTTATTGTAAATGAAAAAGCAAACACGTCATGACTGAAATCAGCTTCTTCGACGAGTAAACTTTCCATTTCAACATATTTACCGATGCTACATCCATCGATTCCACCATGTTTTCTTACTGACACGCCCCCAACTCGGAAACTCGCGCACAAAGAAAATCCACTTTCATGTGCGCTCAACTTGTAAAAGCGATCTTTCCGACATGAATTGAACACACCATCAGACATACTAATCAAGGAATAACACAGAACAGGTGAACACGATCAGGTAACAAAACCACCGACAGGACAGGATCAGAGACACATGGTGGTGGTCGCCATGGGAACCACTAGGCCAAGGTGGAAACCGTGTCCTGCAGTGGCTGGATGTAAAAAAAAAACAAACAAAAAAACCCCCCAAAAAACCCATGGTCCTTAAACAGAACCTAAAGGGACACAATACTGCACTTTTTATGATCGGAAGTATCTCCGTTAATGCTAACAACCTGGTCTGTTGCTACGATTATATTATTAAAATAGATTTCATGTTCACTAATTTATATTACACACACTATTAAGTATGCTGTTCCCCGTAGCAGGCTCAGAGACTAGTGTTCACGTCTGTATCAACAGGAAAAAAAGTTAAATATTTTAACAATTTTTACGAAGCTTTGTCTGTAAGAAGCTGTGACTCCTGCCCAGGTCTTTTCTACAGTTACGCGGTTAGAAAAATGACCGATGTTCTTGTTTGTGACATTTTAAACAAGCTTCGTTAGTTATCAGCCGCTTTTGATCTCATTAAGTAATTTGGGGTTGTAATATGACACTAATTCGATCACTGTGTGACTTTGCTCCTGATTCTTATTCAGTAAATGAATGGTGATGCACATCTTTCCTAAAGCTGCACTTTAGGGCATTTTGAGATAACACCAGGAACAATATTGACTTTTATCTGTAAATCTGAATAACTAAATTGTTGAGAGAATGTGCTATGTTCCCTCGCAATCACTTCTTATGGTGCGCAGACATTATGAGCTTATTGTACTTGGGCACATTTACGGTGGTTGAGGTATTTAGGGATGCTTGTGAAACCATGATAACCATGTAGATTTCTACCGATAGGAAAAGCATTTGTATGCAAGGGGTGTGTGCTCAAATCAGTGCTCTTTACACTGCAGCCTGATGACAAATGTACAGAAAGCCATTTTCCACTCAGTCAGTTTACTGCGGTGTAAGATTAACAAAGTGAGACTGATAAGACGAGATGGATGGAGGTGATTAACAGTAACCAACCACACGTGATGAGTTGAAGCCTGTAAAGACCAGACAGTATGCAGAAATAAACCGATCTACGCAGCGGTGGACCTTAGACACTTCCTCCAACACAACAGAATTTTGAGACAAAGATATATCATCTTGTCATATATTAAAAGGTTATAGTCATAATAATTATTCTGAAATACAGAGTTGACCTGGATAAAGTGTGAGTGTGTTAATGTTTGGTATGTTTCTGTAAGATATACTGTAGGTTTCAAGTTACCATCTGCTCGAATTAGGCACACAAAAGCACAATGGTGGACTCGTGTTAGCTGTAATATTTCCTGAATGACCTCTCTTCACAGGGAAGCCAGACACACCACTTCATCTGTGGTATAATGTAACTACTGAGGGTGAGGTGGTGATCGCCTGGAGTGACTCACGAAATAATAAACACCCACTTCACTACGAGCTCCGCTACTCACCTAACACTTCTCTCACACACTGGGAGGTGAGTCAAACCAGCAACAATTGCGATAACAGAGTTGTACTCTTCAGATGTTCTGCTTCTGATTTTTGTTCTTTATTGTGATACACTTGTAGAAAATGAGTTCTAAAATTTCACACACTGATTTTAAATACTGAAACCTGTGTTGTGCGTTTCGTTGTGTGTGTGTCTGTGTTAGGTGCTTAATGTCCAGCATCCTTGGGTGTCTTTGAACGAGCTCACTTCTGGAGTCAGATATACAGTTCAGGTGCGGTGTAAGACCCTCCATCACCTTCATTACCGGAGCGAGTGGAGTGACTGGAGCCAGCCGTTCTACCTCACACTTGATGGTATGGATGCTGTGACACAGTAGCCTTACAGTTGCCACCCTTTCTAACACTCATGAGTTCTTTTCCTTTTCCTGGCTTACAATTTATTCAAGAGTATTCCTGCGCAAATATTATTTTAACATTCAACCTTTTAGACTGAGGCTATTCATTTCGGTGTTTGGTAATATTTAGCCTACACGTTTGCCTCACACCTTCAGGTTTGGGGGTTTCGAATCCCACCTCCGCCCTGTGGAGTTTGGATATTCTCCTCGAGCTTTGGGGGTTTCCTCCAGGTATTCCGGTTTCCTCCCCCAGTCCAAAGACATGCATTGTATGCTGACTGGCATTTCCAAATTGTCCGTAATGTGTGAATGTGTGTGTGATTATGCTCTGCGAGGGGTTGCGACCCCATCCAGGGTGTCCTCCACATTGTGCCCAGAGTCCCTGGGGATAGGCTCCACACTAAGGGAGATCACATGCTATTTTGCCATAAAACTATTATAAGCTAGAATGCAGTGAAAAAAAAGTATACTTTTTTTTTTTTTTAAATAACAGCTTTTCATTTTTTTTGCATTGAGTCTCTGAAATGTACTCTTGTCCATTAGTTAATGTAGTTGGAAAAGAGTCGTTCTGTGCCATTGTACTACTTATCCATTAAGTCCCTAAATTATTCTTTTATTATTGTTATTATTATTATTATTATTCTATTGGGCTTTTTGGCTGTGTTTGGTAAGTGATGGAGAGCTCTTTATGCAATTTTTACTGCATCAGTCCATATTGTATCTGAGCACTGAATCTTGCTTTAGCTATTTAACAGACCATATGGTGTTTATTGTGCTGTAGCCCTTAGGTTCACTAATCCAGTTTTTTTTTTTTTTTTTTTTTGTGAAAGAGCTTTTACGTTTTGTGAAAAAACCTCTTATTAAAAGTCTCTATGAATTTAACATTGAACATTGCTTTGCAAAATCTCACAGGATTCACAGGTCTACCATGTCTAACCATTGGGACCAGATGAGTCAGCTGTATGCCTAATAAGAGTGCTAGGTCTAAGTATGTGTGTATGTGTGTGTGTGTGTGTGTGTGTGTTCTTTTAGCTCTCTCTATAGATTTTCAGCTTTGCTTCAGATGGCTTGCAGCAATTGTTGGTGTTTATAGAGACACGATTGTATTGTTTATAGAGATACAACATGACTTAATGTTCTCATAAGTAGAGGGAGTGCTTAGCACAAACGGTGACTCAATTTACTCGTGATGGAGTTTCTTCATTAACTGCAATCTTGAGTAAAGAAATGTGAGTTAAAATATCTGGCTGGAAATAAAACAATTATCTGTTATATATGCATTTATTATAGTATATTTTTGTACACAGGTAAAAGGATGTGTAATTTACTACCTCATTGTGTGTTCCATTCGTGTGTGTCTTTGTCATTCGCCTCACACCTCCAGGGTCGGGGGTTCGATTCCCGCCGCTTCTCTGTGTGTGCGGAGTTTGCCCGTTCTCCCCTTGCTGCGGGGATTTCCTCCGGGTACTCCGGTTTCCTCCCCCAGTCCAAAGACATGAATGGTAAGCTGATTGGCGTGTCCAAAGTGTCCGTAGTGTATGAATGGGTGTGTGAGTGTGTATGTGATCGTGCCCTGCGTTGGATTGGCACCCTGTCCAGTGTGTACCCCGCCTTGTGCCCCATGTCTCCTGGGATAGACTCCAGGTTTCCCGCGACCCTGAAGGATAATAAGCGATTTACAACATGGATGGATGGATGGGTGTGTATTTGTGTCTCCTGCCTTAGGCCAATCACCAGACAACACTGTTGTAAATAATCCTAAAAACATTTTGATGTGCTGCCCATATGCCACTACAGTGTAGAACATAAATAAATAATTGTGGGGTGACATACTATTTTGGATTA
Organism: Ameiurus melas; assembly: GCA_012411365.1. Classification (NCBI taxonomy): domain Eukaryota; kingdom Metazoa; phylum Chordata; class Actinopteri; order Siluriformes; family Ictaluridae; genus Ameiurus; species Ameiurus melas. Next base: position 26,689,095 of record CM022767.1, on the reverse strand, counting down.
GTAGTCCAGCATATTGTATGTGAAATGAAGGAATAACTGTGATGTTAATGTACAGAATGTCAGCTTTAGATTGAGGTGTATCGAAATTGGATAAGCCATACAGGTGTATCTATATTGGATATGACATACAGGTGTATCTAAATACGCCATACATTCAAGATATACAGACAAGTTATAAAGGCAGAATAGATTATTAGCACAAAAATACAACTATAGTGACACTCCAATGCTGCCATGTAAAGTAGCATGGTAGGTAATGCGCAAACTTGTGTTTTTTCAAATGTAGTGTGGTTTTGAAATGGAGAGGTAATAGAATTAAAGTCTTGGTAGCAATGCAATAGTGATATACAACTATTACTACCACAGAAACGTCATTGCTGGTGTTTGTCAGTGCAGTGAGTCACAAGATTGAATGTTTTGTGTGTATGGAGGCAGTTACAGAGGATGCAGTTCCAGTGGGTTGGTCTGTTTCATTAAGATGATGGCCCTTGGGAAGAAGCTGTTTTTCTGTGCATGAGTAGATGTTCCTGTACTGCTTCTGGATGGCAGGAGGGCAAACAAATGGTGGCAGAGTTAAGTAGGATTTCTGGAGATGTTTGTTGCTTTGTGTAGCAACATGATCCATAGATGGACTCCAAGGCTGGGAGCTGATGACTTTCTGAGTGCTGCACTGTAAAACCGGAGAAGTTCAATTAACTCAAAAAATTTGCAGAAACTAATACTCTCAAAAATTTTAAGTTGATAGATGAATTTCTTTCAGCCAAATACACTTAAATATAACAAAACTTTCACTAAAACTTGTTATATTTAAGTGCATTTGGCTTAAAGAAACTGATTTATCAACTTGGTTGGTGTGTTCACCAATGTTAGTTCAGGATCTAGCTAGCTATATTTCCATCATCTCATTGTGATTACTTATGACAGATTGTTATACGTGCAAAATACTGATGCAGTTATTGATCTAGACCGTTTATCCATTTATAACACAACTCAATGTGTATTACCCATCCAGGTAAAAAACTAATTTCGTGTCCAACTTCATCCACTTCATGGTCAGCAAGTTTACCATCTTGAAAAAGCAGCTCCAAATTTACACTTGTTTCATTTTGTTTCATTCATTCATTCATTCATTTATTTATTTATTGGGATTGTGTCATTTCCCCCCCTATATCAATACTACCTGCCAATGCTGGCCATTAAACACCATGTCTGTATTACTGAGTAGTAAATATAAAGGCTACAGCTTGACTGACAGTAGAAAAAATGTGTTCAATGCATTGTTTCAATAATTATGTCTAATTGTTTGCCCCAGGTAGTTTAATTTTATATGTCATATTAAGACCATTGATATGACACATTAAGGTGCTTCTGTACAATTCTGAAATCATCCTCCTGCTGCTGTTGCCACTCAAATCATCAGGAAAAGTTGATCACAGGTTCACGTCCACTGGAGCCATAAATACTCATGGCAGCGAGGACAGGATGTGTTGGTGTGCTTTAAATCATGCGCTTTCTATCAGGTGATTTAAAAAACAATCTCATCTGTAGTCTCATCTCATCAAAATCTCTAGAAGACTAGAAGCCTTACAAAACAAGATTTTAGTGAAAAATAAGTAAATAATATAAAATCAGACAAAGGGAACAGTCCAGACAAGTGTGGATCATCAGCGTAAGTACACGGCTCATAAATTCGGTCAATGAATGGGAGAAAAACAGTGAGGAGTGACAAAAGACCTGACATCCGCATGCTCTTTATAGACCTTTTATCTTTTTCACGTTTTGAATGTAACCTGGTTTGCTTTCGGATTCTGTCATGTAGTAAACCCACATGCTGATCTGTTCTTCTCTCAATGGTCTTTTTACAAGTTCATCTTACTGATAAAAAAAAAATATATTCTTCTGCTTGGTGCATTGTACACCTGAGATAAAAGTGTCTGACAAATTGCATGCTGAACTCCTTGCCTGTCAGTCATGCTCCTCAGTCACTGCTCCTCAGTCACTGCTCAGAAATACAAACATTATAGAGTCCCCTGTTAAATGACCAACTTTGCCAGATACTATTATTGTAGAAAAGTAACGCAATTTATTTCTGCTTCAAAAAAAAAAATGGTAAGGAAATTAATGAAGTAAATCTGACCTGCTTTTCCAAGAGGGACAACTTGACATCTGATCTGTTTCAGGCTTCTCAAACAAGTAGATAAGAAAAAAATAAAATCGTTGGCTTACTTATTCATGGTACACTGAAATGAGGATACTGTATGTAATTGGATGCAGTTATAGTTTAATACAGCAAATTGCGAGAAATATCTATAAAAATAAAAGTAAATAAAAATGCAGGCTTGTTTTGCAGTGTTTTCTTTAGTTCTTTCATCGTGTATTTGTCTTGCATCATGTGGGCAGGCTTATTGTGCATATGGCAAACACTTGTTAGGCTTAGTCACCATAGTAACCTACATGGAAAGGTTTAGTGCGCTCGCGTAGATGAGGATGGAGATTGAAGATGGAGGATCTGGTGATGAAAGGAAACTCTTACCTGCCTTAACAGCTTTAATTCAGCTTCAGTGGCTCAACTCGATCTTGTTGCTGTTTTGTGAACTTATTTCCTATAAATGTTTGGTTATGGTTGAGGTACTTGCTTTGCGTAACCTCCAAACAAACCAATGGTAGCAAAAAGCAGCCGTCTGTACTTCAGAAAAGCATGTTTGTTGATATTAAATGGTATGTAGTATCACAGATTATAAAATGGATAATCCCAGAGAACTCAGGGCATGAGGTGGGGGGCATCCTGGATGGGGTGCCAACCTATCCCTGGGCACAATCGCATACAAACACTCGCATTCCTATTCACACAATGAAAAGATGGCAAACAGCCTACAGAACATGTCTTTGGACTGGGGGTGGAAACCAGAGTACCCAGAGGAAATCCCTGAAGCATGGGGAGAACATGCAAACTCCTCTGATGCAGGGCGGAGGCAGGAATTAATACCCAACCCCGGAGGTGAGAGGCAAACGTGCCAACGTTGTGGAAAATTCAAACCAGTTAGTTCCTGTTATCATTGGAGTTATAACAGCAGTAAACTTTTGTTTCCTTACCAGCCTCTAACTTTACTTTTAATTTTACAAAAACAGTCACGTTACTGTGAAACCTCAATGCTGAATCCCTCCATCTTGAAGACTTTGCTCTGTTGGAAAACTTAGTTACAAAGTTACTAAGTTAAGTTATAGCTTTACCTCAGACTGTTACAAATTCCTGTAAAACACTGGAGACTCCTTAAAAAATGTTAAATCAACATCCCATAGAAAACTTCACCATATCAACAATTACACACTTAAAAAAATCTGTTTATATAGAGCATCTGCGATATAGTAAGTCCCTATGTAAGTTGTTACTATAGAAATGTTGGTGCTTCAGAACTGCTGTTATAGAAAAATAATCAATACCTTCTGACTGGTCAGAATCGAGCATTCAACAGTGCTGTGGCAATAAATAAGAGTAAGCATTTGATGTTTAACGTTGACACCCTTTCAAAAGAATACGCTATGAATAAGATGAGTTGAAGTGTTGTATTTACAGAAGAGAATAAAACTTCCCAGGAAATTCCCTGCTCTGTACATAGACTAGCTGTAGGAAAAATCTCGTCACGTTGTTTACTAAGAAATTCTTCTTTATACTTGTTAAACTCTCTGGTTTTTGTTTCAATCCTCAACAGTGAGCTACATCCCTGCTGAAGTGTTCTCCAGGCCTGGTGCAGAAGTAACGGTGTACGGTGTGTTTCACAACCACAGCTGGACTGCCAGTAAAGCTGTGTGGATGCTGAATGGCCAGATGCTTCCAGAAAGCCAATACCGAATGATCAATGAAAGAGTCAGCGCAGTCACTATCAGGTCAAAAGAGCCTGGCTTTGATACACTGATGTGCTGTTACCCAATGGGAGAGAGGTACAAGTGCAGCATTGCCTACACCAAGGTTTATGTAGAAGGTGAGACAAATTGTGTCCAGTAACTCAGATTCTTGTCTCACTGACACAAACAGCATGGAAATATTTATCCTTGTATCTATATATCTTTCCTATTTTGTTTGAGTGTAATTACTGAATAATCATAAAAACATCTCAAAGCTTAGAAATTCAAGGAGTTAATAAGGAAGGTTTCCACCAATGATGATAAATCTGCATAAGTGTAATATCAATACAAATTTTTATGGCCAACCCCATATATTAGTCAGTCCCCAGTCATCTTTTATATGGAACGAATCAGAAGGAACGTGCATTACTCTCATATTGATAGTTTGCAGTTATTTATAATGTCTTCGTTTTCAGGATTCTTTGATGCAAATATAACCTGTCAAACTGATCAGCGTTCGAGAGTTGATTCAATGACCTGTAAATGGAATAAGAGCGTGTGGGCTGTGATACGCTTCCTGTACAGGTATGAAGATCCACACCCTTTTTTTTTTTTTTTTCTTTAAAATTAAAGCTTCTGTGACACTAGTGTAGAAAAAGTGCTGTCTGGAGCATCAATTGTGCTGATATGAAAATCATACGGCCAACTAGCTGGTATAGCTATCTTTATTTAAATGTATTATTATTAACAATAGATCATTAGTTCATTCACTCATCTACAGTCTGGGTTGCAGTGGATCCAGATCATATCCCCAAACATCCTAGATGGGATGTCTACAGCATGGCAACACACACACTCACACACACACACACACACACACACACACACACACATTCACTCCTAGGGGCAACTTAAGAGTAGCCAGTCATTCTACAAGCATGTTTTTGGGAGGTGGAGGAAATCAGAGAACCTAGATGAAACCATGGGAAACATGGGAACATGGGAAACTCCACACAGACTATAACCCAAGCTCAAAATAGAACCAGGGACTTGGAAGCTGTGAGGCAGTAATGTTACCCACTGCACAACTTTGCCCCTCATTAATAATAAAGATTAGATTTATTTTCCTTAACATTTAGACAAATATGGCCTTATCTAAATGGTAAATGGACTGCACTTATATAGCACCTTTTAACCTTTAGCGGTTAGTGCTTTACACTGTTTCTCATTCACCCATTCTCACACACACTCACATAGCTTGCCATCAGGAGCAACTTGGGGTTCAGTGTCTTGCCCGAGGACACTTCGGCATGTGAAGGGGCCAGGGATTGACCTGCCATCCTTGTGATTAGTGGACAACCTGCTCCACCCCCTGAGCCACAGCTGCCCCTGATTATCTTTGGCTAGTCAGAAAATCAAGTAGAATGCTTCTGTAACTAGGCAGCATTTATTAGGATTCTCTATGCAGCTGCAGTTGGCATTCAGTAATTTCAGATTAAAAAATACATGAAAAAGATTCTTATATTTGTTCACTAGCTAGACTAATGTTCCTTCAGCGCTCTGTCCTCTGTGTTTGTTCTTTTTGTTTGCCCTTGGAGCTGTACTGTGTGATTGATTTGAGTGATAAAACAGTCCTTGATCTCACTCAAAAGTTAAGGATGGAATATAAACAAGAATTGGTAGCATTTGATATATATCGATTAAAAGATATAAGACTGCATTCAATAGGACGGCAGATAAACCATGTGCTGTTGATATCAAAAAGCATGTAGTGTCATGACAGCTTTATTGTGTTCTCTCTGTCCTCTTTTCTGTTTTTTTTTTCCTGGGTGTTTTATTTTTTTTATTTTTTATTTTTTTTAGAAGTTCTAGGCGAATGTGTGAGGAGATATCACATGAGGAAGGTATCATGACACAAACACATGAAGAAACCATGGCTAGGGTGGAGGAGTGCCCAGATGGAGCTGGGGATTATCGTGAATGCACCCTGCGAGACCTAAGCCTGTTCTCCTGCTATAAGCTGTGGCTAGTGGTGGAAGGCGGATATAATAAAGTGAGGTCACTTCCTGTCTTTGTCTTCCCCATTGACCATGGTGAGTGTTTGAGGTTATTGTTGTGATATTGCATTACTTATCCCGTTTCCTATTAAGTGTGACAGTTATTTTGGGGGAAATCATGTTTTGGTACATCCTTCTGTGATGAGGGGAATGACGATAACGATACACAGCCATACTTATGTTCTCCAGTGAAACCGGCCCCATCTTCAGACGTGGAAGCAGTCACTTTACCCAACAAAACACTAAGCGTAAGCTGGAAGCGTCCTAACCCGCCTGCGTATGATCTGCAATATGAGCTACGCTATGTACCTATGCATGTGATGGCAGATTTACAGTGGAAGGTAAGGAAGGATTTCAGCTGTACCATGATTATGTAACGTGCGGTTACAGACAAGTGTATACTCAGGGCGTGTTTAACGAAGAACAGAATTTTCCAATTGTAAGGATTCGGTTGCTAGATCCTCACGGGTTTCTCAGGAAAGTTGATATAACTCAGCCAGACACGAAGTGAAAGTGCTGTTCTTCGTTTATTACACTGGAGGTAACTCATGGTTACAGGCAGTCATTAGAAGAGGATTAACCGAGTAAACATCCCAAAGATGGTAGATTAACGTGAGACAGCGTGTCAGAACCACGATGTGTAGGTCACAGAGAGGGAGAATAGGGACCCCTTGACCCCACATGACATCATCATAGCTGATCATTACAGTAGGCAACATAATCACAGAACAGATGCACATATTTGGTAAAAAAAAACCAACAATGGGGCAGAGGCAAGGCTAACCCAAAGCAAAGGCGTACAGCCATAACATAGCATAAACAAAAGCTCAAAATATCAACACGAAATGGCACGTCAAGTGTGCAGCGTGAGGGAGGGAATTCGACGGATCATAATATTTCGGAGGATGACCCGAGATGGCATGTGATAAAGCAGTTTATCTTTACAAGAATATATATAGCTGCATAACTGAGATGCTTTGGAGAGTGCAATCTATTGATGTGGCCACTTCCACTTGGTTCAAGTGGCTAGGAAGCACGTTGGAGGTTGTGTATGAGTTTGAATACTAGCAATGATGCATGCGTTGTGTCTTGGAGTACACTCACTCTTCTTAGTTTGAAGTTCATCTTCAGAGAGTTAATCCATGGTATTGAGTGGGGTTATATTGAGAGCCAAATATTTTATGAATAGTATTTTTTTTGTTCTACAGCAGTTACGGATTCATAGTTATGTCCTTCACAGGTGTTTGGCCCTCTGTTTGAGTCATGGGCAACAATTCTGGTACAGGACCCTTGCATACAGTACAAGGTTGAGGTGCGCTGCCGAAGACTTCACGGTCCAGGTTACTGGAGTGACTGGAGCAAGGCTCGTACATCCTCAGTTTATAGTATTCAAGGTGAAACTCTTATGTAACCTTATTTCCTGCATTAGCTACCATTAACAAAGCACAACACTTACTAAGTAACAAAGTTCGTTAACACTTGGTAATGGATATTTAAGTGTTACTGACATTCACCTGCACTGACAAATGTTTATTCAATCCATGACTACAAATAAGTCCACATAACATGACAGCATGTTCCTAAATATTGATAACGTACTGAAATCTGGTCTCCAGGTCTAAATATTGAAGCTTGCTACAGCCTCAGTTCTGAATTTTGCCACTAAACAACTGTAACCATGTTCATTAAGGTGTTGGCCTTTGTGGGCTTCATTTTACTCATTGCTGGTATGAAGACAGGTGTTGATTATTTGGCTTATTTAGTTTATTATTACTTCAAATTCGATTCACTGTTACTTACGGTGTATTAGTGCTACATATTATTGTTTAACACTGACGAAAAGTTATATTTTATTATAATAATATTTGAAAAATGAAGAAAGGAGTAAAATTGTACTCAGATAAACTAATAAGCTAGCTCTCTGTCCAGTAATGGAAACAATGCATTTAGACAGGGAATGAAGACAGCAGTTCAGTCAACTGGTTGACTTGTAACACTTCAGCCATTAAGCACTGACTCACCATCCAGAGACATCTACGGATGGCCATTATTGCACCAATAATATATTGTTGTTGGTCTATTCTTTTATGCGTCCTAGTTAGGCATTCATTTGCAATTATATCTATATTGATTCACTAGACAGCTGCATTTATTCAAAGTGACTTATAATTGAACTGAGTCCCTGAATATTTGTCTGTTCCGTCAGGCCTAATCCACAGGGCTCCTTACAGTAGATGGTCCACATTTTACTTTTTTCAACACACTTGAACCATATAGTTAGTTTACTTCATTTCTTAGGCTTTGTATGAAAGCAAAAAACCTGAATGACGGGAGCTGGGTTGGAAAACACGGCTTTAAATTGGAACCCTGACAGATACGTGTTTTTGGTTTGATACGTCATGATATCAATATTTTTAAAATGAGGACCGTGTAGATGTTGATGCTGGTTATTAACGCACTCTGCTTGTTTGATTTCAGCACCAGAGATGGGGCCAGACTTCTGGCGAATTATACAAGAGGGTCCTTCAAGTTACTCTAATGTAACTCTGCTCTTTAAGGTAATACAGACTTAATTTATAGGTTTATGGATTCTATATCAAATGTGGCATCAATAACAGTGAAACGGAGTGAACTGATACATTTTGTATAATCGCTTGTTTAAATTTTTACTTATCCATTTTTTCTTTAAAAAAAAAAGTTATTTTAATGGGTAAAGTCATGTTAGGTAAAGTCTTATTTTTAATAACAGAAGGTGCATCAATATGCATGAGGTTTAAAACATTGACAATTAATGTCATTAAAGCCATTTCAGAGGGAAAATATGACTGATGATGTGATTGCATCCGTTGAGGAAGCAATTAACATCCAAGAATTAAGGCTGCATTATGTGCATGGTCTATCCACTGCATCGCTGACACGTAGCCAGTGGGTCAGCGAATTTTATTATTACTGTTAAATGGTCTGCACTTATATAGCACTTTTTTCCAAAGCACTTTACACTGTGTCTCATTCACACACACACACACACACACACACGGTAGCAGAGCTGCCATGCAAGGCGCTAACTTGCCATCGGGGGCAACTTGGGGTTCAGTATCTTGCCCAAGAACACTTCGGTATGTGGAGTCTTGTGGGCCGGGAATCGAACCTCCACCCCTACAATTAGTGGACGACCCGCTCTACCACCTGAGCCACAGCCGCCCACATTAATGTTGCTGTTAATGTAGTTTTAGTCGGGAGGAGTATAATTTAGTCTATTAAATTGTGTACTTCTTAGACTAAGTGGATGTAGACTTATAATCTGTCATGCTCATGTGTTTATTATAGTTGTTTACTTCCTAATAGTCTACAAAGGTCAATAGCATAAGCAAGTACAATAAGGTCAACTTGATTCCAACTGTTGTTAATATGATACACAATATTTAGAATCTACCATCTACCTTTTAACAGAGTGTAACTTGTTTGGGCTGTGTATGTATGTATGTGGAAAGTCCGGGAGTAAAAAGCTTCAATGACTTGAATATGTAAATATGTTTGATCATGTTTGCCTATTATACCTAACCTTTAAGTAGATGGATTATGTTATTTAGAAGTTGTCAAATATCATTTCTGAGCAATAGGAGAAGCTACTATAGGCATTATGTTACAATATGTGACAGGTGACAAAATGCATTTTAAATATTTGCATATGTGCACCATATTTATAATCCTACTCTCCTTTCTGGAAAAGCCCACTCCATCCACTCTTCACAATTCTCCATCTTCATTCCATACTGTCTACGAAGAACCTGGTTGCAACCAGGGATGCATCAATACCGATACTCGTCCATTACCATGCACATTTACTTGTACTTGTAAAAAAAATGCTCTAATACTAATTCAGCGTTCGACTTACATCAGAAGTCACAGCTCAGCATTATGTCAGTTCTGTTCTCTGTGCATTGGAGTGACAAAGAGGGGGAAAAAACATGGAAGTTCCATGTTTGTCTTGTGTAAGCAACAATCTAGCTAGCTAACTGTGATGAGCGATGTACATGTTTCTCCACAAAACAATAAACCTTATAGTCAATATTATAAATTAAACAAGTTAATATGTCTAAGTTTAAAAAAAAACCTAAAACAAATGTAAATATATACAGTATAATGTGTTGAAAGGTAAGAAGAGCGACTTACTTTACTGATGATGCTGTGCGTGTCGATTTGACATCATTTGCTGAACTGAGTTGAGGAGACTACTAAATTAATGTACTTCCTTTAAAATCAATTAGCTAACGGTATAAAACTCAAACCTAGTAGCCTACGTGCATGAATAAACACATTTCTAGCCACCATGTAAACTGGGGAAACGTAAACAGAGCATAATAAATTGATAGCGCATAATCAAATGTTCTATAGTAGAGTCCACATGACTCCCGAAGTGTCCTTGGGCAGAACACTGAACCCCAAGGTGCTCCCGATGGCAAGTTAGCGCCTTGCATGGCAGCTCTGCTACCTTGGTGTGTGAGTGTGTGCGTGAATGGTTGAATGAGACACAGTGTAAAGCACTTTGGATGACAGCGCTATATAAGTGCAGACCATTTACCATACTGTGATGTCCCTGAGTGAGTAATACTATGTCGGTTTCTAATTCCACTATCAGTATTGGTATCAACAAGTCTTGAAAAAAAAGGGTATCACTACATCCATAGCTGCAACAAATTATGATAAATAACCACAAATAAATTGGTAATTGTTATGCAGTTCTATACAAAAATTTCCCATTATTTTTATTTCTGTTGTCTTGCAGCCACTTCCAGCAGAGGAACCAGCCAGCTGTGTGCAGGGACTTGTAGTCATGCACCAGACTTCAGGGGGCATAGTGTGGTCAGATGACCTAGCCCCAAGCTCATTTTACACATTCCAATGGACAGAGGACGTGCATAGTGTCACTGTCATGTCTCGTAATTCTTTAGGCTCCTCAGCCAAGAATAGTAACATGACTCTGGTGCGTCAACCTAAACGTGAGTCAACAAGCCCCGGTCATAACACTGCATACTGACACTGACTAGTGAACTTTAGAGCAGATCGTCTTCTATAGTGCATGTCAGCATTTTGAAAAGATCATGCTGTTGAGCTCTTGCTTATCATCATGTACTGTTCTTCTATTTTAGCTCGCTTGTTATGTATTTTTTTCCCCCCCAGCTAATTGCTTTGATAAGAACTGCTTGTTATTTAGACACAGAACCCAGTCTCTATTTGCTTATAGAACATGCTGTTGTTCCTGTAATGGGAAAGACAGCCGGCTTTTTTCGCAGTTATTTGATGTATTTTTTTTTTTTTTGTAAACATCTCTTCCATCATACACTACACTTACAGTTCTTATGACAGGCAGCAATGCAATGAGAGCCTCAGGCTGCCTCACATACAGAAAAGTGATCATTCTTAGAAGAACTGACTCTGAATCATTATGCTCCAATGTGGATGAAATTTCCATTAAGGAATACTAAATACAAAATGTTCTAAATACAAATCCATCATTTTAACTCACTTCATATATGCATGTGAGTCAGCTCCCAATGACCACTTAAAATAATCATCTCAAAGAGTCGACACTCATGGGTCTTTTAATTCCTATCTTCAGGACAGTGTGTGCGTTGGTTCCACGTAGCAGCCAATACATCGTGTGTGTTTCTCTCCTGGAGCCTGATGTGCGAGCAGCCATTGCTCCTTTCCTTCGTTCTTGAGTGGCTGGAGCTGAGTGGTGATTCCAACCAGGGCAGGACTTCAGTGGGGAGAGTAGAGTGGCTCAGAGTTGCCTCAACTGCCAGGGATCTTCAGCTGTGCCGTAAGTTTGTAACTTTTACATTTGTGTTGAAATATTTTGTGGCAGAAATAACTTACAATAAATGTGTTTCCTGTCTACTGATGCAGTTTTGTGGAGTCTATGTCTTAGAGGCTCACACATTCTGTAAGACATAGTGTTTACAGTATATTGGCTATTTCTTTGTCTCTGTGATGGAAGTGAATTTGCAGAGTGGGATTTAATGTGTTTTCTTTGGCAAACTATTGATTCTGGTAAAATATATGATGTTCCATTCGTATCCAGCATATACAGTACAGCAGCGGTCCCCAACCTTTTTTGCGCCACGGACCGGTTTAATATCAGACAATATTTTCACGGACCGGCCTTTAAGGTGTGGCGGATAAATACAACAAAATAAAATGATAGGACCGGTATAAAAACTGGGGTATTTTTAAAATATAATAATAAACGTGAATCCAATGTGAAATCGTAACTTTATTAGCAGAGCCCTCGTAACATCCTCTCTCCCCCCCGAACGCTCTCTGGTCTCTATGGTAAGGTTTCAACGTATCACGTGACCGAGACAAGCGTCTTGACATGCGTCAAGAGTGAGTCGTAGAAGGATGTAACGGAGAGAATCCGCTCATTTTTCAGATCCAGATAGTAAATATAACGGAAATAATGTAAGTTATTTATTCTTTCTGTGCGGCCCGGTACCAAATGACCCACGGACCGGTACCGGTCCGCAGACCGGGGTTGGGGACCGCTGCAGTACAGTACCCTGCATCAACCGTTTTATTAAGAATTGCTAGCCATAACTGAGTTGCTTGTTCTTATTTGTTACAAATAAAGTACAGTGCCCTCCAGTAATATTGGCACCCTTGGTAAATATGAAGACTGAAAAATTGTCTATTGTTTAACCTTTTGCTCTTTTGTTTAAAAAAAAAAAAACAATCACAAAAATACTCTGCTCTCATGGATATCAAACAATTGCAAATGCAACACAGGTTTATCCCCCCCAAAAATATCCATCCACGGTCCATTTTAAGCTTTCTTGGCAGAGGAAGTCAGGTTTTCATTTAATATCTGTTGATATTTGATAGAGTCCATGATGCCGTTTATTCTAACAAACTGTCCAGGTCTTCTTGACTGGAACTTCTTAATTATTGTCCTGATGGTGGAAATGCTTGTGCTATTTTCTTATAGCCAAGACCCATTTCGTGAAGCTCAACAACCTTTTGCCACACATCACAGCTACATTCCTTGGTCTTAGCAATTGTTATGAATGACTAAGGGAATTTGGCCTATGTGGTACCTCATATTTATACCCCTGTGAAACAGGAAGTCATAGTTGAACAATTTCCTGTTTCTAGTCACCGAGGTGTACTAAAAATATGTAAAATATCGTTGGGAATATACTTCAAATATATACTGCTCAAAAAAAATAAAGGGAACACTTAAACAGCACAATGTAACTCCAAGTGTTCCCTTTATTTTTTTGAGCAGTATACTGTATTTTTCTCATTTGAATTCATAGGGATGTCAATACTTGCACACCTATATTTAATAAAGATATATATTTTTGGGGGATAAACCTGTGTTGTGTTTGCAATTGTTTGATATCCATGAGAGCAGAGTATGTTTGTGAATTTTTTTTTTTTTCAAAAGAACAAAAGGTTAAACAATAAAGACAATTGTTCAGAGCCTTCTTTGCTCATAATTACCAACAGTGCTAATATTAGTAGAGGGTGCTGTAAGTCAGTCATCTGTCTGTAATTATTGTTATGCTTAAATGGATGTACACTTTAAAATAATTGGGTTGAAATGGCTCAGGACTTTAAGCCAGGGGAAAACGAAGAGGGTCTTACCACAAGTGTCTGAAGTTAGCTGTCTGAAATGAAAGGTTATTAAGAAACCTCTGGTTGAGCTTTGATGTGAGAGGTCAGAGTACATGAAAATAAGATGTTTTGGACGTGTTTGTTTATATATCATATTAATACATTGCATTTCACACAGGGCCTTTTTATGGCACAGAGGAGTTTAAACTGTACCCTGTGTTTGTGGATGGTGAGGGGGAGCCAGTGAGATTCACAGGTAACACACAGTGCTAAATCATAGTTTTATTGTATGAGTAATATTCAGAGGTGCTAGCTTTGCTAACCAAAAACTTTTTACCAGAAAAACTACAGCATATGTCCATAGATCAGATGGCTATTTTTTTCCCCTATATGCGAGAGTAAGAAAACAGTAAGGCAATAATCCGCTGTGAGCACTACTTAATTATTAGTCCTCTTTTTCCCTTTTTTTTTCCAATCAGAGACACCAGTCTCATCCAAATGGTTTTTATTGGCTCACATGAAAAAGGCTTGTAAATTCTCAGGTCATAGTAATCATTATTAGAAGCAAATGAGTGTCTTTAATGTTCCCTGTCCTTTCCCCTTCAGTGAATTGTGCTTTTCTGCCAGGTGAATTTTATTCAAAATTGTAAAAATTCTATGGCTAAACTGTAGATCTTGGCACATTTGAAAATTGTGTAACAAAGTAGTAGGTTAAACCGAACAATTGGCAAGAAATTAATTTTAAAACTTGCTTCCACTGTTTTAATTATAGCGGAAATTTGAACCATCCAAACTTTTCTGCAGCTCTTACATGATACATCATTATTCTGCTGAAGAAGACAAAGTATAATAGATACCTACCAGATATCTGTGTACTAGCTGAATGTAATATAATATATATAGATGGGTAACACTTCTCCTGCTTCGATGTGTATGTATGACCTGGCAAATTTATTCTACACATCTCTAGGTGTCTGAGGTAAATCTCTGCATGTCCTTTAATCCCTCTCGAAACTGTGCTGTTGTTTTGCAGCTGTGCGAAGTGACCCTGCAGCCTACATTCTTCTCATTATCATCGTCTTCCTCTTTGTCGTCCTGTTTGTCACTTTGATCATCTCGCAAAACCAGTAAGTCATCGTCTGGCTCTAAATGTTCTTGTCATTGTACCAGAGCTAAACAAAATTGGACAGAACAAACAAAGAGTGAGCAAAAAAACATTTTTGTTGGTTTGAGCATGGTATAATTGTTATTGATTCTTTCCGTACTTATGTACCGACTGGCAGAATGAAACGACAGTGACAGGACTGCCGAAGCCTTTATGGTTCAATGACCATGATTGCAGAGGACAGATTAGACCTGAACGAGAGAGAGTTTTCTGGAGTACATAATGCACAGCGTGGCAGCTCAGTGCTGTGTTCAAGGGCACACTGATTATAAAAAATCCGCCTGTTCTCTGCAAATGCATTTGATTACTGGGTTCATTATCCCTATCAGATTGGATGATCAGGCACCTTTTAGGATAATTCTATGCATCATCTGTTCTTATGTAGAGTTACAAATGATCTTCATCCTGTTTACTCAGTGACTTACAGCTCACTAATATGAAAGAGCAGTGAATATGGCCAGCAATGAAGAAAAGAGTCTGCTCCATCAAATAAATATGGATGTGTGGTGCCGATTATGCAGAGTGGGCTGTTGGTCATTTATTTGTAACAATGGTTAGAATCAACAGATTTACATACAGCTTGTGTGAGTTTTCATATGTATTCCACTCATATGAATTAAGTAAACTCCATGGAAATTGTTGGCTTTTTTGACATATTTGGACAAGCAAACATTTGATCATCTTTGATACAGTGCCTATTAATAAAGGTGATATACATGGAAAAAAAAAACCCACAAGCAAATTAGCTTTTACAATTATTTATTCAGTAGAAATATGAATAGATGTGATATTCTTCTGTGGAAAAAGAAAGTACACCACTTGCCTCAGAAGCTAGTTTTAGTTTTAGTTTTTAGCCCCCTTTTAGAAGAAATAACTTCTTTTAGACGTTTTGCATAATTGTCCACCAGTCTCTGACATCAGCTTGCTGGAATTTTTTTGATCACTTTTCCATGCAATATTCTTTCAGCTGCAAGAGGTTTGAGGGTATTCTTGCATGCTCTGCCCGTTTCAAATCCCCCAACAAATTTTCAATGGGATTCAAATCCAGGCTTTGACTAGGCTATTCCATTACTCTCCATTTCTCCTTTTTGAGTCATTCCTTTGTTTATTTGCTAGTGTGCTTAGGATCATTATACTGTTGAAAGGTCCACTTTCCACAATCCATTTTTTATACAGCTTGTCCTTCAGGGTCCTCAGGAAGCATGGGGCACAGGGTGGGGTACACCCTGGACAGGGTGCCAGTCCATCGCAGGGCACAATCAGATACACATTCACACACCCATTCCTACGAATGTGTGCGAACTCCGCACACAGGGTGGTGGCGAGAATCGAATGGAGGGGTGAGGCGAACGTGCTAACCACTATGCCCACCGTAAGCCTGGCACACCTCCCATACAGGTCAAATCCGTGCAATCTTGTTCTTTTTGTCTGATTATAGAATCATGCACTTTGACGCCGACAGTTGCAAGACTTACTAACAGATCCTGTGATGAAATTTTGGGGTTCTCTGAGAATTCTTTTTGCATCAGACGGACTGCTCTTTGTCCGAATTTTCTGGGACGACCAGTCCTGGACAAATTGGTAGTCATTTGAAATGTGCTACATTTGTAGATTATTTTCCTTACAGTGGAATGATGTATTTCAAATCATTTGGAGATCTTTCATTGTGGTTTTTTTTTCTTTTTTTTTTTTAGAAATTGTTTTATTGGGGCTATCTGTACACTTGACATGAAACATGAAACATCAGCTCTGTTATGCTGCATAGGACATTTGATTTTTGCCGTGATTTGAGCCCACTTGTCTTCAGTTCTTCTGACTGAGCTCTGTTATCCTGTGATGGAGCATTTCTGTCCTGAGGGAATTGGTCTCTTCCAGGATGATCCAACCTCCATTGAAAGGGCATTAGGGTTCACTAAATGGTTTGATGTGGATGAAAATGACATAAATTATATGCTATAGCCTTCACAGTCACCAGATCTCAGCCCAGATGAACACCTATGGGATATTTGGATGTGATGTGTTTTTTTTTTTCTATGTCCTAAAATTCAAATTTCCATTTTCTCTTCAGATTGAAGAAGCTCATGTGGAAGGACGTCCCAAATCCCAACAACTGCTCTTGGGCCAAGGGGATAGATTTCAAAAAGGTCAGACTTTAAATGTGTTTTGTTTTGAAATTGTTTGTTCTCTTGTTTGTGCTGACAGAGGCATACAGTTGACCTACCGTCACTGGCTAAATGACAAGTATGCTTCTGTTTTACAGTTTGTCTACACCAGGTTCATTAATTGAAGTGACACTCAGGTTGGTGGGCAGGAAACGAGCACTTGGTAGTCAGGTTTAAGAGAGAGAAAGAGGGTGAATAATTTGATTCCTTTTTTGTGCTCCATACTTTTCAGCCCAGTTCATAATTCTATAAAAGACTTTACTCAAAACTGAAATTACTGTTAGTCTGATTTATACAAGTGCTTGGGGTGCCAGCTGTCTCTCTCAGAGAAAAAGGTTCTTATACAATTGTTTTCTCCCCACTGTAAACCTGTTGCAATGGGGCCTGAAAATGACAGCAGTTGGGAAAGGTCCAGCCTGAAACACATTCAATATATTTAACAATATATTGAAATGCTTGTGATGTGCGATTCTAGTGCCAATTTGTTGGCTGGTGCTGTGTGTTCTGAGTTAGTGGGTAGGCGCCACAAGCTGACATTGATATTGCACTTACAATACTATTTCAAAATCAAGCATGGTTGGATTTCACTGTAGCTCCCAAAACAAAACAAAAAAATCCAATGCAGAAGTAGTGGAGACAGCAAACATTGTACTCAAAGTCCCAGAATCCAATGCAGCTCTATACATTTTGTCTATATATTGTGTTGAAGCAGAGACACAGGGCGGAGACTTGCCTAGGCTGTATAGAGATTTCTGAGATGACGAGCGAGATGGTATTGACAGTAGAATTAGCATGAAAGTGGAAACTTTGGACCCTTACTTGTTTGAGTAGGAAAAAAAAAAAAAACCCCATAAACTGTCCTAATGATGCTCACCTGTGTCTGGTTTGAACACCTCAATGTCAAGCTTCTGTTCGTGTTTTGTCATTTATGCCACAGACTCATTCTTTTTCTGCATGTTTTGCCAAATTTATGCTTGTCATCCTTGTTTTCAGTGTTTTGTTGTTTGTTTCGCCCGTCACTTGTTTAGCACATCTGCTGCCTTTTCATTTACGTGACACTTAAGTAACCTTCTACTGTCAAAACTGGTGAATGTTATAAAAATAAATCACAATGTTCAGGGTTGCCATTACCAACAGTGACAGCTGTCATTTAGAAACTGAAGAAATACGACCAAAGAGTGGAAATACAGTTGGAGAATTTTTTTTAAATAATATTAATAATAATACTACACAAGCAGGAGTAGATCTTAAATGCAAGTTGAATAAAAGTGCAATTTATATCACATCCACGGGTATAATTTTGATGGATTTACTATTCATATATTTATGTATAACTTTTTGTTACTTGTGATGATGAAGGAGAATATGTAAAACCCAACTTGCATCCTGAGGGTATGCACTTAACTTTACAGTAAAACATAACCGGATATGCTCCGGGGTTCGATTCCTGCCGGGGCCATGTGTGTGCGGAGTTTGCATGTTCTCCCCGTGCTGCGGGGGTTTCCTCCGGGTACTCCGGTTTCCTCCCCCAGTCCAAACACATGCATGGTAGGTTGATTGGTAGGTTGGTAAATTGTCCATAGTGTATGAATGGGTGTGTGAGTGTGTATGTGATTGTGCCCTGCGATGGACTGGCACCCTGTCCAGGGTGTACCCCGCCTTGTGCCCGATGCTTCCTGGGATAGGCTCCAGGTTCCCCGCGACCCTGAAGAAGGAATAAGCGGTTGAAGATGGATGGATGGATTTGTGTAATAAAACAAAGTTAAAAGACAAAACCGTGTGAACAGAAATCAATGAGAGGGAAAGTAAAAGCATTGACTAGGAGTACAAAAAAAACCACTTTATTTAACATAAATAACATGAATGAATAAATGCTGAAGATTTTTTCTTTATCTTTGTGCAGTTGGATGGCAACCTGTTCGGTCATCAGGAGGGCCTTACTGCTTGTCCACTTCTGCCGATGTCTGAACATATGTGTGAGGTGGAGATTGTTGAGAAACTTTTTGCTCTGGAACAAGACCAAGAAGACAAGGCACTCCTTCACCATTCAGTCAATACAGAAGGCCAAAGCAGCAATCTCTCATCCATAGAAGGATCTTTAGATCCTCTTTCTCTCGATACATACACTGTAGCTGCAACCCCTGAAACATCAGGTCAGTCGTCTGTAACGTACTCCACAGTCCTGGTGTTTGATCAGCCTGTCCTCCAAAGGAAGCAGCAGGAGAGTCTGAGCAGCTCCAGTGATGAGGGCAACTTCTCTGCCAATAACTCTGACATCTCCGGCTCCTTCCCTGGAGGCCTCTGCGAGCTGGAGAGTCATTCCTCTTCTGATGGTGCCAATCCCCGAAACTCTTGCTCCTACAACTCGGTGGAGGAGTTTTCTGAAACGTCAGAACAAGAGGATGAAGCTTCAGAGAACACACAAGTCTCCAAAGAACTCTATTACATGGGAATGAATGAAGAAGGAGAAGACGATGAGCTTGAGGAGGAGTTTAAGGAGGAAAATGGAACAGCGGAGCAAATTCCAGATTTCAGTCCAGAGCTGGAATGCAAGAATTCGAAAGCCAGCGATTCAAATGTCCCTCTTTATCTGCCCCAATTCCAGACTTCAGCCATTAAACTCCTGAGAGAGGCAGTGAGCAACAGCGCCATCCAGCTGTGATCTGAAACATGTGCTCTACCTTATGGAAATGGTGACACTGTATGTTTTAAATCCTTTATAATTCCCTGCTTCTTCTATGATCTCATTCCTGACAAGGAAAATCTGATCTGGGCATGACGAGTTGGACTAATAAAGGATTTTATGCAGAAAGGTTGGTGTATCACTTTTCTGTGATTAGCTCGTCTTATTTCTCTTTTCACTTAACAATAAGAGAAACTATGAAAGAAACAAGCCAAAGTTTCTTTGACTTGAAACGTTTCCTGTTATCAGAGCACAGTCCGACTGTGAATGTCAGCTGACGGGGTAAATGTCATCCTGTTATTATTACAACTTGCTGTTTAACGTCCTCGTCACATCGGACGTGCCTCGCATGTTCGAGGGCGGAAAGGAAATTTTGAAGTACTGACTGATGTGAACTGCTGGAAGAGGCAGTATATGTATAAGGCTGTGTGGGAAAACCCTTCACTTTTGACCAGTTTTGACGTTTTCTACTATATATAGTTTTGGAAACTACCGGCTTCTCTGAACTGAATTGTTTTGCATGTATCTCAACAAGGTCTGTCATTTTCAATGAAGTGAAAAGGGAGAAAATGGCATTTATCTCCATTAACTCCATCCCATCTCTACTGGAAGATGCCGTGTCTACCTCTATATGGGGGGAACTACAACACAACATAAATTGGGAAAAAAATGATAAGTATACAGCGAGAAATGAGCCACTGATTCATCAGCATCATCCGTCAGTGTCTGTCTCATTACCCGAGTAAAAATCACTCATAGCATTTAAACTCAAGCACAAGGTAAAGGTCATTCATGGCATTTAAGAGTGTTGTCTGCTCTCATCTGTACAAGTGCTCTTCTCTGTTTTGATGCCGATGTGACACGTACATTCAGAAAGCCAGTATCCGTTTACAATCTGAATTGATCAAGCTTATGTCTGGTACATGATGGAACATTTTTTATCCAGGAACCCGATCAAATTTTCAGAAAAGCACATTTAGCTATCAAGGTTTTCTACATATTTAGGCAGACTGAATGCATTCACAGCTGCATCGTTTAAATATGGTTCTTTATCCAACATGATCTTTGCAGGCAGATAGCCAAAGCAAGGTTATAAAGTAAATAAAAACATCATTTTGGTAAAAAAACATATTTATGGTTTCTTAAAATAGAGAGATAAAAGTATATTACTAACTAAAGCTTAATTTTGTTCAAAGCAGTGGTGGCTCAGTAGTTCAAGGCTCCGGGTTACTGAGTTCAAACCCCAGCACTCTCACTGTTGGGCCCTTCAGCAAGGCCCTTAACCCTCAATTGCTCAGTTGGACAAATAAGATAAATGTAAGTCACTCTGGATAAGGGCGCCTGCCAAATGCCATCAATGTAATAAATGCAAAACCCAATACTTTGTCATGTGACAGGTTTTCCCAGACCACCGAACACGTACTGTAACAGGAAAAAGAAAGGACGTTAGTTCCTCAGGCACCAAGAACCCAAGTCATCGTTGTGGTTTAGTGGAATTTAGTGGTATTTAAGACACTTTGTAAAAGCAAGCACAAGCAGTGCCATTGAAATCTGTTCAAGATTTAAGCCTCATGGATGAGTCCACTGAAACGGTAACAACGTGACACAATATTGTTATATTTCATTGATGTTTGATTGTGAATGTCTGTTTTGTCATCTGTGTTTACGTTCTTTGAAATCTCAAGCATCAAATGTGAAATGTTCCGTCTATGTTGTTATTTTGTATCAGAACCAGTGTATGATGACCACTGAATGTTACTGACCGTGATGGAATTGGATTCAAATTATAATGTTTCTAAAGAATGTGTGTACAGTATATAAATATTTGATGTCTATTTTTCTGGTCTGAATAAACTATTTATTGCAAGCACTGTCCGTCGTTCTCTTGATTAGTTGATGTCTGTCCTTATTAGTTAAAATCAGAACTCAGCTGGAGGTGTGTTTCCTGTCACGTAAATATGAAGCCATTTGTGCTGTATTATGCGTTGTGTGTTTGTCTGTCTGGGAAAAAATAGTGTTGCACACCCATGCAGTCGTCTTTTGTCTAACGAAAGACTGAGTTGACTCGGTGCTGTAGCGATGTGTTAACCTTTGGGAATACTAAAGAGAGAGACTGAAAAGAAAAGAAAAAAACCCACCACCTCCACTTCACCGTCACAATTATCAACTGAAGAAAGAGGATTGGAGGAAATCTGGCTTCTGAAGAACCGCAAGAAGAAACCTCTGCATCTCCTACATATGTTTATAAACCCTGACCTTTTTACCAGTTTGTCACCTCCACTCAATGTCAAAAAATATTATAACTTCAATTCCCAGAACATAGCGCAGCCTACAAACATGGCCATCACGGACTACAACTCACAGCCATCATGGACACTCTCACTTTCACGTTCACCAGACTACTGCTTGCACTCCCCTGGACTCAATTACTGTACACACACAACATTTTAAGCATCCTCACAGTGAAGGTGCTTAAATGAAGCCTCATGAAGCACTGAGCATTCTGGGAATAGATGAAAAGATTCACAGCTTTGAGAGTGTCGAAAACAGTGCCATCTGGTGGTTACTGCCCCTGTATAGTGACTGGGACACTATACTTAAAAAAAAAAAAAAAAGATAGTTTTTTTGGATGAGAGGTCCTTACTCTCTGTGGTCATTAAAAATCCGAGGACACTTATTGTAAAAGAATAGGGATATTACCCGGTGTCCTGGTCAAAATTCCCACATTGGACCTTCTCTATCGTCTATCTCTTCTCTATAGCCACTTTGAGTATCTAAGAAAGCGCATATAACTGTAACTAAATTTGAGTGCTAATAATGAGTAATATTAGGTATGAAAATATATAGATATAAATAGGAATCAGTGCCACACAGACATCTGTGCTGTATTACTGTCACCTACAGATGGCACTATTGAACAACACTGTATGGAGAAATGGCGTACAACTACATCAGCTTCACATGGTCTCTACATTCACACTGGTTTAAATCTTCATTCTCCATGAGAACAAAGATGTAATGAATGCATTGTGACGTTCGCTCCCGAAAAATCCCACAGTGCAAATATATATTGCAGGGTTAGTGAGGAACACGCTTGACCAGGAGGCAATGCTTGCTGATGGATTGGCAAACACACCCTCGAAGAGCAACACGGCCTTGTTGATTAGTCATAGAACTGAACTGACCAGAGAAACCCACCTTACTTCCACTTGATGGTAACTCAAACAACCATAAGACAATTTTTTGATATAATACACACAACCCTGTCCAGGGTGTGCCCCGCCTTGTGCCCAATGCCCCCTGGGATAGGCTCCAGGTTCTCCGTGACCCTGAAAAGGAGTAAGCAGTAGAAGATGGATGGATAATACACACAGGCATGGACAAACAAACAACATATTCTTAAATTAACAGCAAACTGTTCATCTAATAATACAAAAATATTTTTAAAACAAAAACAACAGCCATAGTGGCTAATGGATATGTAAATGAGCACCCGCTATGTGAAGCCACAGTATTAATATGAAACTAAAGCACCTCAGTTGGCTGACCTGAAACCAGCTTTGTACCATCACTTGTGAATTTTTATACTAGAAGTCATTTTCTAATCTGCTCTAGCAGAGTAAACTGCTGCAGGACGAGATTGCTTTAAACACATAAAGTAGGACTGCTTTTAATCCTCATAGTGATGAATCCTCTGCAGGTTGGATCTGTGCCTAGAATTGTGGGGGAAAGTGAAATGCAGATCAGCTGGATATTTCTAATGCTGGTATATTCTGTCCTATTATTATCCTGTTCCAAGCATTCATGCGTGAATCTAAAACAAACGTAACTGTTGTGTGTGTAGGGGGAAGCTGTGGACAACTAATTTCATGCATAATGTCAGAAAATTACAGGATCTTTCTCCAGTGCTTTCATTATATTCTTTTTTGCCCTGCTTCAGTCTTTACTGTCTGCTATTCTTTTCCTAGATCTTATGAAATATATACCATCCCCTGTGGCATCTGATATAGATGTACTGTATCCTCACACAAGGTCAGTCTGCTCTACAGATTCTGTGTTCTCCCACAGAAATAAAGTGTACATTTTTATTGCCACAAATCAAAATATAAAGGCAGATACCCACGCCAGTATGTAGCAAATAAACATTTCTAACTACTTAATGGGTTAAACTGTAAACGTTAGTTATTGCTTGGTGTATATTTTATTATTATTTTCATCGTTTAGGTTACAAGATGTAATGTTTGCACATTTATATTTGTGTTTTGGTAGGTTCCCACTGCAGATACATTTAAAACGGAGCATTGAAGCAAGCAAAAGAAGAAGCAAAAAGGATGAGACTGACAGCACAAACAGCCAATACAGACTGGCAGTAAACTGCAAAACATAGTAAAAGTAATATCTATCTATCCATCCATCCATCCATCCATGTTAGCAGGGTTATACTTGCAGTGGTCATAATATAAAGGAAAATATATGCTTGAGGTCATTTTAGGGGAAGTTAAACATAATTTATTGTCATTTATGTCCTTAGAAATGATGCAGATATTGGTTTATCCGGAACATGTTTCAAATAAATTAGGCCATGGTCATTACATCAAAACGATGTAAATTGTCCCATTGAGCAGATTGGATTTATAAATGGGCTGACAATAAAATGAGATATAATGTAAGTACACTATCAGATTAAGGGCAGGTTAGTGGCTCTTTGGCTATAATTCCCTAATTCCATGCTTATGTCCTGTCTAAATCCATGAGTAACACTCTCTTATATGGGCCCCTAAGGTTTAGGTATTAAGCAGGTATGTGTGTGTGGTACAAACTCCAAAGTAATGGGTAATTATTTTTAGTTAAGTACAAGATTGTAAGTACCAAGATACAAAATATAAAAAGTCAGACAAGGTCTATCTGTTAACTGACTGGTATAAACATCATGAAGCTGGGTATTCAGTGTGGATTAAAAAGACTATGAGATAAGGCGGTACGTTGTCAGGAAGTGAGGTCATAGGGGTCATGGGGAGGTGAGAGCAGGGCTATCCACACAATCCTTTTTATTGACCAGAAATATTTCAGTGCAAATCACAGTCTTTCAAAGAACACAGAATATGCAAAGGATGAAGAGAAAAAAGAGTACAAAATAAAATAGAATAAAATAAAAGAGCAGAGTTAAGACTTTTCTCACAATAATAATCCTTAATGCTGAGATGCAGCTTACAGTAAATACCTACTTTCCCTGCCACTACACTGGCTCAAACTATTATACATTTACTCCTACCCCTAGGGGAAAGCAGCACTGGACATATTCCAGTCTGTTTCTTCCATTAATAATTTTCTTCATACATTTGGCAGATGCCCTTATCAAGACCAACTTACATTTATCTCACTTATACAACTGAGCAGTTGAGGGTTAAGGGCCTTGCTCAAGGGTCCAGCTGTGGCAGCTTGGCCATGCTGGGATTTGAACTCACGCCCTTCTGAGCAATAGTAAAACGCCCTAAACATTAAGTTACCACCGTTTTAATACGTTATTAAGGTTATTGTGGAAAATGTAAATGAAATATGAACATTTATGGGTAAATTCAGTAAAACTATGATGCTAAACAAAAATGCCTTACTGTGCTGATACCTGTTTCACCTTACTTTCTTTACTCTTTGTATGTGTTCCTATTTATCACCTTGGAAGCCACAAAATTATTTCTAATAATTCAGTGTAATTCAGGGACCAAAAATCTTGTCCAATCTTAGCATTCTGTTGCATAATTATTAAAATACAATAGAGCATGCTGCTATAGGAAAAAATCAATGTTACCACTCCATAGTCGATTATTTTCCCATATGTTTTATTCCTCGTGTACCATATCTTTTAGGCCAACAACTGCAATTTTTTATTGCTTAAAGAGTGAGATTTCATAGGTTTTTTATTTTATTCATTTAAAGGTACTGTTAATGGTATGGAATGTCCACTAGGTTAGTTCCTGTTGTCATAAATGTTATAACTTGTTTCCTCACCAGCTGGTCATGTTACAGAAAAATCCTGAAGAGCTTCCCAAGCTTTATCTCTGACTGTTACAAAGCCCTGACACTGGAGACTCCTTCTAGAAATTTTAAACAAATCTGCTTCCAGAAAACATCACCATATCAGCAAGTGTATTTAGGATTATTTATTAACTAACAACATATTTTAAAAATCTGTTCTTTTTTTATTATACATAATAAAATGTATAGGTGTGTTGTCCATACCAGTCCCTGTGAATTAGCTGAAATTATAGAATCCATCTGCTAAACCACTTATCCTTTTCAGGGGAACCTGGAGCCTGGCCATGGCCATGGTGGGAATCGAACCCCCAACCCTGGAGGTGTGAGGCGAACATGCTAACCACTAAGCCACCTTATTTTACTGTATTACTGAGGTCAGGCGCTGATGTCAGGTGAGAAGGCCTGGTGCTCAGGTGTCATCCCAATTCATCCTAAAGGTGTTCAGTGGGATTGGAGTCAGGGCTATGAGATTGATGTGCAGGCCACTCAAGTTCTTTCACTCCACCCTTGGTAAACCCTGTCTTAATGGACCTCGCTTTGTGTACAGGGGCATTGTCATGCTGGAACAGTTTCGTGCCTCTTAGTTCCAGTGAAGGGAAATTGTGATTCTACAGCAGACAAAAACATCCTATACAATTGTGAGCTTCCAACTTTATGGCAACAGTTTGGGGAAGACCCACAGGAATGTGGGGGTCAACAAGAAAGTGTTAACAATCCACGAATTAGTATGTGATCATCTTCATTATAATGTGAAGTACAACAAAAGATTATTTCAAGGTGCAGACACTATTCCAAGTGTTTGATTAGTAAGTAGTTTGATGGCAAGATGAAGAAAAGGAGATCACTGTCAATTCATAGAGATATATCAGAAAGATTAATTTTTAGTTATATATGTGTGTGTGTGTGTGTGTGTGTGTGTGTGTGTGAGAGAGAGAGAGAGAGAGAGAGAGAGAGAGAGAGAGAGAGAGAGATGCACATATTGTGATTTTGAAAAGATTTTTGAAATTGGGACATCAGGAGAGAAACAAGACAAGAGAACATTTGGAAACGAAAAGATGAAAGCCTAGAGGATGAAAAGAATAAAATAATCAAGAACATTTACAGGAAAATCCCCAAATCTGCTTTCTGAGAAATGCTCATCATATTATATAAGCTTTTTGTTACGGAAATAAATTTGCCGGCAGCATCACAGAGATCAGATGCTACAGAGAGTAAGAGAAGGAAATGGGGTGAGCTTGTTAGCAGGTAATGTATTTGTAATGTGTAAACTTCTCCGTCTGTGCTGGGTCACTGTAACCCTTGTCCAATTTGCCTGACAATCAAAAGCTGAAATTCACTGAATCTTTTCACTTTTACCTTCTGGAGCTCACGACACACTGGCAGACATGAGAAACGTTTCCCTCCTATTTATTATGGACTGGGACTGGGAACTGGGACTACAGGGTGGTAATTTTCTCCTTTCTATAGAATGATTTTATTGTGTATCATAAATCCTACCTGAGTTATCATTTCAGCTCAAGATGTTTCAGGGTCATTAGGCAATTGGATGAAATGCTATTCATAGATGATTAATAATATGATGTTTCCAATACATGTAGTGGTTCTGGACCATCTGAGCTTGGGGGTCAGCTCAATACCAGATCTTTTTTAGATGGAACATTTACTCTACACTGCTGTTTTGATAAGCAACTTAAGCTAAGCAATAACGTCAACGAAGGTGCAAAAGAACAGGGCAATTCACAATGTTCTGAAATTGCTAAAAGCTATTAAAATATTTTAGCCTCCTTTTTTACAGGGCCCTCATGAAGGTCTGACATGGTCGTCCCCGGATACCAGCGAATTTTGAATCTTTTCCAGTTGCGTAAAAAAAAGTTGGGTCCATAAGTATTTGGACAGTGACACAGTTTTCATAATTTTGCCTCTGTATACCACCACAATGGATTTGAAATGAAGCGATCAAGATGTGATTGAAGTGTAGACTTTCAGCTTTAATAAAGAAGTTTAACTTTACTGTTTAGGAATTACAGCCTTTTGTTTTTACAAAGTGCCTCCCCTGTATAATTATCTTATATAACTATATTATAACTAATATAAAAAGGTTGTAACTAGATATATAAGATAATATTAGAAACAGCGGGTGGCACTATGGCACAGTGAGTAGAGTTGTCACTTCACAGCTTCATGGTCTCTGGTTCAATCCTGTGCTTAGGTTAGCGATTCCTATGAGTTCTCAGGCTACTCTAAATTGGCACATTTGTGAATGTGTGAATGAGTATGTGTATGGTACCCTGCAAAGGTCACACCCAGTGTTCCCAAGAGACTCTGGATCGACTGTGACTCTGACCAGGATAAAATGCTTACTGAAGATTACTGAAAAAAAAGAAGCTATAATTTCAAGAATTGGGAGAAAAATTAGGATAAAAGCCGCATTCAGACTATTACATCAGCCCTGACAATGAAAGCCAGTGTTAGAAGATTGTCTGAATGGAAAATTTGATTCATTCCATCAACATTTTTTGTACATATTATTTTTGCCCATTTTTTTAAAAGGGTGCTAACAATTGTACAATTGACTGCATCTCCTCTTGTGCCATGCGTTATGGCTTCATGTTGTTTTTGGGTTTTTTTTCATAATTTTTTTTTTATGGAAGCTCTTTTTTCAACACATCCATCAAATGATTATGTGCTGTTGCAGGACTGAGTGCTACACCTGTCACCTGACGAAAAAGCTCAGTTCAGCAGCTAAATGAGTCAGTAACGGAAACCACTAAGTCAGTGAAGAGTGTGATGGAAAGATGGAGCAATGGAGTACTGTACAAAGCAGGATGCATTTGGTACTGATTATCACTGTGATGGCATGGAAAGGTCCAGAAATCAAAGAGAAAGTAAGGATAAAAGGGTTACATGTACACTCTCACAAAGGATGTGTTAATATCCTTCACACTTTTTGTGTTATCACCATTTCAACACATGTTGTGTAAAATGATCCAATAAATGTGTTAAAAAAGAGTAAAAAATTTCACACAACACCATCCATCTACCCATCCATCTTCTAGCGCTTACTCCTTGTTCAGGGTCGTGGGGAACCTGGAGCCTATCCCAGGGAGCATCGGGCGCAAGGCGGGGTACACCCTGGACAGGGTGCCAGTGATTGTGCCACCACAGGGCACAATCACATACAAACTCACACACCTGGGGGAGGAAACCGGAGTACCCGGAGGAAACCCCCACAGGAACATACAAACCCCCACACACGGCCCCAGTGGGAATCGAACCCCGGACCCGTGAGGCGAACGTGCTAACCACTAAGCCACTAAGCCTGTCCAGGGTGTACCCCGCCTTGTACCCGATGCTTCCTGGGATAGGCTCCAGGTTCCCCGTGACCCTGAAGAAGGAGTAAGCGTTAGAAGATGGATGGAGTGATGGATGGATGGATGGACATTTAGCAGGTGTTTTGAACAATGCAAGCTGTAGTAATTAGCATTAGGAGGATGGGTTAGGATGGGTTCTTCATGAATTCCACAAATGTTAATGCTGGGTAACAGGTGCAGACAGTCAGTGGCTAACAGAACTTAGCTAGCTAAGTAATGTCGAGGCCAAAAGTTCTTCACAAGGTTAAAGTGACAAAAAGAGAAGACGGGGTTTAGGTTGTAATGCTTTCCACTATCTCTGTAACGTTGGTTAACTTCATTAGGTTGTGCAAAAAAATTGGCGGTGAGGTGCTAAAGGCGGGAAAATAAAGAGAGAGTGGACGTCACACTTCCAAAATTACACAGTTTGGGATTCTGTAACATCATTTAACAGGATAATTGGAAAGGAAAACGCACAAACAACACTGTGTGAAAATGTACTAACACACTGATTGAGTTGAAAGCAACACAAAATGTGTTGTCCTTAACTAGACACAGAGGTGTGTTGACAATGAACACATCTGTTTTAAGAGTGTACACACTTTTGATATAGGAATGGAAAATAAGCAGTAGTCCTAATGTTAAAGAAGGCTTTGATTTCATGGAATAAACTGCAAAAGCTCAGGCTTTCATTCAGTTCATTTAGGTTTTTCACATTTTTGTACATTTTCAGATTTAATGAAATGAATATGATCAATCGAATTGAACTTTATTTGATTGGTTAATGTACTTTTGTAGCTAAACAATGTGTTGGCAGCACTTAACCCTAACCTTAATACCCAGAAGAGCTAAATAAGCACACACACACACACACATACACACACAGAGGTAACGATTATGGGCCTTGATCCTTTATATGGGAGCAGTGGTGCTGGGGTACGACCCACGCTAATAGGAAATTCTGTTTATCAAACTGGATTAATTATGAGATCTGCTCTCTGCTTTTGCCATTTTTTTCTCTGCTTTTGCCATTAATTAAATGAAGTACTGAGCTGAGACCTGACACCTCCTGCTCAGGCATGGAAAAACAAGCTGCAGAATTTCACTCTGTTTGTATCCCAGATATAACAGCTAATATGTAAAAAAAATATGTATCCAGCTTCATTCATTCGTATTATCTGTCCCCTCCACATGCTGTAGTGTCCTTGTGCAAGACACTGAACCCCAAGTTTCTGCCTTGCATGGTGTGTGTGAGTGTGTGTGTGTGTGTGTGTGTGTGTGTGTGTGTGTGAATGGGATGAATGAGAAACAGTGTAAAGTGCTTTGTAGAGCCAAGGTTAAAAGGCGCTATATAAGTGCAGACCATTTACTATTTACTCTGATGTTCTGAAATACACCGAGCTACAAAATCAGCCATCATGACGTTCAAATGTACGTCAACCCCAGAATGTGTTATATACCACAGGTTTATGTCACGTGACTCAGGATCAAGATGACTAAGAGTGATAATTATGACAGCTGATAAGGCTTTATGAAAGATTATGTACATTTATGTCAGTTGCCAGGAATGCAGCCGTATTAGCATAAATACATCTACATGCTTTTTCTATGGGGGGAAAAGTTATAATAAAGTATGAACGACAAAAATGACTACTATCTTATAGGATAAAATGAAATCTGAGAAATGAGAGAAATGTGTAAAAATAGCTTCAGGAGGAAAAGACAGAAAAAAAAGCAGTGGGCATCATGCCCACACAAACACTTCTTATTTATGCAGTATGTAATGAAATATTTTATAGGTATCTCTCATTCTCCATCTTATCATTCTATATTTCCTATTGTGAATGTCATCAATTTTTGATTAGGAAACTATTGTAAATTAATCACAGCCAATGTAGGCATTAACAGAGACAATAGGGCTACACACTATTATTAGGTAATATATGATATTCTGATCATATATTATTCATCCATCCATCCATCCATTTTCTGTATCACTTCTCCAACCCATCACAGCACACACACTTACACACTATGGAAAATTTGGAAATGCCAATCAGCCTACGTTGCAGGTCTTTGGACTGGGGGAGGAAACTGGAGCATCCGAGGGAAACCCCTGAGGCACAGGAGGTGGGAATCAAACCCACAACCCCAGTGGTGTGAGGCAAACTTGCTAACCACGAAGCCACCATGCACCCCCTGCCTATTATATATTACTTATATATTACTTCTAATTCCATCCATCCATCCATCTTCATATTATCTGTTCCCTCCACATGCTGTAGTGTCCTTGGGCAAGAACCCCAAGTTGCTGCCTTGCATGGTGTGTGTGTGTGTGTGTGTGTGTGTGTGTGAATGGGATGAATGAGAACCACTAAGGTTAAAAGGCGCTATATAAGTGCAGACCATTTACCATGTACTCTGATGTGCTGAAATACATCGAGCCACGAAGTCAGCCATCGTGACGTTCAACTGTACGTCAACCCAGAATGCGTTATATATCACAGGTTTATGTCACGTGACTCAGGAACAAGATGACTAAAAGTGATACTTATGACAGCTGATGATGAGGCTTTATGAAGGCTTATGTACATTTGCCAGGAATGTAGCCCTATAAGCATAAATACATCCACAAGATTTTCCTACGGGGGAAAAGGTTATAATAAAATAAACATATCAGATGAGCTCAAATACTACTCAAAATTGGTCGCAATTAACCAAGGATGTGCTTTTTCTCAGCACAGCTGTGTCTGAAGACAGTGAACGTTTTTATGTTTGGCAGGAGTTTGTATCCATTTTGTGCTTATATTTAGCAGCTTAGAAATTGGGTATGGTGATTTATGGGTGCAGGGGGGTGTAAAGCGCATAATGCGGCTTATGTTTACCAATGATGCTTTGTTTGCAGCTTACTCTTCGCAGATGGATCAGGCCCTTTTGATGGCAGGCAGTGTTTATTATTCTATCTGTGGTGGCCTTTTAGCTTCTAAATGCTTCTTTGGCTGCCATGCAAGAACATGAAAATAGGCATTGTTAATATACAGCATATGTGTGAAAATATAGTTAAAACCTGGAAAACTTGCTAAACTCAGTGGATTCTTCTCAGTGCTACACAAAAATACTTTCTGGTCACTCTCTCACATGCACAGATATGTAAATGAGAGCAGAATTCAACTGAGGCCTACACATGATGAATCACAGCTGAGGGCTGTGTGAGTGATAGCCTCTGATTCGGGTGGGTGGATTTCAGCGCACCTCACGAGCAAGATGAGTAATATCCCCGACTCCGAATGACTCTCACTGATGCTGACCAAGAGCACTCCTGCAGATAGGATACACCAATTCATCTGAAACCTTCCACCACCCTGTGATTCACGGGTCTCGTCCTAGCCATTGTGGGCCAAAACGGAAACTTCTGTAGATGTCCAAGATGGAGTGAGGGTGCATGTATGACTAGTCTTTCTGAAAACCTTCCAACTGTAACACTTACTGAGCCAGAGATGTAGGAGGTAAATACAGAGCAGAGATCACTGGTAGATATCACAGATATCCATATTTAAGGTCAAACAGACTAAGAATCCAATTTAACTATAGGTCAGAGCTGTTGAGGTTTAATGGAAGGGGTCATCAACTGGTGGTCTGGATGCGGACCTACAAAAATATTTCAGCGGATTGAAAAAAGCATGAACCATTGCTCCTTCTGTAGCTGATCCTCTGTTGTGGCCAATCACAGGTAGCTTACTGAGAAAGGAAAGAGTTCTCACAAACATGCTTAGATTTGTTTTATAACATTTATAGTCTCTAGTCTGATTAGTGAAGTGACAATAAAAATTAAGAAGTTTTATAAAAGTTTGGACAGAGACGTGTTTATTCTCTGCTACAAAATAGCAGTAAGCTAAGTTTGATGCTAAATGAAAAAAAACCACTTCAAATTGATATGTCTTTTTATAGCCATGAATTCATAATTAATGCTTAAGCGTTAAAAGGTGACTGTTGTTTTCACGCATATACAAAGACAAAGACGTGTTGTAGGCGGACTGGCATCTCTAATTTGGACGTAGTGTGTGATTGTGCCCTGCGATGGGTTGGCACGTCGTCTGATGTGTCCCATGCCTTGTGCCCCAAGTCACCTGGGATAGGATCCAGCTTCCCCTTGACTCTGTGTACGATAAGCGGCACAGAAAATAGATGGATGGATTGCTGGATCGTGAGTAGGAGATGGCATATTTCAGTTCATAAATCTGATTGTTTGAGCTTAAATGTGGAATCAATGCAAAGTTTCATAAATGAGGTCCCAGATCTGGGATCTGTGCTTATCCAAAGATTCTAGTTGTATGTTTTTTCTTTTTTGGCTTGTTTGTTTCTAGCACCAACAGGAATGAATGGTTCTGGGGGTGGGACTAGAAGTAGTGTCCAATGGTGATTGGTTACACAATGTGTAATACCAGGCTGGAGTCATGCAAACACAGTAGTAAAAAACAACAACAACAATCCATTAGCATTACAGACTTTTCTGATTTATATGGGGTGCAACTTCTTGAAGTTGATACCAAGATGCTTCATCATTTGAGGTTGAAATTCAAAATAACTGACATTTTGTTACAGGACAAAAGGAAAAAAAAAAGGTATTCTGTTATGATTTGAGGGAATTTTATCACTGCTAATCAACACACAATTCTTCTGATTAATTACATTTATCCTAATGGCAGTGGTGTTTTCCAGGACAACCCCGACCCCTCCACATGAGGACTCACTGAATGGTTTGACTGAACCCCTCTGAGAGATTTTGTAGGGATTTATTGAATATTGCTCTCCACAACCACCATCATCAAAACACCAATTGAGGGAATATCTTTTGGAAGAATAGTCTTCATCCCTCCAGTACAGTTCCAGAGATGGTCAAATCTATGCCAAGGCACTTTGAAGCTATTCTTAAGGTCTGTGGTAGTCAAACACCTTACTAATACACTTTATGTTCATTTTTCTTTTAATTTGTCAACCAGAAGGTAGAACACAATTATCAAGAGGAACATGTAAAATTGATTAGAAGTATAGTCTTGGTGAAGCTTTCGCAGGAAACAGGAACATAACAGTAAGGCTTGTAGTGTATTATGCAAGAGAACATAGCTCCTAATTGACTCTACCTTCTAAAACAAAGAAACAGCCTATGTAGTATAAATGACTGTTGATTGAAAGCAGGCTCACCGACAGAGTAATATTGGGCGATAACAGATGTGATGTTTTGTGAAATCTGCCAGTGACTTCGGGTCTGAAACGTATCTGGACACGTCTATTAAAGTAGTCGTGGGTTGCTAGGCAACACCTCTTGAACGCCTCTCGTTTTCCCAAGTCTACTTGTTTAAAATGACAGTATCCAGCACAGAGTATTTGAGGAGAATGTACGTATGGAGCGTGTGCGAATCCAGATGGTACAGTAAGCAGTGGTTTTATCATTTAATATGTACAGTCTCACCCTTGTTGCTATTCCAAAGAATGATGTAGGACAGAGTGTCTGTGTTCGGTTAGATAGGTTGCCTTGTCACATTAACTTCTGATCTGTGTGAAGATTTAGCACAGTGCAGCACAGGCCCACCCTAGCCATCATCTGCAATCAGGGAACTGTTGTGTGTTTTTTCTCCATTATGTGTGTGTGTGTGTGTGTGTGTGTGTGTGTCCTCCATTCTCCTTTCTCAAAGACTAGCAGATGGCTCTGATTCCTAATCACAGCCATGCTGCTTAAGCACCAAATCCACACTGGAACAATACAGATGGGGGTGGGTGTGTGTGTGTGTGTGTGTGTGTGTGGGGGGGTTTATCCTCAGCTCTGTCAAATTCTCCCTCCTTATATCTCCTGTTTATTATTATTATGTAAAAGCTCAGGGTTGAAAAGGGCATACACATATGCAGAGTGGACTTTCTTTTCATAATCATGTCTCTGCTTGTTAAGTAGTTGAAACACCAGCTTGATGTGAAAAGCATGTGGACTATACAATAAGAGCTGCTTTTCAGCAGAGGCTGTATGTGAGAACAGTCCATGTATTTTTTCCAGTCCACCCAAATATTCACACTCTGCATGACATATACATAGTCTGTAAACATGCATATATATATATATATATATATATATATATATATATATATATATATATATATATATATATATATATATATAATAAAACATTTTTTATTTTTATTTATTTATTTATTTTTTGAATAGCTATTGCTGCTTGGTGCTAGGTGATAAGCTTGGCAGTTTTAGCCCCAAACATCATGAACATCTCTCATTCCTTTCCATGTATAACTGTTTCAAGGGTTTATCGAGAATGGGGTAAAAAGCAAATCCCTGGGTGCTGCAGTCCTGGTGATGAAAGAATATTATAGATCAGAAGGTTAAAGGACAAGGGTATCTTAAGCAAACAGATTGGTCATGGCTGGGCATCCACATCCGAATTCCACAGTGACGTGCAGAATTTCATCTTAGAATGAAACAGATTTCTTTTGTTGAGGAGCAGAACTTGCCAACTTCTTTCCTATTGCACGACAGATACAAACCTGGGAATACATGCTTTCTGGAAAAATACGAAATCAGACACCTCTGCAACATCATAAGGTAACTAAACACGCTTTGAGGAGAGCACTAACTGCCTATTTTAACAGACAGCCACAAACAGACAAATGCAATCCCTTCCACCCAGAGTTCATGGCAAGTTATGCTCTCTTGGAGGAATGGTTGTGGTATTCTCAGAATTGAAATCTTTTAACCAGAGAATAACTGTGTTCCTAACCCAGGTCATGGAGAAACCCATGTTCTGCATATTTTCCATGTCCAAACACACCTGATTCAACTAATCAGCTAATTAACCTGAATTCAGTGTGTCAGAGTGGGAAAAACACTGAAATGTGCAGGACAGCAGGTACTCCAGAGCAGGGTTGGGAACCTGCAGACAGTTGCACCATTGGGAGCAAGAAGTGGAAACAGGTTGCTTATTCAGACAAATTCATGTTTCTTTTGAATTATTCTGATGGAAGGGTCTTAATAGACTCAAGCAGCATCTGTTCACAGATTTTCCTGTTCACAGGTTGTGTGATGCTGAGGGGAACATTTGCCGTTGTACAGTGCCACATGCGATCAGGTATGAAGGGTCGAATTAAAACCTGAAGCTGGAGCAGAAATGAAGGGGAATACTGTCTTGCTGTAGTCCTCTGTGGGGAGAAGTGCTAGAGTTTTGTATTCCTGAATTAAATTGGCATTACACCTTCCCACACTAACTGGCTCCCTACTGCACACTGCCCTTATAGTATAGTATTCACCATCAAACTTGTATAGTATAGTATTCACCATCAAACTTGGCTCTACCATCAATGCCCACCAGTATCCCTGGGGGAACAAATGGTGACCGGTTTGCCTTTACAGCCCACATCATGGTGATCTCTAGATCTTGGAAATTCACTCTGTATACCAGAAAAAACAGAGAAAATCCCTGCAGAGGCTCTTGTCATGTCATTGTTTGACTATTGGAACTGTTTACTAGCTGCCCTACCAGATTTTACTATTAAACTGCAGATGATCCAATACACAGTGGCATGTGTGGTCTTCCATTGAACAAACCACGCACTCCCTCTTCTCATCACTACATAGTCTCAGTTGAAGCCCTTGATGCCTACAGATTAATCAATGGAAGTTCACCCACCTGCATGAAGCTACTATTCGGGGCCTAATTTCTGTCTCAATTACTATCTTCTGTGAGTGACTTGAATGAGTGTGTGTGTATATATATATATATATATATATATATATATTTATTATTATTTTTTTTTCATGTTTCATTTTTATTGAACATTTCTGCTGAACATTTCTACAGAACATTTCTACAATTTTTGCTAAACCAGTTCTGCTAAACATTTCTGCTATACATTTCTGCATAACGTTTCTTTTTTATTAAACATTTCTGATGAACATTTCTGTTGAACTGCTAAGCCTATCTAAATCGCCTTTTCTCTTCTGTCCTCCCCACCATTTCCCAAAAATACAAAATTAGCAACAGCAGTAAATATTCACCGATTTTTTTCTTTTTATACAAAGAAAAACAAAATTGAACCCACAACCCATCCCTCCGGCTCATCATGGCTACCCATTAACTGTCGCTGGTTATAGAGATATTATAAAATTCAACAACAGGCACCAACCTATAAGTGGGTAGTGTCTGTAACTCCATAAAGTAGGCAATAAAGGGATGCCATTTATGAAAAAACTTATCTGTACATTCATTCATCCTATATCTTATTTTCTCGAGTTTCAGAAAAAACATCACGTCCTTTATCCACTGGGAGATAGATGGGTATTTAGCAGACTTCCAATGTAACAGTAGGGAACGTCTTGCTATAAAGGATGTGAAAGCAATAACATCCTTTTGTATCGAGCTCAAAGGAATTGAAGCTTGAGGAATCCCAAATATCGCAATCAATGGACAAGGCTTTAAATCTACCCTGAGAATAGTGGACATGATGGTAAAAAAGGCCAGACCAAAAACCATGGAGTTCACGGCAGAAGAAAAACATATGGCCAAGATGACAGGGAGAGCCATGGCATTTATCACACTTGTCCTCAACATCCGGATACATCACAGACAATCTCGATTTGGACAAATGGACTCTATTTAAAACTTTGAACTATATAAGTCCAAGACGAGCACAAGAAGTGGTAGTCTGAACCCTCCCTATAGCATGTTCCCAACACTCCTCACTTATTTGTACTCCTAATTCCATTTCCCACGCATTCCTAATTTTATTACTCGACCCACTACCTTACGTCAAAATAAAATCATAAATCTTAGAAATCATTCCTCTCTGATGCGGGTTATAGAGGAATGATTTCTAAGATATATATATATATACAGTGGTGTGAAAAAGTGTTTGCCCCCTTCCTCATTTCCTGTTCCTTTGCATGTTTGTCACACTTAAGTGTTTCGGAACATCAAACCAATTTAAACAATAGTCAAGGACAACACAAGTAAACCCAAAATGCAATTTGTAAATGAAGGTGTTTATTATTAAAGGTGAAAAAAAATCCAAACCATCATGGCCCTGTGTGAAAAAGTGATTGCCCCCCTTGTTAAAACATACTATATACTGTGGTTGTCCAAACCTGAGTTCAATTTCTCTAGCCACACCCAGGCCTGATTATTGCCACACCTGTTCACAATCAAGGCATCACTTAAATAGGAGCTGCTTGACACCGTAAGGTCCACCAGAAGATCCTTAAAAGCTACACATCATGCCGAGACCCAAAGAAATTCAGGAACAATTGAGAAAGAAAGTAATTGAGATCTATCAGCCTGGAAAGGGTTATAAAGCCATTTCCAAAGCTTTGGGAATCCAGCGAACCACAGTGAGAGCCATTATCCACAAATGGCGAAGACATGGAACAGTGGTGAACCTTCCCAGGAGTGGCCGGCCGCCCAAAATTACCC
Organism: Ameiurus melas; assembly: GCA_012411365.1. Lineage (NCBI taxonomy): Eukaryota > Metazoa > Chordata > Actinopteri > Siluriformes > Ictaluridae > Ameiurus > Ameiurus melas. The sequence continues at coordinate 26,650,715 of CM022767.1, read as the reverse complement.
CAAGAGCGCAGCGACGACTCATCCAAGAGGTCACAAAAGACCCCACAACAACGTCCAAAGAACTGCAGGCCTGCGCCTCTCAGTTAAGGTCAGCGTTCATGCCTCCACCATCAGGAAAAGACTGGGCAAAAATGGCCTGCATGGCAGAGTTCCCAAGGAGAAAACCACTGCTGAGCAAAAAGAACATCAAAGCTAGTCTCAATTTCTCCACAAAACATCTTGATGATCCCCAAGACTTTTTGGGACAACATTCTGTGGACCGATGAGACAAAAGTGGAACTCTTTGGAAGGTGTGTGTCCAAGTATATCTGGCGTAGAAGGAACACTGCATTTCATAAAAAGAACATTATACCAACAGTAAAATATGGTGGTGGTAGTGTGATGGTCTGGGGCTGTTTTGCTGCTTCAGGACCTGGAAGACTTGCCGTGATAAAAGGAACTATGAATTCTGCTGTCTACCAAGAGATCCTGAAGGAGAATGTCCGACCATCTGTTCGTGTACTCAAGCTGAAACGAACTTGGGTTCTGCCGCAGGACAATGATCTTAAACATACCAGCAAGTCCACCACCGAATGGCTGAAGAAAAACAAAATGAAGACTTTGGGTAGCGGCTAGCCAAAGTCCTGACCTGAATCCTATTGAGATGTTGTGGTATGACGAACAAAAGGCCGTTCATGCTGCGAAAACCCTCTAATGTAACCGAATTGGGACAATTCTGCAAAGATGAGTGGGCCAAAATTCCTCCAGGACGCGTGTAAAAGCCTCATTGCACGTTATCGCAAACGCTTGGTTGCAGTTGTTGCTGCTAAGGGTGGCCCAACCAGTTATTAGGTTTAGGGGGCAATCACTTTTTCACACACAGGGCCATGATGGTTTGGATTTTTTTCACCTTTAATAATAAACACCTTCATTTACAAATTGCATTTTGGGTTTACTTGTGTTGTCCTTGACTATTGTTTAAATTGGTTTGATGTTCCGAAACACTTAAGTGTGACAAACATGCAAAGGAACAGGAAATGAGGAAGGGGGCAAACACTTTTTCACACCACTGTATATATATATATATATGTACAGTGCCTTGCGAAAGTATTCGGCCCCCTTGAACTTTTCAACCTTTTGCCACATTTCAGGCTTCAAACATAAAGATATAAAATAATTTTTTTTGTGAAGAATCACCAACAAGTGGGACACAATTGTGAAGTGGAACAAAATCTATTGGATATTTTAAACATTTTTAGCAAATAAAAAACTGAAAAGTGGTGCGTGCAAAATGATTCGGCTCCTTTACTTTCAGTGCAGCAAACTCACTCCAGAAGTTCAGCGAGGATCTCTGAATGATCCAATGTTGTCCTAAATGACTGATGGTGATAAATAGAATCCACCTGTGTGTAATCAAGTCTCTGTATAAATGCACCTGCTCTGTGATAGTCTCAGGGTTCTGTTGAAAGCGCAGAGAGCATCATGAAGACCAAGGAACACACCAGGCAGGTCCGTAATACTGTTGTGGAGAAGTTTAAAGCGGATTGGATACAAAAAGATTTCCCAAGCTTTAAACATCCCAAGGAGCACTGTGCAGCGGATCATTTTGAAATGGAAGGAGTATCAGACCACTGCAAATCTACCAAGACCTGGCCGTCCCTCTAAACTTTCAGCTCAGACAAGGAGAAGACTGATCAGAGATGCAGCCAAGAGGCCCATGATCACTCTGGATGAACTGCAGAGAACTACAGCTGAGGTGGGAGAGTCTGTCCATAGGACAACAATCAGTCGTACACTGCACAAATCTGGCCTTTATGGAAGAGTGGCAAGAAGAAAGCCATTTCTCAACGATATCCATAAAAAGTCTCGGGAGACACACCAAACATGTGGAAGAAGGTGCTCTGGTCAGATGAAACCAAAATCGAACTTTTTGCCCACAATGCAAAATGATATGTTTGGCGTAAAAGCAACACAGCTCATCACCCTCAACACACCATCCCCACTGTCAAACATGGTGGTGGCAGCATCATGGTTTGGGCCTGCTTTTCTTCAGCAGGGACAGGGAAGATGGTTCAAATTGAGGGGAAGATGGATGCAGCCAAATACAGGACCATTCTGGATGAAAACCTGTTGGAGTCTGCAAAAGACCTGAAACTGGGATGGAGATTTATCTTCCAACAAGACAATGATCCCAAACATACAGCAAAATCTACAAAGGAATGGTTCACAACTAAACGTATCCAGTTGTTAGAAAGGCCAAGTCAAAGTCCAGACCTGAATCAACGAGAATCTGTGGAAAGAGCTGAAAACTGCTGTTCACAAACGCTCTCCATCCAACCTCACTGAGCTCGAGCTGTTTTGCAAGGAAGAATGGGCAAGAATTTCAGTCTCTCGTATGTGCAAAACTGATAGAGACATACCCCAGCGACTTGCAGCTGTAATCACAGCAAAAGGTCGCTCTACAAAAGTATTAACGTAGAGGGGGCGAATAATTTTGCCGCCCCACTTTTAATTTTTTATTAGTTAAAAAGTTTCAAAAATCCAATAGATTACGTTCCACTTCACAATTGTGTCCCACTTGTTGGTGATTCTTCACAAAAAAATAAAATTTTATATCTTTATGTTTGAAGCCTGAAATGTGACAAAAGGTTGAAAAGTTCAAGGGGGCCGAATACTTTCGCAAGGCACTGTATATATATATATATATATATATATATATATATATATATATATATATATATATCTTAGAAACCATGTATATATAATACAATAATAGCTCAGATTTATTCAATCTGCAGCTTCCTTTACAGCCTTTAAGACCCAGATTCTTCTTATTGGAGTACATGTATGTGGACTTTAAAATGGAGAATGTTTTAGAATTGAGAATTTTTAAGCTTTCAGACTACTCCCAAATTTGGCACTTGCATCCAAAATTCCAATTGGATTAACAAAAGTGTCTCCTTGACCTCACTTTATCACTTGTACACATGTACTTATGCCCTCATTTTATCTGGCATAGATTTAATGTGTACTTTGAGGCAATACTGCGGTCACCCATTTTCGTTTCCTTTTCAGCAAACAGAAATGTTATCTCTGTATTAAATTTTCATGAGTTGAATACAGCAGGTGTTTAATCCAGCTCTCCTTTCAAACATTGACTGTGGTCTCCCACCAGTGAAAGCTAGTTTTAAAATAAATCTCTCTCTCTCTCTCTCTCTCTCTCTCTCTCTCTCTCTCTGTCATTCATATATATATATATATATATATATATATATATATATATATATATATATATATATATATATATATTTTAACAGTGATGGAAAATTACAGCTTTATGTCTATAGAAAACCCCAAGATTCTAAACTCTCTTGCAAAACAAACTGTCCTCAAACCTGGTCCAGATATAAGTACAGTTCACCTGTAGGTTGTTTTTAAAGGGGTCAGAGTTTGTTTATCATGGTTACATTGTCACAGTTATGCACCATGTTTTTAAGACCACACTTCATGCTGTAAGGGACACATTGTGAAAACTCCCTTAATACCCTCAGCACTTCCATTCTATCTTTTTGTGTGTGCATCTTTGTGTGTTTTCTGCTTTTTGAGGTAATGCTGTGCCTTTGATGGTTTCTTTTTAGTGGGTTATTTTTTGCAGCTGGGTCAGGTAGTCGGGTCAACGTGATACAAATTGGGTTGATAACAAGCAACACAACATGCTGGATTGGGGATATGGATGTGAAAATGAACAAGCATGTTGAGTCAGGATACCTTTTCTGGAAATTTCCACCATATCTGTCCAGACAGAGCGACATCCAGAAAAAAGTGTGAAGTAAACAAATCAGCTGCAAGCATTTGTTCGTATTTTTAACATAATTTATATTTTAGTTGAACATTTCAAAGTTATATTTCCGTAGACATTATCTAGGCAATAACCTTTTTTAACATGCATTTTGGCTTGATAGCCAGTGCAAGTCTGCTCATTTAAGAAAAAATGAAGAGGAAGAAGAATAACAAAGCACATGAAGCACTTCGGGTTCGTATGAGTCAAAGTGAACCCTGAACAATATCAGCGCAGACATTTTATACTATGTTTCAAACCAGGTTTTCTGTATATAATGTAAATGAAGTTTCAATCTAAATGTAAATTAAGGATAGCATTTGATGTGATCACAGTACAGATGTTGTTACGGGTGTGACCCCAAATGGTGAGAAGATAGGATTATCGAGACAGATGTTTTTCTGAACCCTGTCCAGAATGTAACCCGCCTTGTGCCTGATGCTTTCTGGGATAGGCTCCAAATTTCCCCGTGACCCTGAAAAGGAGTAAGCGGTAGAGGATGGATGGATGGATGGATGGATACTTTTCTGAATGCTAATTACGGTCACATAGCCCTTTGTTCAGGGATGGTTCTTGATGTCCCACTGCCGCTCCCATGCCATAACTGTGTGAATGTCACTTTAGATGGTATTATACACATATTGCTGAGACTCAGATAAATTGTCCCTTTGATAATTCTGCCATTTTGGAGAACAAGCTTATCCTAACACAGTTCGGGGTGGAATCTGCTGAGACACAGTCTGTAATTTCTTACACTAATAAACATTAAGGAGAAAATAAGGCTTACAGTGGTTTCTTGTAATTAATAAGCCCAATTTTACAGATTAAATTAAATTCATACATACTTATATTTACAGTTCACTCTGTTACCTGATTTTCAGCTAACTATTATTAACATAAGACTTCTAGGAAGTTAAAAATGATCTTGCGTTTACTCTGTAACATATTATCACTCAGGCTAGCTTTTGATATTTGTCACTCATCATTCAAATATGATAGCGTTATCATCTTTGAATTAATTATGGCTGCTTTCACCATAGGTGGGTTTTTTTGGGGGAAAAAGTGCTGCCTGAAGCATCTTTTGTGCTAAGATGAAAAAAACAAAAGCTGCAAAGATGACGTGCACACCGTAACCATAACAAGTTGAGTGCAATTAAATTTATTTAACCCCAATATGGGTTAAAATATCAACCCATCATGCTGGGTCAACATCCTAACCCAATCTCAGTGGGCTAAAACAAACAGTGTTGTGTTATTTCACATCAGACCCAACAAGTTTCTGAACGAACCCAAATTGGGTTATTTTATCCGAGCAAATTATAGCGTGTATATTACTGTAATATTGTTGTTAATGTGTATTATTACTCAATGTATTCAGATTACATTACTAGTGGGTTTGCACTACTTATTGACTAATGTTCGGTTATTTAAAGCATTGCTGTTTGATGGAATTTGATGGAAAAAAATAAATAAATTCTACACCCAGAGTGTTAGCAGAAACTTTGCCTAGACCAAAAACCCAATAATAATAATAAAAAAGAATGGATTATTAAGGTTCATACAGCAAAAATCAAAAAGGTGTCACAACCAAGTGACTTTTCTTCAATTTGAGTCTCATCTAAAAAGGTCTGTTGTAACATTCCTCAGACAAACATACAGAGAAAGACATAATGGTATATATTACAAGCCCAGAACTGACATTCATGCCAGGCCTGATTACTAGCTCCTCCCCAAACCCTCATGTTTAGCTGTGACTCACTGTACCATCTCTGTTCTTTCTACAATTTCCTTGGAGCTGGAAACTCGCTTCTGGAGCACTTATAGTACTGACAGCTGCCTCACATGGATAAAAAACAAAAAGTCTCTCTGTAAATTAATAGATTCAGTTAGATTTTTTAACAATAGACACTGTCACAATGTACCTTTACAGAAGTCCTGGAGTAGATTTACAGAAGATTCTATAATGAATAAGCCAGAAGTGGCAAAAAAATAAATAACTCCCTGAGGAAGAATCCTACATGTTATATGTTAATGAAACACAGGAATTGGCAGCTTTTTTGAGTATTAACTTTCATTCTTGTCTTCTTGTCCTGTAAAATTTGCCTCGGGTGTTATCACTGTTTGCAGGACTACTAGACCAATAAAATGTAAAACCTTTTGGCTATCTAACATGATACTAGGCTAGTCAAGTGTCGTTAGCCAAGGGGAGGCACAACTAATCTAATTGTACGGGTAACCATGGTATGGACATTGGGGGGGTCCAACCGCTGCCGCTGAGCTGCTAAAAAACGAACTTGCGTTGCGTATGGGCGAAACCAAGTGTTCAATTGGAGGGGACACACACCGATTTTCCTTAACAAATGGAAATATATTAAAAAAGAAAAGACATAAATAAATAGATATATAAAATAAATAGAATAGATGAAGAAAAGACAGATCTGTTGGCAGGGAAAATTAAAGCAGGACATATAGAAAATATTTTCTCCTGTATATTGTGAAGGACAGATTGGTATTTCCTCAAGATTGGGGGGGACCCGACCCCCCCAAAGAGTGCGTGGTTACGCCCATGGGTTTAGCTGCTACAGTGCAGAGTACGTTAGCTGTCTTTATGCTCTGCTTATATCATGTTCAAGAAACTTGTAACTCAAATAGACATTCTCACACCTTGTTTTCCTGCTCAGTATGAGAGGATGTTAATGTTTCAGTTTCTGTCCCTTTACCGGTTAAAAAAATAAATAAATAAAAGAAAAAAATCTGCATATATCCATTTTCCCTTCACACCAGCTGAACACGTGAGCTAGCGTTTGACAGAATTGAGAGCTCTCAGCCAATAAGACACGAGTATTTCCATGTAATTCCCCTGTCTGATTGGTCTCGCCTCCGTTCACTGACGGTAAAAAACAACACTCCGTCCACTCGAGATACAACATTACAACGTTAAGCCGTTTTCTTTTACTGACGTTCAAGTTACATAGTGACAAGCAGCTCCAAGTGGAGAATTATATAAGGAATAAAATCTGCCCAAAACCAGGTTACACTCCTGATGTACACGTGGGTTTCCTCTGGGTTCTCTAGTTTCCTCAAACCTCCCCAAAACATGTCGGTACAGTAGGTGGATCAGCAATGTTAAATATGAAATATGTATGAAAGAGAGAGTGTATGGCTGTGTGCATGGTGCAGTGTGATAGACTGACATCCCATTCGGTGAGTATTCCAGTCACAGACTCAAGTTTGCGACCCTGACCGGGATGACATGCTCAGTGAAAATGGATGGTTTTGATTGGCTCACGATGTAGATAATTTGTATCAATTGTAATGCAATCGAAAAAGTCAAACAAACCTGTAATCGTCTCATTTCAAGGGGCGTGGCTTCCCGCGCTTCGTTTACATACTTGATTTGCATACGCATGCCCCGCCCTCTAGTTAGTTTATACTAGTGGAGACGTTTGCATGGTAACGTAGACTGTTTAGCGTTCTTAGGGCTTACAGGTTGATAAAACGCGTGAGCATAATCACCGAGAGAAGAAGAAGAGGACGACGAAGGGGAGGAGAAGGAGAAGAAGAGGAGGAGGAGGAGGTGTGAATAAAGGGAGCATGTGAAAGAGGAGGAGGAGGTGTTTTAATACGGACAGGCGGCCCGGAGGCTGGGTGACAGCACGAGACTTCCCGCTTGTGTTGGGTCGGTTGTGAGTAGATTAATCCTTCCTCATGGGTTCCTGCTTAAACACACAGAGTACAGCACCGATCCCGGTCTGTCCGTGAGCACCGGGGACTCGCTCGTTATCGTTCTGGGACCGTGCTAACGTCGTGCATTCGGGAGAGAAAAGTGGAGTCGGATTCGAGGTAAGCACCTCTCCGGGATGCTCACGCACGCGCTTTTTGTTCTATTGTTAAAATCGTCACGCTGTGCTGCGCGCGTGATGGGATGTGTTATTAAAAACTCCATAAATGTCTATCTGGAAGATTCCTGCGATTCCTGGTACGGCTCAACCCGGGGTAATCATGAGCCGTTCTCCCGAAACAGTGAGCCGTATAGACAGGGTGAATGATGAACTTGCGTTGGCACATGCAGTGGAGCTGGAGCGCGCGCGCGCGCGCGTGCGTCTGTCTCTCTCTCTGTGTGTGTGTGTGTGTGTGTGTGTGTGTGTGTGTGTGTGCATGGACTGGAAATGGAAAGAAAAAAGTGCATACAGTGCTCTGCTCGAATTGATCGCTGCTGAAGATTTCTTCACGCACATCTCGGTGTAGCATGCAATGGGCTCTTGTGTAAAAGTTCCTCTAGAGCAGGATGTAGATGTCTCCGTGCAGGGTCTCGGGATCAGGGTTGAACATGAGCACAACACTTTTACATAGAAATCTAGTGCATGTTATAGACAGCAAGAATTCCCCACATCCTGGCTTATTATTTTTGCTCCTCTTCTTCTGTATTTTTATTTATTTTATTCTTGACTACTCTTACTGTACAGTAGAGCCATTAGGTCTATAGGCTCTTTGGTTGTATCTTTACAACCTTGTTTATTTTTTCGTTCTTTCTTTCTTTTAAATCAGAGAGTTCAAAGCAGAACCCTTTTAGGAGACGAAGAACCGCGGAACTGCCATTGAAGAACCGCTTTAAAACAGTATGTAGGGATCCAAAAGGCCATGCATTTTATACATCAGCCGCCCGTGTGAAGAGATTTCATCATCACGATGGGTACAGAGTTTACATATCTTTAACCGAGATTACATGTGCTTCCTGAGTAATGTGCAGCGGGAACTTGTGCAATGTAAACTTCCTTCATATGCAGGATGTAGATGATATAGTGTGCGGCAAGTCAAGCCAAGTCACTTTTATTGTCATTCGTCCATGTAACTCGTACACACTCATTTCTTTTGGATCGACACATGATGCAGTAGCACGGTACGGTACACAGAACTGCACATGTGCAAATACACAGCATTTTGAATTCACATCATGACGTGTGCAGTAGGTACGTACGTAAACATTTTACTTGCTAGAGGTTTCTACCTCAGTGGCAGATGGTGGTTTTTGAAAAAGGGGAAGCACCAGTGTCTGTTATTGACGTATACGTCTGTGTGTGTGTGTGTTGTGTGTGTGTGTGTGTGTTTATCTGTTCCATCTGTTAAACACATCCTGTTGCATTCTGTCTCTCCTCATAAGTGAGAGCATCACAAGACTTTTTCAGATGCTGATGACAGTTAGCTGCTAGACTTGTAAACAAACAAGCAAACCAAAGTTTTTTTTTTTTTTTAAACAAATGCACATAGTCAAACAGAACTGCAGCTCTTGTTTAGCTGTGAGTCGGACTGGTTTTGATACACTGATCAGTCATAAGATTATAACCACCGGTCTAATATTGTGTAAATCCCCCTTGTGCTGCCAAAAGACCTCTGACCTGTTGAGGCATGGATTACACAAGACCTCTGAAGGTGTGCTGTGGTTTCTGGTACCAAGACATTAGCAGCAGATCCTTTAAGTCCTGTAAGTTGCGAGGTCGTGCCTCCATGAATCAGACTTGTTTGTCCAGAACATACCAGAGGTGCTCGAATGGATTGCGATCTGGGGAATTTGGAGGCCAAGTGAACACCTTGAACACTTTGACATGTTCCTCAAACCATTCCTGAACTGTTTTTGCATTGTGCCAGAGTGCATTATTTAGCTGAAAGAGGCCACTCCTATTAGAGAATAACGTTGTCATGAAGTACTTGGTCTGCACCATTATTTAGGTAGGTGGTACGTGTTAAAGTAACATCCAGATTAATCCCAGGACCCAAGGTTTCTCAGCAGAACCTTGCCCAGAGCATCACGCTGCATCCACCGGCTTGTCTTCTTCCCGTAGTGCATCCTGGTGGCATCTCTTCCCCAGGTAAGTGATGCACACGAACCCAGCCGTCCACGTGATGCAGAAGAAAATGTGGTGAACCAAACCATTGTGGCCCCCTTCTTCCATTACTCCATGATTCTCCAGTTCTGATGCTCAGGTGCTCATTGTACAGTAGAAGCTTTCGGTGGTGGATTAGCAGGGGTTAGCATGGGCACTCTGACCGGTCTGCAGCTACGCAAGCAGTAATGCATTGTGTGTTTTGACACCTTTCTATCATAGCCAGCATGAACTTTTTCAGCAATTTGTGCTACAGCAGCTCTTCTGTGGAATTGGACCAGACGGGCTAACCTTCACTCCCCGTGAGCTTCATTCAGCTTTGTGCACCCATGACCCTGTTGCCGGTTCACTGGTTGTCCTGCTTTGGACCACTTTTAGACCACTGCATACCAGGAACACCCTATAAGTCATGCTCTTTCTGAGATGCCCTGACATAGTCAACTTGCCATCACAATTTGGCCCTTGTCAGAGTCGCTCAGATCCTTATGCACGCCCATTTTTCCTGTTTCCAACACTTCAACTTTGAGAACTGATTTTTCACTTGCTGCCTAATATATCCCAAGAAATATAACAAGAAATAAATGCTATTATGTAATGTAAGTTTTAGATGGCGGATATATTCATTACCATTTCGATGACTGGCAGTTTACAGGATTCATTTTGTGTTAAATGTACGAACAGCACGATATTTGGTATTTGGATTCACTAAAATATTGAATTTCACCAGGAGTTATGAATAATATCGACACTTTACTAAACATTTCACTGCCACATAGGAGACCACGCTTCCCCTGTAGTCTTTAAAGCGTTTGCATCCGATGCACATCTTAATTTAGCATGCAATGGCGGCTTATGCAAGTGAAGGTGTGTAAAGTTCTTCCAAATCTCGGCTCCTGTAGAGGCTTGAAGGTTGAAAATGTGCACAGCTTTTAAAGTTAATAATAGAACAGGTTATAAACAATAATTTCCTCACCCTGGCTTTTTTCTGCAATGTTTGACAATGGATGCTGTTGTAACATTTATAGGACCTGTATGGATTGATGCAAATTCTCGATTACACTCGGAGAAAATGTAGAACAGTGAAAAGTTCTTTGGTTATCCTTTTACAACTGTGCTTCTCTCTCTCTCTCTCTCTCTCTCTCTCAGAAAGTAGAATCCTTTTAAGAGTCTCAGAATAATTAATTATCAGAGGAATCCTTAAAATAAGCCCCCGTTCTATGAATGCAGAGCTCCCTACCATATTAATTATATTTTATACCTCAGTGACCAGTGTGACTAGAATACACAACATAACTAACAAATGGTTAAAGGGCTACAAATCTGCTTTAATACCCAAACTGACCTTTACACTTACAGAGCAATTATGCAGCACATTTACTGGGGAAAAAAAAAAACAGTTAATAGTTCATTTTCGGACCTACTAACAGATCATATGTCCATCTGCTCCCCCACCCCCAGGCTTGTATGAATTCTTCCTTTTTGAATGTCTTACGTGCCTACATGTTGCAGGTGTTATCCAATCTAGATGTGATGTGTGAGCCGTGCAGTATGTAAAGTGCTACTTTGCAATTTAACGGTCTGTCCTGTAAACAAATAGAGCTGGTTGACATGGATTGATTCGTTCCTCTTGTGAACTGCCACTCTCCGTGTGCCTTATCTGCTCAGCACGCCATCTTGCCTCATGGCCCGGTGTTCGTTTCTTACTGATGACATCATGTCAGTGTGATTTTTGCTTTCTGTCCTGGTTGTGCTGATCCATATGTTGCTCTCATTACGTACAGAAGCTTTTAGTTTGTGAAGTAGATGATATCGATTAGCTTTTGCCTAGCTTCACTGCCTGTTTTGTTATGATGTTTCGCTGACTGAGAGGATGGCACGTGTCATTTTTCCATTAGATAAAATGTGTAGAGGGAACGTTCCTGAATATTTAATCTACTATACAACTTCATATGACTAAGAAGTTATTATTTTCCTATAACAGCATGCCCGAAGTGTTTTATTCCTCTTATGTTACAGCAATTGGTGTAAAAGCTAGATTTGTTTATTTATGACGCATCATACATTTTTTTCCAGTTGTAGTTACATTTAATGTTGTGGAACAGCCATGAAACTGTTATCATTCACGTCATAGCAACTAAAACAGTCGTTCCCTCACTTTCTCTTGCAGTTTGCCATGTTATACAGAAGCTGTAAAACACAATGTCCTCCATCTTGAAGAGTTTCCCATGGTGCTTTAAAACATATATGCATGTAGGCATGTGGATTGGTAATTGCCGCTAGGTGTGTGTGTATGTATCTCTGACCAGGATACTGTGGTTACTGAGGTTGAATCAATGATGTTACAAGGCGCCGACACTGGAGACTCCTTTCAAAATTGACATTTTCTATAAACTTTCCTTTACAGAAAGTTTCACCCTATCAATGATTATATATTTTGTGTTAAGTAGCATCACATTTTGCACTTATAAGCCGTATAAGAGCCTGTGAAGTAGCCGTTGCTATAGAAACTGTAACGTACGAGAACAAGCGCATCAAAATGAGCCGTGCTCTTATAGAAAATGAATCCATACCTTCTGAGAAATTAGATTAGAAAATTCTACAGCGGTGTAGTATAGTATAACAGAATATAATCTCGAATATGATGTAGCTGACTCTTAATCCATGCAAAGGCTATAGGCCTTTGAGTCTTATCTTGAGCTACTGTATACAGAAAATGGAAACCGACATTTTTCTTATTGGAAAATGAGACAGCTTGGCATGATGTTGCCTTGGTGCTTTTGGTAACTGGAACTTGAAGGCCTGCTGATGAGAGGCTTCATAATGACTCATTAGATGAACCGACATTGTAGACATTGAAATGAGAATGAGATTATCTAGCCTCTTCTACGCTGAAACTTCTCTTCATGCCTTCGCTTTGCTTTGAAGAAGCAATCAGACCAGCGCTATTCACTCAAGTGTCCCAGGCTTTGAATTTATTGTGCAATTATTTAATCAGTTCATTACAGTGCTGAAGTCTGTTCATGATTTGATGATTACGGGTAAAGTTGTGAAGTTGTAAATTAATTAAGTCGTTGATTTAATCTTTTTTTTTTTTTTTTCATTTCACTTTGGCTGGCAGAAAGCAAATGCACCCCAAGTCTGCCTTTAAAGTATTTTGCATTTGGTGGCCAATGATCCAAGCTTTTAAAAGCCTCAAACCACTAAATTCTTTAACATAATGTACGGGTGAAATTTAGATTGCAGTAACTGTGGTAAATGTAGTACTAGCTAGTACTTTTTCTTTAACCATGTAAGAAACCGACACATCAGTGGCGTTGTCCTCTTTCTAGATTGTCCCCGTTGATTTAAAATGAATTAAGAGCTGTGACGTCTGTGAAGATGTCTTTTAAAAAAAATGCTGAGACGATGTATGAATCTCTGACACCTCAAGCAAAAGAACTGAACCGCATATTACAGGTGAAAGCTCTGAGAACACGTTTTCATATTCTCAGGGACATTATGTAGGAATGAAGGGAGGATTATAGCTGCTGGAAAGGTGAGTTTTCTGTTTATTACTGTCTAATATAGTTTAATACTTTTCCACTTTAATTTAACCTTAGTTCACAGTTCTTAATATTTGATAGTGGATGTGATTAGCTGTGCAAATGGATTAGAGTTGGATTTATAACTGAGAACCAGTGATTAGTTTTGTCAGCCTGTATTTATCATGATGTAATTAAGATGTACATTATGATGTAATACGAGGCTATCTAGAAGCATCAGTCTTGTTAGCTTTAGCTAATATTATGCTACCTGATACTTTGTGATTATTAGGTAATCTTGTTGCAGTGTATTCATATGTGAATATGAATGCAAAAAAAATCAACTTGCCTCTGATATTATTATTATAATAATAATAATAATAATAATAGTAGAGAGGGGTTATCAGCACTCAGTTCCACAGCCTGCATTTCTGATGGTATGGGGTGCATTAGTGCTTATGGAATGGGCAGCTTGCACATCTGGAAAGGCACCATCAATGCTGAAGGCTCTATACAGGTTTTAGAGCAACATTCCATCAAATTCCATCCCATCTTTACTTCTGCCTGTGAGACTCTGCCTCTCTAACATGCTCTTTTCAAACCCAGTCATGTTACTGACCCGCTACCAATTAACCTAATTAGTTGCAAAATGTTCCTACAGCTGTTTTTTAGTAACACTTACTTTTCCAGCCTTTTGTTGCCCCGTCCCAACTTTTTTGCGACATGTTGCGGCCATCAAATTCAAAATTACCTTTTTTTTTTTTTTTTCTTAAAATGGTACATTTACTCAGTTTAAACATTTGATATGTTTTCTATACTCTGTTGTGAATAACATATAGGTTTACCATATCATATGAGATTTGCCAATCATTGCATTCTGTTTTTATTTCCATTTATGTTCATTTTACACAGCGTCCCAACTTTTTGGGAACTGGGGTTGTAGTACAAAACTAGTTAAAAACTGTCAAGCTGATTCATGATCATTTCTCACCTTTAAATTAGCTTTTTAATGATAAGCTAAAACGTCCTAAATTTTATGCCCTCGTGCCTTTCCCAAGTTTCCAACGGTGACTATTGTGGTATTAAGGTGTCCTGTATCTTTGACTGGAGCATTATACGATCTTCCATAGTTGCATGCTGAAATTCTGATGAGACCTGAGGACAGAATAAAGAGAGAATAGCAGCAAAACTCCATAAACTGCACTCTGTAATACACTGTAGAGAGCATGCAGTCGGGCTATTATTTTTTGTACTAACTGTTAACGAGATGCCAAGTTCGCTTGGGCTGAGGGCCGAGGAAGATGTAACCAAGACATACTACATAGGACATTCAAACACATTCACTTTTTCTGTTTTTAACTGCTGATGTCACCCCTTTTTCTTTGGGCTGATTGTGTTAATTAATATGATAATAGACAAACCACTCTATGTTGGGAACGTGGATAATAAAATGTGCAAACTCAGTAGCACTAACGTTCATTACACCACGCTGTCAAGGCTGCCGTTATAAAGAACTCCATTTCATATGAAAATGTTCAACCTGATTGTATGGCCTTGAGCTGCTGTCGAAGACGGACACGAGTAGAACATCAGGGCTGATTTGAAACAGCAGGGTTTGGCATCTACGGTACCGTTTGCCCTGATTTGTAAGAAAGAAAGGACTAAACTCTGAGAGCTCACACGACACCGTGTAGTCTGTCTTCGTCGAGAGCTTGGCTGTCTCCTGCGGGTGAGGTATGGGATCCCAGTGTGAGGACAGAAGCCATTTCTTCTCCAAGCCAACTTGGAAGCAGATAATGCATCACGAAGTGTCTTCGTGGCCTGCTTTAGTCTCTTTCTTCTGTCAGGTTTGCTTACAGGCCTTGTCTGCTCATAAATATGCAGTATTTCCTGTAAAACAAACCAAAAAGAAAGCAAGAAAAGGGCACTGTGAACCCGTTTCTGCTTGGTCATTTATTTATTTAATTTTATTTTATTTTGTATTTCTTCCTTTTTTTTTTTTTTTTTTTTTTTTTTTAAATAGGAACTGCTGCCACAGATGAAGGCACGGACTGATTTTCAATTTCAAAGTAATTATGAATGATGAATTATACAATCTGTAAGCTAATAATGCTAATAAGCTAGTTTCATGAGTAAATGGTTTGGTAGAGGATCGATATAAACATTTTATATAGTTGCTAATTTCATACTCTTAATTATAAATCATTTCAGTTACATCATGAATGTTTACCATCTCAGGCAAACACTCATTTGATTGCCCAGTTTTCTGTTATTTTTAATAGAATAATGCAAGCATTAAGTCTGTTTGACATTAAAACTAGAGCTGCAACAACTAATCAATAATAATAATAATCCATTATGAAAATCGTTGACATGCACGTAATCCGACACCACTAGCTTTAGCCTCAGAGTCACCGACACTGACTTTCTTCAGTTTAATGTTTCTGTCAGCGTTATCTTTTATTCCCAACATGACCTCAGTCCTCATCAGACGGAGGCGAAATCGTCACGTGACTGAGGAAGAACGTGTGCGACGACCTCTAAGTCCTCTAAACACCGCCGAGAAGATTTATAAACGGAAGCATGACAGTGATGCGTTCGCGAGTTTCTTAAAAGGTTTAATTTATTATTGTCATTATATGCTGTATTTGCGCACTTGTAGTGTAACTTCTGTGGTTTATTATAACGGAAGTGATGTTTTAGTAACGAGCCTGCGTTGCTGATCATGTGTAATGCAGACGTGGTGATGGAGTGTAGCGCGAGTAAGATCTGTAATGTCTAATTAAAACACTATGCTCAAAAGTAAAATAATATGTCTAAAGGCGGTGAGTAACAGAAACCACACGGTGCAGTGAAAGGGAGTTTTTATTATTAATTTAGGACTGTAGTTTAATTCAGTGCTTTTTATACATCCATAAAAAATAATGCTGTCTGTCTATATATCTTATTTAGTTAGTTTATATTTATATTATATATAAGTACATATGCATTATTTAGTTAATTTTTTTTTTATTCACAAAAAGCATTGAATTAAACTACAGTCCTAAATTAATAATATATATTCTAGTGTATGTGTGTTGGGTTCTTTTCTGTTTTGGCCAAACAGTCCAGTTTAGTAAAGTTTTAGTCTGAATTTATATTTGTAACACTCAGTTTGTGGATTTTATTTTAAATAAACAAACAAACAAAAAAGGCACGGACAGTTTGCCCCGCCCATCCAATTAATCAAAATAAATGGATAAAAAAAATCGACCAACTAATTGATCATGCAAATAATTTTTAGTTGCAGCCATAATTAAAACTCTGTACGTTAGCAGAGTTTGCTCATTAGCAGAAGCACTTGATTGGCCATCTTACTCGGAGCCACATGTTCCAATAGAGATCATTTCTAACAGGCTGGCAGTTAGAGATGCTGCTCACGTCAGTTTGTCTCTGGATGACCACATGCTGTTTGCTGCACTGTCGACTTTAATGTCAGACCTAATTAATAGAGATTAACAGGTTAGAAATAGAAGAAAAATGTATAGAATGTGATAAGAAATGAATAAAACATGACAAGGTGTGCTGTTATAGGAAAATAATGAGTGCTAGGGTTGGTGGGCAGAAACAGTTAATTAGCAGCTTCTTTTATCAAGAAGCTTACTGACCATTACAAAGCACTGGAACTGGAGACTCCTTTCATAAATGTAAAATAAACAATATCCTTCACCATATCAACTGTGACACGCCTTTGTTAAATAGCAACACTTTAAAAAAATGGTTACTATAGAAACAAAAATGCATTAGACAGTCTGTATAGAATTTCAAGTTTTTTGTGATTGTTGCTGCCAAAAATGCTTGATTTTGCTGAGGCTTAAAAAAAATGTTTTTCTTAAAAACTCTCTTTGAATTGGTGAAATTACAGTTGCATGAAATTGTTTTGCCTGGCCTTTCGCAGTGATGTTTGTTTCTTTGTGAACGAGTCCTTTTAGCTCTACTCATTATTCACGCACAAGAAGCTTTGGCTGAATGCACGTTATGATGACGCATTTTGGCCCAAGTCTGTGGTAAATCTGCTGTCATTTCGAAAAATTGCAAGCTCCTCCGAATATTGGAGGGTATGCTTGATTTTGTGTTAATTACCGCGATCATAAAAACACAAAACCCTGGAGGGACTGACTAGAAGCAGTACGTTAATATAAACTAGTCCACACTACTGTCAGAGCTGCTGTTACACCTTCTGACCAATCAGAATCAAGAACTCCGCAGTGCTGTGGTATAAATATGACGAACTGATGTATTGCATATTTGTTGGTTTGTGTTTATTGAGAATTGTGGCAGTATTTGAGCCTCACATTTAGACAGTAGGATTCTTTTCTTTCAGTATGTGGTGGTTTGATTTGGTCAAACTGATGGCCCAAGCCATCTGGTGTCTTTATGGATGGGAAATGAGACAGAAGTCAGAGACTGAGCACTAACTGAATTGCCAATTCCATGTGCAAGCCAAGTCTCCCATCTCCTTGGTCTGATTCAGAGAGACTAATCTGGCATTCCACATGGTAATAATATAGCCAATTGCACTCTTTGACTCCAGTCTACCTATCAGCATGTTTTTGGCTAGTGGAAGGAAATGGACTGACTGTTATGAAAGTCAAATATGGATGTAGTTATTATAATATACGTAGTATCTTCTTTAATATGTTTAATCTTTTATAGATCCATTGAATAAGTGCTTCCACATAGGTCTGTTGTAGTTGAGAAGCAAACTTTCCCCTGTCCTACTCTTATCCCTCGCTTATCTTCAGGGGTTTGGAAAAGCTGGAACATTTGCCATGATTGCAGTCATCTGGGACAGTTTCTGTCCTCTCTTTTCACAGTCTGTCCTTTTAGCAGTTCAACATCTCTACCTGTAATGACCAGGAGGTCAGATATGGGTAGGGAAAGAGACAAATTGGAAATGGAACATGGGTAACGAGATGAAAGTTGTCTGAACTGAAAGAGGTATTTTTGCAGAATGAAAATGAGGCAGCGGAGTGAGCTTCACGGGGAAAGGTTTTACAAGTGATGAATACTTTCCAGAATAGTTTCCTACGGTCTATATTTCTTTGTTTTTTTTTTTCTTCATGCAAAGTGTCATATTTCTTCCTATTTCCTTCACATATAGATTTAGATTCAAGTTTCAAGTTAATTTGTCTTGTGCACAAAATGTCAGTGACAATTGAACATTGAAATGCTCAATGTGAGGATCAGGTAGTCTACAAAAAAAAATACATCAGAATATAAAAGAGGGGAATGGGTGCATGGTGGCTTAGTGGTTAACATGTTCGCCTCACACCGCCAGGGTGGGGGGTTCGATTCCCATGGCTGCTCTGTGTGTGTGGAGTTTGTTCTCCCCGTGCTGTGGGGGTTTCCTGGTTAACATGTTCGCCTCACACCGCCAGGGTGGGGGGTTCGATTCCCATGGCTGCTCTGTGTGTGTGGAGTTTGTTCTCCCCGTGCTGTGGGGGTTTCCTCCGGGTACTCCGGTTTCCTCCCCCAGTCCAAAGACATGCATGGTAGGCTGATTGGCATGTCCAAAGTGTCCGTAGTGTATGAATGGGTGTGTGAATGTGTATATGATTGTGCCCTGCGATGGATTGGCACCCTGTCCAGGGTGTACCCTGCCTTGTGCCCCATGCTCCCTGGGATTGGCTCCAGGTTCCCGATGACCCTGAAAAGGATAAGCAGTATAGAAGACACAATGACAGCAATACACAATGACTTCATAAAATTCTAATTCTAAATTCTTGATTATTCCTACCAGTCAGTGGTAAGGCTGCATCAGTCTTTCTCTCTGCAAAATAAAGGTCAAACTGAGTACGTGCCAACACAGACTTCAGGGTGAAACTTTTCCACGAGCGTCTTCCGTTTTGCTTGTTGTCCAGAAAAGCTGAAAGACTCGCGCAGCCAAGCCAGGAGACTTGTCTCACATTGTCGTGGAAATTAGATAACACTCGCAGACTCATCCTCTGAAGGTAAAAAGGTTTATTACAGAAAGATGGTTAATATGTGTGCTTCTGAAGTGCTTGTGCTGAACCACTACTATGTATAAGAAACGCAGAGCATGACACACTTCTGTGTACCGATAAGAAGCGGTTTGAGGCAGTTCAAACGGGTTTGAACATGTTTGTGTCTCTGTAAGCAGATAAACATTCTGCATTGATCTCAGTGACGTGACATGTACTTATTAGGCGTTATCCTCAGACGGACAGAACAAGAACAAAATTATTACAAAGTAAAAAATGAATAATTTCCATCACAATGTGAACAAGAGTGTAAAAACGTAGTTAAATGTATAGTAGCTGTGCAGTTGTAGTGTCTGAGCAGTCCACTATAGATATAGGAGAGTATAAAAATGCAGATGAAGCAGCAGTGCGAAGTAGCATTTAAAAATGTTTAAAAAAAAAAAAAGTACAATCAAATTAGATGTAGTTGTGTGTGTGTGTGTGTAACAAATATTTACAATATGTAAGGAATTATTACAGAAGTAACGCACACCCGAGGTGGTAAAACGGCCACAGCATTATTTTTCTAATAATTCAACAGATCGGAGTCAATTATTCTGCTAATACCACAGTTACCACACACACCTCAAGGCATTTGTCGGGTTTTGGTCCTTAAAACGCTCTTGTGTGTAAAACTACTTTATTATGCATCTCATCTAAAGTCTCTGTCGCTAATTCCAAAACATCATTTTAGACCTAGTAACGAAGACTTGAGCCATTGATATGCAGAGAGAGCGGGGATGGATGGATGTGTGATTGCAGTAAATCGAAATTGTCTATCGTTTCGTTTATTGTTATATGTGTGTGCTGTGGTGGTTGACAGTAGGCTAACTTTTCTGTTATCTCAGTTGGCACCTGGAAAAGTGATATGGAACTGTAATGCAGTCAAGACCTGCCTGGAACTGCTTTAGCTGTGCATTAACTGAAAACAAACTGCACACTTAGGAATGTCAGAATCAAGTATTAAACAGCGCTGTTTTATAAATCAATATATCAATATACACAGCACTCAGTCCTTAGCAGCAGTGAAGTGGTAAGAGTGTTCTTAGAAATATCGCAACATGCCCAAGAATGACCGTAACATGGGAAGAGTTTGTCTTTAAGTGTCCTTGAGTTGCCAGTGAGGTGACCAGTGTGTGTGGAGGCATGAGTGACAGAGGAGAGTAAGAAGGAGTAATTACAGGTTTAAACTGGATTACAGTTTGAAGATACATTTCTGATAAATGAAGAATGATGAATAATTATTAGTCATTTTTTACATTCCCTCTGATTTAAACTCTTGCCTTGGGATTCCTATGAACCATGATGTTAGTGTCACACATGGCCGTGTGTGGTTTTATGTGCGTGAGCGGATTATGGAGAGGATTATTGGATCATTTATGATTATGTGGGGAATAAAACATGCTGTTATAGGATAATAATCAGCTATACGCAAGTAGTGCGATCTGTTACCACCTAGACATTCATTATTTTGTTATAACAGAATGTTCAGAAGTGTTTTATTCCAAGTGGTTTGCCAACAATTACCACTTTTGAACTTATTAGAGAATAACACATCATACTTTATATTCATCGAGTTGAAGAAGTTGGTCCTCTTTATCACCTACTGTACATTACAGCAGTTATAAAGCATGAAGCAGTCCATATAGGATTATGCATTCATTTCTTCTATCGCATAATGGCAAAATCCTGGAGGGATTCCTCACTAGCCACTCTTTTCTTTCTTTTTTTTTCTTTCTTCTCTCTCTCTCTCTCTCTCCGTCACGTTACAGAGAAACCGCAAGACCCAATCTCAATCCTGAGGACTTTCCCATGGTGGAAAAAATAAAACAATAGCTTTAGCTTTGACCGTTACGAAGTGCTGACACTGGAGACTCCTTCAATAAATATGAAAATAAATCTCTCCAAGCTTTATCATATCAAAGAATAAACATTTTTTATTGAAATCAATAATGTTTTTGATCAGTTTATTATTATACTTAGATTAAGGGGGCATACAGATCCTTAAAACATTAGACTGTAAACTATTCGAAAGAACACACCTGACAAATCTGACTGAAGAATTCAACTGCACTGTGGTATAAATATATTTGTTTGGCAGCATATAATATAGAACTGACAGAAATACATCTTCTCATTCTTTGATTTCGAGGAAACTAGGTGTAAACATTAAATGATATTGTGGCATATGTGACTATAAAGTGGCAAACTTGAGGAAACCATTAAAACTTCATTGTGGTTATTAGTTCACCGAGTTTGATGTTTTGTTTTAGGTTAACCTTGGGTACCTATCTACCGTATAGGAACTTTATAGATCTTTGCTGTTTATTTTTCTTTTCATTTTGTTTTGATTTTTGTTAAGACAGAACATCTATGAAATGTCTGAGAGCACAGCATGACTCCTATTAAAGCTTATATGAACTAAATTGAGCACTTTTGATTGAACACTATTGAAACACTATGGATTTTAGCTTCAGCCTAGGGCTGCACAATTAATCGAATATCAATCGTGCTTACGATTTTGACTGCCCATTATTAAATGAACATGATCGACCGCGATATTAACAATTAAAGTTCGTCCTCCCCTAATAGAAATCTCTGCTGCAGATCAAATCAAGTGCTTCCTACACTTGCAGCCAATCACCTTAGAGCGGCGCAGGGATGACGTCATTTTGTAGTGCCAAAACCCAGAAACTGAGTTAGCATTTTAGCCCTTGAGCTGCCTGCTTCGCTTCGAGCTCCAGCGCTTTGCGCGAGGAGAAATCATGACATTAATATGATGCTAAATGGCACTACAGAGGTTGTTGGGGACATTAAACCT
The DNA here is from genome assembly GCA_012411365.1 of Ameiurus melas. Lineage (NCBI taxonomy): Eukaryota > Metazoa > Chordata > Actinopteri > Siluriformes > Ictaluridae > Ameiurus > Ameiurus melas. The sequence goes on along the minus strand of CM022767.1, from coordinate 26,628,651 downwards.
CATCGAATGGGAACGGGAAAAAACTTTGCAGATAAACTCAGAGTTCTACAGTGCAACCATTTCACTAGCACTGATGTGACTGAAAAGTATTGTGTGCGAATGTGAATAAATATTTAGGCGCACCGGTGCAAATGACCTGTTCGGAGTTGTATAATACAATCGGGATAAAATCTACAACTCCAAAATGCATCTATATCACACAACAGTTACTTTCACACTGCTTTTCATCTCCTCAGTCAACCGAACAAGTGTGTAAATACTGGAAAAAAAACTATTATGATGACAAGTAACTCTGTACATCATCTGCTTCAACTTCTCTATCTCACGAACCTCCATCTTTTATTGATCCTGCAAAATGACCTGAATTTGAACCCGCTCATGTAGACACAGCGGCTTCGGGCGGAGTAAATGAATAATAATGTTAATGCTACAAGGTGGGTTTAATTCAAACTTCTTTATTTAAAAATTCCTCACCAATCATAATCAAGAGTACCAACTGTTCAGTCTGTAAACAAACAGTACACTGCTGCTCTTCCTTCACTAACTAATTCACTTCCTTTTAAACTCACAGTTGCCAGATATCACTAGAAAAGTCAACTCTTTCCATGTTTTGATTTGATCTACCCCAAAACACAACATTATCAGCAGACTGATAAACAAGCAAAAATAAAACTACTAAAATGTAAAGACAGAAAATGCGCTTAGTTATAAATAAATCATTTAATATAAAAAATAGATATTATAATAACTTCATTAAATATACATAAAATTAGAAATTAAATAATGTTTAATTACTATGGGTTTCATTTAATATCAATTTGACATTAAGCTTAGTAAGCCATTTCCTTAGAAAGCTATTATCCTTTTTCCTAATATGGATCATGTTTGTGTTTGTCTACTTTTAATTAGGACTCTTTATTGTTTTTAAGATACTTAAAAATAAATATTTTATGCTTGTTTATTTATCAATTAACCAACAGTATTTCTCATTGCTATTATTTTAACTCAATTAACAGTGACCATGAGCAGAGAGCTTACATTTAACTGTTTATGACAGACCTTCTGATTAAAGCTTAAACAAAAAAAAGATTGGTATCTGGATCGGTTTCGTCTGTAAAACTCCTGATCGGAGCATCCCTAATGAACACCATTAAACTAAAGCACTTTCCATCTGACGGGTAAATGACCTCACCCAATCACATCCTATATGAGATTATTCAGATATATACACAATATACACAGAGCGGTTCGAGAACTGACTCCAGCCAGGAACCGTGACAGTGGAAAATGTCTAATAGTGTAGCCTTAAATATATTTAAGAGGAGCAGACTTCAAACGCTGAACATTGATGTTTATTGTATTTGTTTACAAGGTGGAACTGGTTAACGGTTGTTTATTTTTTATTTTTTAATTTTTTTTTACATACAGTCTATAAAATTAACTGACAATATTAAATTAAGTTCATCAGAAGGTAAATTAATTTGTCTTGGCTCACACTGTTCCTAAATTCTGTCATAATTGACCAACTCAAGCTGTGCCCTGCCATAAAAATATGTTGTCACTAAAATCAATTAATAATCGTGATAAATAATCGAGATCTCAATATTGATCAAAATAATCGGGATCATCATTTTGGCCATAATCGTGCACTCCTACTTCAGTCTATTGTAAATCTTCCAAGTGATTCAGAATGTTCAGCTTTTATGATTTACTGATTTCTGATTATCTTCTTCTCTTCCACTGAAGCCTGTCTTTAGTGAGTGCTTTTTCACACAATTAACTTTGCTTGTCAGTTTGAATTAAAAATGAAAAAGCATGGTGTGGGTTTTTATGTAAATGATGTTGTGGATTCCTGCAAACACTTGTTTTTCTTTTTTCTTTTTCCAGACACAACTCGGCTCTGTTGTGTTTCGCTTCACAATAGATAACTAGCCACTCATCCTTTGAAATATGTTCCAAATGGCATGTAAACTACTCCCAATTTGAATGCAAATGAATGCATTGAAACACAGAGCTGCTTTCCAGCCAATTTCCAAGAATTCAAAATTCGATAGGCTCTAAATTAAAAAACAAAACACAACTTAATCTTTAGTCAATATCCAGGCTGGCATGATGGTCTTACTAAAACAAATAAGCTGTAAATATGTGCTAGTTTGCTTGTAGATTGTATTGTTTTCACACACAGTCGGAAATGTTATTTGTAGAATTACCATTAAATCCATTACATACGACGAGATGGAGAAATAAAATTGATAATAATTAAAAGAATTGACATTATGGATTAGTCAGGTCAGTGACATCACTGTGGATAAACCCAGTTAGTGATGTCACTTCACGATGGTGAAAAGCGCATTTCTGTGAATAAAACCCATCTGAAAAACAGCGGAGGTCACAGAGTGAGCTGCTGAGGGCAAAAGTGCACGATCCAAAACATGAGAATGTTCTATATTAAGCATTTCAAACAAACTCGGAAGTGTATTAACATGGCTTGTCATGTCAGATGCTGCGACAGATGCGTGTGCTGTTTAATGTGTTCCAGACATGTTTTCTTCAATGCAGAAATGACACTTTTACCTTTACATCCTTATCTGCAAATGTTAGAAGTGCACACCAGTATTTCCATTTTATATAAAGGCTCATCCAAAACACTTCACTGAGTGAGCGCACGTCCACGCATGTGCATCAATCAAGCGTGCAATAGAAAGGAAGCGCAATAACTCTGACTAAAATATTCATTTTGATCAAACGTGATGCTGTATTTAGTGATATGTAGAAACAAAAGTCATTGTGTTTACGAGACTGTAATGGGATTCGAACATATAATTGTATAGAAATGTAAGAAGTGTGATACATTTACAGAATAAAGTAGCATGTTACTGTGTTCAGACGAGTGAATGTGTGTTACTGCAGAACATTCATCCTCTTACCAGTTAACACAGTCTGTGCTTTTGTTTTTCTTTCTTAACATTTTAATATAGTGATAGAATTTCTGCTTTAACGCTTGTGACCAATTGTTTTTTTTCTTCAAAATCTAATGTTAATATTTTTTTATAAATCCTTTGCACAATGTATATCATAATCTACATATATGTTTAATACCGTTTTCATAGCCTTCAATTTGCCCAATGTTTGAAGGACAACACCGGCCAGAATGTGAAATGTTTGGGGGTTTTTTTTCTTCGAAATACAGAAAATTAAAATGGTCCATTTAATCCAAACTAATCGATTAATCAAATAAATAATCAACAGATTAATCGATCATCAAAATAATCATTAGTTCTGGCCCTAGATACAAATGTATTATTTGAACTATGATGGAATGGTTTTCTATCCAGGGTGTATTCTCACTTCATGGCCCACTGTTCCTGGGATAACCTCCAGATCCACCATGACCACGTAGCAATAAAATGGTTACTAAAGATAAATTCATTAATATACTTATGTAAGTTATGGCAGACTTCCATCTTCAGTATAAGGATCACATCGAAGATTTCTCTGCATGGGTTGGCATGTCAGCATAAGAAAACTTACCATAGAAAATTTCCACCTTAGTCCACTGCTGATGATTCATAACTTTTTAATTTTTTTTTTACAAAGCTGCTTTTGTGATCCATGACCAGCTGTCTTGTAGTGACGTCCGACTCATGACTCATTCTTTGAACCACGTCTTTTTAATGAAATCAGTTGACCTGGTTCACAAGTTTATCTAAATCAAGCGTTGTGGTCTGTCTAGACAGTGTTTGTGTTATGGGATTAAGAATTTTAGTGAAAATTGAGCTATCCATCCATTTTCCATACTGCTTTTCCTACACAGGACAACAGAACTATTTAACTTCTCAATATTGCCACACATAACACCATGTAGTGTATCATATGAACCATTAGTTTCTATTTTGCACCATTTTTCTGCTTGCCAGTCTGCTTTGGATCCTTTATATTGTAGAATTAAGTAAACCTGCAGCCAGTAATTGTATACAGAAGCATACCTCATAAGCTGTATGCACAATGTTTCTACAAACAATGTAATACTGGTTATCTTCAAATCCTCATTATTTTTCAGATTAGATAGTGATTAGAAAGCAATGAATCTCTTCCATTTAATATTAAAGGTGATATTTCATCGGAAGCTGTACAACATTAGTACGTCACAATAAATTCACGAGTTAAGCAGAACATAGTAAATTGTGACCAAGCCACTATGATTAAAATATAATGTGTAATATCTTCAACTCATAACTTAGACCAGTATCAATTCTGTGACTCATGCTGTGAGACACACGAGAACAATTTTGTGAGGAATTATGCATCTTGTGGCTTGCTCAGTTGGGATAAATGCATCTTTTATGCAGCCATGTTCATCATGCCTTTGAGGTTCAATTTTACACCGCATTTTGTGACGGGACACGTTCACACACGGCAGTGATCAACCGTTTTACGGCAAACAGGAGAGCGTGGCTGCGTTTGAAACCACGTACTTACCTACTATATAGTAGATGTAATACACGTGTGTATAGTAGGCGAAATACATGTGTTTCAGCTACTATATAGACGGTAAGTACGCGGTTTGGAACGCAGCATACGGCTTCAAGCAGTCGTCTATTTGCACACATAGCATGACAAATAATTAACTACACTTGACGCTTTTGTAAAATTAAAAATAAAACCATCCAAAACTGTATATGGTACCATAAGAAAGACGAACTGTATGTTAATACGTGAAATTCTGGAGGGAACGTCGTCGGCGTGGCGTGGGGACGTAATGACGTGTGTCATTATTCCATCTATGTTCTATAACCCGTAAAATGGGAACACGAAAGGAATATTCTAAAAGCGACTCATGTAAACACCTTTATCACAATACGGTCTTCTTCAAAATAACATCAATTAGATTATCACTGTCCATGTAAACATAGTCATGGAGAGCTAGTTAGCTAGCTAATTGCATTAATAGAGAGTAATGGAAACGAACAATGTAGCAAACGAGAAATGTATGATCTAGTTACAGCAAGCAAGCATTGCGTGAGAAGTGCAACAACTAATCGATAATAATCGCACTGGATCAAAACAGAGAGGGAGAAGTAACAAAAATATCTTGTGGTCCTGCTATCCTTAGTTTGTGGAAAACTCTCACACCTCTCTCACAAACTCTCACAAGCAGTGGGTTTGATTGCACACGGATTGGAGAAATGAAACAGTTCAGTGTCTGGCAGTGTACAGAAGTTGCTCGAGTTACACAATCAATTTTCATGATAGATCTGTTGAAATATTTCAAGGCTAGAGTACTTTTACTGCTGAACACACTTTTAAAGAAAGTTTCTTCTTGTGCTGCTTCAGAAAGAAGAACAACAGACATTGGATTGTTCTAAAGGTACTATATACAGTGGTGTGAAAAAGTGTTTGCCCCCTTCCTCATTTCCTGTTCCTTTGCATGTTTGTCACACTTAAGTGTTTCGGAACATCAAACCAATTTAAACAATAGTCAAGGACAACACAAGTAAACACAAAATGCAATTTGTAAATGAAGGTGTTTATTATTAAAGGTGAAAAAAAACCCAAACCATTATGGCCCTGTGTGAAAAAGTGATTGCCCCCCTTGTTAAAACATACTATAACTGTGGTTGTCCACACCTGAGTTCAATTTCTCTAGCCACACCCAGGCCTGATTATTGCCACACCTGTTCACAATCAAGGCATCACTTAAATAGGAGCTGCTTGACACCGTAAGGTCCACCAGAAGATCCTTAAAAGCTACACATCATGCCGAGACCCAAAGAAATTCAGGAACAATTGAGAAAGAAAGTAATTGAGATCTATCAGTCTGGAAAAGGGTTATAAAGCCATTTCCAAAGCTTTGGGAATCCAGCGAACCACAGTGAGAGCCATTATCCACAAATGGCGAAGACATGGAACAGTGGTGAACCTTCCCAGGAGTGGCGGCCGCCCAAAATTACCCCAAGAACGGCCAGCGACTCATCCAAGAGGTCACAAAAGACCCCAAAACAACGTCCAAAGAACTGCAGGCCTCACTTGCCTCAGTTAAGGTCAGCGTTCATGCCTCCACCATCAGGAAAAGACTGGGCAAAAATGGCCTGCATGGCAGAGTTCCAAGGAGAAAACCACTGCTGAGCAAAAAGAACATCAAAGCTCGTCTCAATTTCTCCACAACACATCTTGATGATCCCCAAGACTTTTGGGACAACATTCTGTGGACCGATGAGACAAAAGTGGAACTCTTTGGAAGGTGTGTGTCCGAAGTATATCTGGCGTAGAAGGAACACTACATTTCATAAAAAGAACATTATACCAACAGTAAAATATGGTGGTGGTAGTGTGATGGTCTGGGGCTGTTTTGCTGCTTCAGGACCTGGAAGACTTGCCGTGATAAAAGGAACTATGAATTCTGCTGTCTACCAAGAGATCCTGAAGGAGAATGTCCGACCATCTGTTCGTTACTCAAGCTGAAACGAACTTGGGTTCTGCAGCAAGACAATGATCCTAAACACACCAGCAAGTCCACCACCGAATGGCGGAAGAAAAACAAAATGAAGACTTTGGAGTGGCCTAGCCAAAGTCCTGACCTGAATCCTATTGAGATGTTGTGGTATGACCTTAAAAAAGGCCGTTCATGCTCGAAAACCCTCTAATGTAACTGAATTAGGACAATCTCGCAAAGATGAGTGGGCCAAAATTCCTCCAGGACGCTGTAAAAGCCTCATTGCACGTTATCGCACACGGCTTGTTGCAGTTGTTGCTGCTAAGGGTGGCCCAACCAGTTATTAGGTTTAGGGGGCAATCACTTTTTCACACAGGGCCATGATGGTTTGAATTTTTTTTCACCTTTAATAATAAACACCTTCATTTACAAATTGCATTTTGGGTTTACTTGTGTTGTCCTTGACTATTGTTTAAATTGGTTTGATGTTCCGAAACACTTAAGTGTGACAAACATGCAAAGGAACAGGAAATGAGGAAGGGGGCAAACACTTTTTCACACCACTGTATAACATGATGTGATGAGTTTCTATGTCTTCTCACTTGCTAGAAGAATAAAATAATGGTGAATGTCTACAAGAAGACCTCACAAACAGGAACACATGGATAATAAACAGAGAATTTTTTTTTTTTAAATACAAGTGCCTGCCAGGAAAAATCTTAAGTATAGCCTAAATGTTTCAAAGGATATAGTGCGATTTATAAATATTATGCTATGTGGAATGCAGAACTGATTAGAAATCAGTCAGATGTGGTCAATTCCAATGACTAGCTCCTCTTAACAGGAAAAGATCGAAAGGTTCTTTTAATTGAATGTAGATGGAATGAATATTCACAGTATGAAATGCTATCAAATTCGGCCACAGGGAAAACCCAATGTAATAATAAATATGGATAAATATTTTCATAGAGTTGCACTCAGTATTGGAGAACTCTTATTTTTTGATTGGTTCTGAAGGTTTAGGTATAATTCATACCATTTTCACTTTGAGGACGGAGTGAAACTAGCATATTTGTGACATCCAAACATTTTATTTTGATACACAAGTGATTGTATTAAGAAATTGGATGTGGTAACTTAAGCATGATAACAAGTAGCTGAAAGGCTGAATATATTATTTTAAAAAATGTATTCATGCATTCAACTTTATCCTGGTAGATCCTTTTTAACACTGGGCACAAGATGGGAATAATCCTTGGATGCTCACCATGCACACACAGCTCACCATGCACACACACACACACACACACACACACACTTAATTTCATTTATTTATTCATTTGGCAGACTTTTATCCCGGGTGACTATACAACCCAAGTATAGCATACAAGCCCAACACTGGCTTGCTGTCATGAAATTTGAACCCACAAACATGAACCCACACTGTTTACTAAAACAGACACAGGATGCACCAGCACAAATCCACTTCATAGAATGAATTCTTCATCTTGGTTCATATGGAGCACACAATCAAAATATGACCCCAGTTTTAGAGAATCACTTATATGCAGTGACATAAATTTTGCTAATCAAATTCTTAACAACACAGGGCTCAATAATCGTGGAGACACTCAGTAACCTCTTATTACAGCTTATAGACAATGTTAAAGGGAAGTAATATAAAACCTTATGCCACAGCATTATTAAATTTTCAGATCTGATTGGTCAGAATGTATTGATTACCTTTCTAAAACTACAGCTCTGAGAGTAGCTTCGACTATAATTCAAATGACTGGTTTATACGAACGCGCTTGTTCTAATATTCTATTGTTTCTATAGCACGCCGGGAAACCCCCCACCCCAACACCTTCTTTTTTTTTTGAGGCTGAAGGAAGCGCCAAATTTTTCAGCTAATTCAGGGGGGGGGGGGGGGGGGGAAAGGAGAGTATAAAAAAAAAACCTTTTTTAAAAAAAAAAAAAAAATACTTTTTTTTTTTTTTTTTTTTTTTTTTTTTTAAAAAAAAAATTATAAGAAGGGGCCTCCAGTGTGTGTTTTTTTCTAATAAATAGAAGTAAAGCTGTAACTTTAAATTTTGCAACTCTGCACATTTCGGGTTCTCAGTAGAAAGACAAGTTGCATTGCTTTTGTCGTATTAGCTTTGCAAGGGAGAATAGTAAGAGGTTGGTGAGGCGATAATGGGAACTAACTTTGTCTTGCAGACATTAAATGTAGCTATAAACAATTAAAAAGCACATTCATAAATTAAAAAGTTGTAAATGTCTGCAAATCGCTGTGGTATAAACCACTTCATAGATTATTTCCCGTTGTGTTTTATGCCTTGCATAGTTTTTCAGAATATCTGCGGTTGTGTACATAGTGTGCGTTATTGGTGATTAGACTTATGTACATTCAGAATAGACAACCCTAGAGACCTGCTCTTACAAAACATAGTATAATAGGTTTTGGGATGAGAGCTATATTAATCACACTGGCAAAGTATTGATGAAACCACAGCCTTTTTTTCTTATTCTACATATCATTTAAGACTGTTAATGTGAGAGCTCATATTTAACCTATTAAACTCCCAGGATGTCGGCTAGACCGACATTCCTCATACTTGTATACAAGTTCTATTAGATTTACTGTAGTTATTGAGTAATTAACAGCAGCTACTAAATGATGCACTTTAACACGAGTGAAAAGATTAACGAAAGTCATATCTGTCGGCTATCTTCTAATACTCATTTAATATATGTTAATATATGTAAGAGTTGAGTAATAGAGCAGTCCTTACTGGAGGTTTAACATGGTGTGTATGGGATTAGCATGGTCAAAACTTTTACGTGTCTACAGATTATATAAGGGCACCATTTCAAATTAATTGTCTAGGTCTTTCTAACTCCCATACCTGCATCACTAACTGGGAAAAACAGGTGATTACGTACATTTACCCCCACATGAGAGTCATATGATTGTGAATTTGGGATCAGGTGGCAAGCATTACTCCAACTAGGGTAATCACAATATATACTTGTTTGACAACCAGGAAATCTCCACTGTCCCTGTTATACGCTTCTGTTCATTTGTTCCGTCCTTTCGGAAACTTACCCCCTCCCTGTTGGCATGAACTGGAGCATCAGCATCTCCTCAGAGACCAGAGATACCGGGTCCAATAAAGCCACTTATTAAGGTTATAAGTGCTCCCTTATCATTTGAAGTTTTAAAACTAAAGGGTTCAGCGAAGGGAATATTTTTGATGTACACTGTCTGTTCATTTGGCTCACATAATAGCATGCTGCGGTGTCCTGGAGCTCCTGTTTGTGTTGTGGTATGAACAGCACATGTTTCACTCTGAGCTTTATAATTACAGAAAGCTTCCCTCTGTGTCCAGGCATTGATTTTTGCCCTAGACTGCTCCGTTTTTTGGGATTAAGATTGACGACCTGCTGCATGTGCAGAGCAGGCTGTCCGGGTTTTTAGCAGTCTTGGGCTTCCATACTGCCTGCAGTGTATGGTTTACTGCTTGGTTGTAAATGTTCATGAGTAACTAACAGACTTGGAAGTGCGTGCAAGTTGTTACTATTTAGATCTATACATCATGATGATGGCAGATAGGAAAGTAAGATGGACTGTTGACTCTAATGTAGTGTCTTTAGCAATTGTACACTTTTTAAATTTGATCTCAAAGGAGAAGTTGTAGATTTATTTAACATTCATGGCAGGATCCTCCAGGTCACTGTGGTGTAATTGGAATAAAACACATGCTATTGTAGGGAAAATAATCTACTTCAGGATGTTCAAATATCATGCCACGTCGGTGTGTTTTATTCCTTACATTACCTCTTAAATTGCACATTTGTTATTCACTTATTCAGCCTAAATAGGATTATTCTAAATATGAATCATTCAGTAACTACAGTGAAAATAATAGGAAAGGTCTGCAGTTACACGAGTGAGGAATGTAAGTCTGCTCCCGATGACTGACTGTTTCTGACTGAAGATAGTTTGTCAGGGAAAATCTGGCACTTCCTTTTTCTTGTCCTTTTTCTTGTCACTTTTGTGTTCCTTTTATTCAATTTTGCCTGCGCTCTCAAAATCCTTCAGTGAGAATTGAAGTCATTCTGCATTACATTACTCGCATTCATTTGGCGGAGGCTTCTGCCCTATGTCATAACAACCCACAAAGCCAGATTTGATCCAAGCTTCTTGCTTATAAAGCTGGTGACACTGAAGGGCTGCAGAGCTGAGTTTCCACCGTTTGATCCAAGTCAGGATAGTTGTAGGAAGAGCCGAACACTACTGGTGAGTGATACATAAATATGCTCAGTGATTGATGTGCAGTTTCCATTGACCGTTACTAAGACACTGTTCAAGCCGCCAGCAGTCTCCAACAATTCCAGTTCTCCCAGGCGTTGTCATCTCCTGCTCAGCATGTGGCTGATGTAGCAATTCCATCTTTGGTCAAGGCTTCAGTGGATAATTGAGCAAAATTGTACTGCTTGGATGAAACTAGGCAGTATTTGAGAGATGGAATATCGCATCTCTGATGATGGATATTATGGTTTATACTTTAAAAACACTGGCTTATGACTCAGTTATCCATCCATCTTCTACCGCTTACTCCTTTTCAGACCTGGAGCCTATCCCAGGGAGCATTGGGCACAAGGCGGGGTACACCCTGGACAGGGTGCCAGTCCATCGCAGGGTACAATCACATATCACAATCACACACTCGCCATATTCATACACAACGGATACTTTAGACATGGCAATGTATTTGGACTTGGGGGCAGAAACCTGAGTACCCGGAGGAAACCCCCGCAGGGAGAACATGCAATTTCCCCACACACGTGTGCCCGGTGGGACTCGAACCCCGGACCCTGGAGGTGTGAGGTGAACCACGAAGCCACTAAGTTAGTTGTGAATCTAACATATTGTGAAACTAACAATAAAAATATAACAGGACTGCACCATTAATCATATTTTCTGTGAGTTTACGTGATAAACATATTGTGAAGGACCGCAATCATGGAACAGCTTACAAGTTGGAAATCATTGCATCACTCAAATCGCTTATGTACTGGAGTGAATCTCACTGTGGACAAGCAGTGAGAATGTACATAAGTGAAGAGGAATTGGTACTGGAAAGAGAAGGTACCTCTGTAGTGCAGCTTCAGGTTTAAACAACATGACCATCGCAGTCCAAAAACATGCTGAGATTTGGTGGGCTGTGATATTGCCTAAAATTTAAATAAACCGTACTTGTAAGATGGTAAATGATCTGCACTTATATAGCGCTTTTTTTTTTTTTCAACCTTAGTGGTTCTACGAAGTGCTTTACACTGGTTCTCATTCACCCATTCACACACACCAATGGTAGCAGAGCTGCCATGCAAAGTGCTAGCTTGCCATCAGGAGCAACTTGGGGTTCAGTGTCATGCCCTAGGACTCTTTGGCACATGGAGACATGCGGGCCCTGAATTGAACTGCCAACCCTACGATTAGTGGACAACCCGCTCTACCGTCATAGCTGCAGCCACGACTGCCCAAGAGTAGCTTTATTTCAGAATACTTTTGGTCTGCTCTTGAGATGTTTTCTGGGTTCACTTGGACATGTCTTGGATTTACTGACATTTGTGCTCGTCTTGATCTTGGGCTTGAGCTCACTTAATATGGTCTTGGTCTTGACTGATAATTTGTAAATACAGGATAATGTCTGTTGTCTTCATTTTGCATCAATAAAGTTTGACAAGAAGTCATTCCTTTTCTGGATTACATAACCTAATAATTAGTGCAATGCAACTAGCTGACTTGGCCTCGAAAATAACTTGAAGAATTTTGGTCTCGATCTTGACTTGAGCTCACTTTCATGTGGACTTGATCTTGGCTTTATATGAACTTTTATGACATTTGGCAGATGTCCTTATCCAGAGAAACTTACATTTTATTACATTTATACACTTGAGGGTTAAGGGCCTTGCTAACAATCTTCTGATCAGTAGTCTAATAACTGAGCTACCATGATGCCTGGATTACTTAAAAACTTGGTGGAAAAAAAACAAACTTGATTACTTGAATTTGCCTTGGACTTGACAATGGAGGTCTTGACTCCAGCCCTACTAAATAGACTGTGTAAAGACATGCATATGCAGTGAATAAGAACTATTTGGCATTCAGCCTAACTACGTGTTCATGGGACTTCAATGAGAAATGCGTGAATTTTATATTGATTCATTGAAATTTTTAAGTATTAGGATTTTATTGATTCATTTAAATAAACATAAGAAGATTTTTCCATTTATTTTGCTCTCTGTTCGATGTTTTTTGTTTTTTTTGCATTAAAGGGAGAACTATTGTTAGAAAAAGATGAGAAATACCCCCTGAAAAAAGGAAAAAACGTGTATTTTGCAGTTGCATATAATACTATACAATTCTGAGCATGAGAAAAGCAACTCTGCACCTGCCAACGACTCCTGTGGGGTTTAAAAGGTTAAGACAGCTCACTTTCCTAAAAGAGACAACAGTTGTACTCTCTCTCCGTTTAAATTGGCTATCGGTCAAAAAAATCCAATCAGACGAGCCAAGGATATGTTGGAAGTGTAGTTACAGTTGTCAGGTTGGTGTTGAAAAATTGGGCTGATTCGATTTAGATGTTCTGTATCAGATATTTCACTTTCAAATTTCCTCCTAGAAATCAATAACAAATATCTATCTATATGTCTCACATTGTCAAGGTAATGGGTAGTTCACTGGGCGACCAACTTCTAAAGTAATTAAGTTTCTCAGAGTATTATGTTTCTGTAATCTAAAACCCTATCATGTGGAGGATAATGGATCATATTAAGCAGGAGCGTTAAGTCCTCCGATCTTCATTGAAGATTTAGTGCTCTTTAATGGAGCTTTTTGTTTGTTTGTACGTAAGTGCCTTTGCCATTGCATTGCCTGCAATGAAATAGACAATTATGTGTGTTTCAGCTCAGTAGTTTAATCTATATTATGATATGGGCTTCTACTTAATCTGATGGTTTTGATGCAGGAGAATAACCACCAAATGACCACAGCGGTTGAAAGATAATATTGGTGAGGCTCTGGCTTCATAAAAACACTTCAAAAGAGACCACAGTTTTTAAATAAAATCTCTTACTTACCAGTCATGAATTGTATTTTCTGATCGTTAGAAGAAGAACTTAAAAAAGTTAACATTCATTAATTTATTTTATTTGACGCTTTTTTTTTTTGTAAACAACACTGCCTGAGTAAGCTTGGTTTACAGCATATGGTTTTGCCTTTGAATATGGCAATCATTCGAAGGATAAACGTGTGGAAGATGTTACAGAGTGATGGGCTATGTGATGGAGGATACAACCAGTGAAATCCCCCTACACCTCCCCTTCAAATCCACATTCGAATAATAAAGATCCTATATCTTGCAGAACTCACAGAAATGTCAGACTTGAATCACATTTCGTCCTAGACCCAACATAACCCATGGCTCTGTTACGGTGGATTATTGATCTAGTGGAGGAGAACTTCCCCTGCCATGGAAAAGGGTTATTAAAGGAAATCTGAATCGCCTCACTAGGGAAAGCAGCTTAGTGGCTTTTGTGTAATTCAAGTGATTAGGCCCTTACAGATTAAACACTGAAGATCCATTATGCTGCTACAGTTATTGGCATCGCCACAGAATGAAACTGTAAATGTATTAGCATGGCTTTATAATGGCAGTAAACAGCCCAAAGGAATGTTCATTATATAAAGTAGACAAATTCAGTGCCAAGCTGAGTTACACACGACTCGATAGAACAAACTGTACTATTGTCATTACGTTTTATTGGACAACAGTAATTGGATATAAGCAGTTCGGATTGTGTGGATTGCCATCATGTCACTACAGGACATGATGTTCTTAAAAACAAGTTTCGGTGGCCTAATTCACCCAATAAAATTATTGAAGGATTTGCTACTAACTCATAAATATGTAATTAGCCTTATCTAATGACCTAATTATCTCGCTAGTCACTAGTTTGACTCTAATCAGAAATCTACACTTGGATTTGAAATGTTCCTGATAAGTATGCCTCAGCTTTTCTCTCTACACACTGATCTACAGTACTTTTAATCACACATAAATATTAATGTCACATCTCCTTCAGTGACATCTGATTAAGTGCTGAGTACAGTATTTAATCAAATTTCAATTGCAACCCACAGCGAAACTTATTAAACACTAATGAATTATTACAAATTACAAAGCAAACTATTTAAAAGACAGTTATGCTGAAGTGAATGTACTGATGTGAGGGGGGAAATATTGTCCCTTTTGGAATTACGTGATCTAAAGTCACAATAGTAAATATAGATGGTTTCAAAGCAGCATTTTAACATTTGCATTGTGTCAGTTGATTGAGTGACTTAAGCAAATATAGCTAGAGTGAGGAATTTATGCACACATACATGCAGTCAATTCAGTTAGTTTGACCTGCTTTACCATATAAAAACAAATGTCGTTGTTTTTGTTTTTTTTAAACTCTATACGCAATGAGATTTTCAGAGGACCTCAGAGAAAAAACCTCAAACTTTTGAAAGATATGGACAGATAGATTTCTACAGAACCTCCATTAGTGCACATTCAGGTATATGTTTATAATTGGAAGAAATGTAGCATATTTGATTAAAAGTGACAGCTAATGGTTTGCTAGTTTAAATCAAGCATCGGAAAAACATGGAGTAAAACGCTTTCCAGTCTTTCTCATGTTTGCTAAAAAAAACCAAACCCTACTAACCTAACAGTTGTGCAGCAGCACTACTAGAACAACATTCTTCTGAAATTGAGGTAAAATAGAAAAAAAAACCTAATGTTAAACAGCATAACATCACTAAACCCTCATACAAAAATTATGTCGTCGAGCTGCTTTGTTAATTAAGACCCAGTGTAGAGCCAAATACAGAGTAGCTCCATCATATCCAATAGTTCTGACCTGGGTCCTAAATGAAATTCAGTGAGCATTATTAGAAGCAGGGGTAGGGGTAGCTCCAGGGGTATATCCTGATCTCGGGTTACTGTCTGTGTGGAGTTTATCTGATCTGATCACCTCCCATTGATAAATGTGCTCTGGATGAAAGAGACCTATGCCTAGACCTATTCATTTTAAATCAAATGTACTGTACATTAGATATGCAAGCTAATTTAATCGAAATGAAATCGAACGAAATCTAATTGCATCTGATGTCATGCTCCAAGATGACCGAACCAAACTGCATACAGAGGTATTAAATCATGCTTTACATTGTGTAAATAAAGGTTTTGGGAAATGTCTGCGCATAGCATTGATGCTTTCAGAAACCTCACTGAAGATCTGTTCACTTTCAGATGGGCATTTGGAATTCTGCCTTTGAGGATTTATGACTGAACTTAAATTATATAGAGTGCTGCCAAGCCTTGTGTCCCAGCAGGGGCTGTTTATCACTTAGATTCAGTAGATTAAAATGGATCAAGGCAAGTGCTGTCTTTTACAGGACACATGTCCTTCCTGGCAGATTCCTGGGAATGTGGAAACTGCTGGAAATGGGAGACCCTTTTTAAGTACTTTTTTTTTTTTTTTTTTTTTTTTTTGCAGCAACTCGGTACATAAAATCGTGCAGATACAGGTCAAAAGCTTCAGTTAATGTTCACATCATGGTGGTGGTACCAGATTGGTTGGTTTGAGTATTCCACAAACTGTTTGCTTTAAGCACCATTCTATATAAACTTTAAAGAAAATCAGCAAACAATAATAAACATCCTGTCAGTGGCTCTTCACGTGCCTCAAGATTTGACGGGAGTGTTCAGTGATGCTTTTCTGTTCATCACGGTTGTAAAGAGTGCTTATTTGAGTTACGGTAACTTTCCTACCCGCTTGAACCAGTCCGACCATTCTCTGACCTCTCTCAACAGACCATTTATACTCGTACAATACTCAAAAACTCCAACTGTTTATACTCGTACTGATAAAGAACAGGTGTAAATATTAACGGCAGCTCTTAATCTGTATCTGCATGGTTTTAAGCATCGCTCTGCTGCCACATAGCCAACACAAGCACTTTGTAGTTAGACTCTGACTACAAGGTTTTGAGTTTATGAAGCCATAATTTCTTGAAGACATTTGCTAAAGGTGAAATGCAGTATCGGAAAAGAGTAATACTGATTTAAATAACAGAACACTGTTTTAAGCAGTTTTAAACGGTATTGGTAATATTCCCCAGATCTAATTTGCTTTCTTTGTGGAAAACATTATGAATTCTATTTTAATTTAATTTAATTGACATTAAATAAAAAAAAAAAATGTAAAAAGAGAAGCTGGTGAGGACGACTGTTTATAGCTGCTGAAACATAACAGAACATTTAAATGTAAATATTAAATTGATAAAAAATGTATAGCATGTATTTCTGTAATTAATACTGAAATTATGATATGAAAGCAAGTTTGCTGTGGTATAAGAGAAATAAAACGCTTTGGGACAGGCTGTTATAGGAAAGTTTTGGTCTGCGCTGCACAACCTTATAGTTGATTTATTGTCCTGCAACAGCAGACCCTATTGTGTTTTATTTCTGACCGAAATATGTAATTTTCTAGCTGGCTATCTTCTACTTTTAACAAAGAAATGTTGTCATGATTATTCTCAGTTCAGCTCAGTGTAATTTTATAAATCTGCCTTTTCACTTTAGATCTCAAAAGTATATACTAGCACATCGTGATTTCTTGCTCTCATTTAACGGCCCATTCCCATTATATATTATTAGGAATTTTGTATTTCTTCATCTGCCAAGAAGTTTAATTTCTGAGACGTTTACTTATGGTAGCTTTCAACATTATAGTAAAGTAGCCAGATGGTCTTTTCTTTGAGCAGCATCTATAATTTAGTGGATGAGCGCAGTATGTAGTCACCACAGGCGCTGTTCTTATTGATAGTTTCACTCAGGCAGAGGCACAAAAATAGGATGTTGTTGTACAATAAGCTGTGTGTTGTATGACCACTTACAATTGCAGCCCTTATTCCTACAGTGTTTTATAACACGCACCAAAATACTTTGTTTGTCCATGAAAGGAGGTGATGTGAGGCAATGAACATAAAAAAAAATTTAATAAAAAATGCTGTAAAAGAGCTTGATTAGTGAGAGAAGCTCACCGTGGATATTACCACAAGCTTGATCTAAGCATCTCTTACTGAACAAATCAAGACTATTCAAAGTGTCATTATTGTTATAATCTGAGTTATGCAATTTCCTGTTAATTTTACACCATACAGAGGCTCTGCTCAGGTTGGATAAATTCCGATGATTATAACTGCTGTGAGCTAAATGACTGCCGAAGCTGCCTGACAGCAGACAGCAAGATCTCTCGGCCTTAGACAGCTTGTTAACTTGATGCTGTGTTGATTTTTCCCAGGTGTGTCAGTATAGCTGGTCGAGGAAACCTCCGCATAAGATGAGGAAGAGCAGGAGTGTGCTGAGTGTGTCGCCTTGTGAGGTGAGTAACACATGCTTTATCAAAAGAACAAAGTAATCCCAAAGATATGGGGAAGAAAGAAATGTCGTGACTAGCAGAAGTTGTCCCCAGAAGACAAGGCAGATAAAGACGATCCATACTGAGAAAGAATGACATGATCCTCGTACACTTCCTTTATCTCTCTTTATCACGCTTCTAATCAGAGTATGCGGTTAGGTATTGGAGTCAGTGCTGGTGCTGAAATAATATGCGGTTAGAAATCTGGTAACACTTAAAAATAATAATAATGATCAATGGGAGTGATATTAATCCTGCACCGCTGTTTGTCTAGATTGATGTAACAACAATACATCATGCTGAAATTCATGTTTTGGGCTGTAAATACATTGGAAACTATGGAATGCCATTCCAGGCCAGTGTTAAATAGATAAGATAAGATAATACTTTATTAATCCCCAGATGGAGAAGTTAGGGTGTCGCAGTTAAATAAATAAATAAATAAATAAATGAAAGAAGAAATAAGAGATAGTAAGGAGAACAATACTGGGATATATAAAGAGCATTGCAACTATCATTGCAACTATTATTGTACATACAGCAATATACATACTGTCAATATACTAGACTCCAATTTGTTTATTTCTTGTTTATTAATGCTTGATATGTTATCATCTTGTTTTTTTTGTTGCATCATATTACATTTGATAGCAGAGGGAGGAAAAAAGCCGTTTGTTCAGTTTGGATTTTCTGTCTCAGATTTATTTATTTATTTGACTGATTCAGGGTTTAAAGACACTGACTACATTTACATGCACATCACATTCCTTTTAAGGTCTGTATTTTGGTTGCAGCCATATTCCGAATACAATGTTTATATGTCTACTGGCATCGGAATATTCCTGTGTACATGGTTGTTGTAAGTATGACGGTCTTTACATGCGCTTTTACTTTCCTGCTGTTATTGCTCTGGAGATTCAAGATGCTTCCGTTGCTACCAACAATTCCTTGTGGACTGTGAGTATCTCCTTCAGTGGATTTTCTGAATAAGGTGTTTACGTGCAACCAATTTCCAATTGGAACAGGCATATTCCAGGGGTGGGAATCAGAAATATTGTTTTGATTAATCGGATATACGACATGACGATGTAGAATATTGATATAATATTGGAAATTGTATAACGCCCAGTCAGTGGTCTGGACACCACTGAAAACCATCTCCGACACATCTACTCAAGAAAGATCTGGCAACCTTGGTGATGTGAACTACACGCAAGTAATTTTAAGAATGTGAATCAGAAAATAATTGTCAGCTCAGAATATGGCCCAAAGATAGTAAAGTGTGTGTGTGTGTGTGTGTGTGTGTGTGTGTGTGTGTGTGCGTGCGTGCGTGGTAGTAAGCTTCCCCACATGAACAAAAAACTTCTATTTTGTACTTGACCTTTTATGTGATGTTGCAGTGGCTTGTACTTCCTCACCCTGTTCTCTGTTCCGTAATCTCACCCATGACAGGATAAAAGGTAAGGATAAAAGATCCCTCGGTACACTTTACGTTACGGTTTTCCATCCTCCAAGATTACTCTGCTTACACTTAACTGAAAGATTTGCCGTTTAGGACCTGTCAGTGGTTGCCATAGTAACTCCCCATCCCTCCCTACAGTTTTTGGCTCGAGAGCTCATACACACTTTTAGCACCTCAAGAAAAAACACTGCTGCATGGTGCCCTGATTCTGTAGCAGCAGTTGTTTTCTTTTCTTTTCTTAGTATTAAATGCTTCTTAATACCGAGAACCTGTTGTGGTTCTAGACCATATAACTGGGTGGTTTTTGTGACTCATTTTATGGGTAATTTTTGATTGCTCGATTCTAATTGGTCAGAAGATGTTGATTTAGTTTTCTATAACAGCTCTGATTATTATCTTTGCCAATATTGTATGTAAACAATCATGCCAATCAAGTACTTTGAATTGTACAGAAGTTCTGGCTTCAAGTTTTACTTTAATGCACTCATTCTAATATGCTTTCATTTCCATGGGAACAGCTCACACAAGGACTTGCACTTACAAAATGTGTACTTGTTGTTGCGATTTCTACAATGTGAACCTGGCTTAAGAATATCATCAGCCTGAAACACTGTTAGACAGGAGTTGGTAGTAAAAACTCAATCAGCACGGGCACATTTCCAACAAATTAGCGATATTATACCACTAAATTACGCTTGCACCAGCATTTAATGTGAAAGTAGTCAACTGACTGAGAACTTGCACCCGGCCGGTGTTTTCCAGTAGTTTCCACAGAATGAATGTTGTGGTCGGATCATCGACACTCTTCAGTTCCTCATTGAATAATCTATACTGTCTACTTGTCTGATTCACTCCTTTAAATCACATGCTACATTCCAGCAGCTATGTGCCTGTTTTATTAAAGCCCTCCATCATTTGGATCACCTTTCCACACCGCACAGCTGTGACCACGTTCTCAATGCAGACGATAGTGTCTGTCATCCACCATTCAAAACAGAATCCATGAGATGCTGATTTGTCTTGTATCTAGGTGTGCGTAGGTGTGAATAACAAAAAAAAAAAAATGGATTTTTGGAACATTTTCCTTTACCCGATGTTTATATCTAGCTGTGTAATTTAGTGTGATTGTTTGTAGAGAAGCTGCTTCAGCCTCTG
The DNA here is from genome assembly GCA_012411365.1 of Ameiurus melas. Classification (NCBI taxonomy): domain Eukaryota; kingdom Metazoa; phylum Chordata; class Actinopteri; order Siluriformes; family Ictaluridae; genus Ameiurus; species Ameiurus melas. Next base: position 26,608,057 of record CM022767.1, on the reverse strand, counting down.
CTCGGTTATGCAGAACTGCTTTCTTTTCTCGTCCATGTCTCTTCCTGTTCTCTCTTGGCCGAAATCGCATGTCGAGTATTGATATTTAACAGAGTCCTTTTAGGCAGCCCGAATAGCTGTGTGACTCGTACTGAGGTCAAAGCCAACGTGTGCGATTTTGTGCGGATTGTGTTTGTGTGTGCACTGCACAAATGATGCATTAGGCCTGTACAAATGAGCGAGTGTCTCTAACACTAATAGTGAAACACCAAGCGCAGCAGTAGTTTAGGACGCTTTAATGTGCTCTAACGTGCTGTGATCGTACTTTTAATGTCCATTTAGCAGCGGATACACGAGCTCATGTATTATTAATGTATGTTTTTTGTGCTCGCAAAAGCCTTTTACTGTTAAACATATACATACAGTACAGGTGCATGTAACACACTGTGGTCTAAAGCGTATGGAACACCACTACTTCATGTATTGAATGAATGAATGAATGAATGAATGCATGAATGTTGCGGTTTGATCTTCCTTCAGTTCCCCATTGAATATCGAGCTCCGCTTGGTGTTTGCTTCTTATTGATGAGCACAAAAAGTGCCAAGCTGCGAAATGATCAAAGTTGTTGCATTGATTGGATGTGACTAATATGGTTTTGGCTTCAAGGAGAAATGTCTGCGCTTTATGAGCGACATTAGTTTGATGGCTTAAAAAAGGTTGTGGTTTTAGGTCAGTGCGAGTTCTGGCATTGAGCTGAGCTGACTGCAGACTTCTCCAGAGACCGGCTTCCTTTAAAAGGTCACCTCTGTGCTCACAAGCAGAGGAAGACCTGGTCATGTCTAATGGATTACTCAGACATTTCTCTCTCTTGCTCTCTCTGCCTACCTCTCACTCTGTGGGTTCATCTGGAGAGACAGCGCTTTAATTGTGACACAGCCTGATGAGAACGGGTGTACCTCATGTTGTGAACAGAAGGCAATGCCCTGAAAAATCTAACCTCGTGCAGTGTACAACCAAGGCATGGTGCAGATGATTTCAAAGCTTCTACTAGTGTAGGCTTATTACAGCGTTACTGTACGGTAAAGTACGTTACTTCAACACACCTAACTCTCATAATCCACCCTGCAAGGTTTGTCACAGATCAAACAGTTACTAAATGTGTGGAGGAAAAAAAAAAAAGTCATGAATAGGGCTGGTTGATAAAAACGGAATCGGCGGTACACCTTTATCGGTAACGAAAGAAAAAATGTTCGGTATGACGCTCGATAAAATGTAAACCGACTAACCTTCAAGCATGCACCATCCCTGGATCATGAACAGCCTATCATTTACCTTGATCAAGGAGTATGCTACGAGTGACAAGGAATCAGCCAATAACAAGTTGCGTATCTGTGGGATTCGGTTGCGCCATCACCATGTGACACCAGAACACTAACAGAAGCGAGAAGGAGTTCAGTGCCTGCTGAGATCGTGAATAAAAAAGGACATGTCAGCTCACCAGGGTGGAAGTGGTTTTTTTTGTTTGTTTTCGTCTGACCAACATCAGAACACGTACAGAGAAAGAAGCTGCGAGAGACTTGCAGTGCGCATGTGCAGTGCTCCTCCCGTGTACAGTACGTGTGGCTCTGAACAGCGGGCGAGGAAGTAATGTGACGTTGTACCGCTTTTTGTGCTTTCTGTTAAAATGTCGGCTCTGGGGAGGACAGTGAGAGTCCTCGGAGCACGAGCTCAACTGGTCAGACCTTAGGCCAGTGTTATCCGGAAGGAAATGTTAAAGTGGAAGTTTTACATGAGGCTAGGCTAACTATGCTAACAGACTGAGCACAAAGCAGAGCACCAGGAGTTCCATTCTGCGCTATAATCCGATGTTGATCTCCCTTAAAGTTTATCTTGATTGATCTACGTTTACGCTTTAACATTGCACACACTTTGCAACATTTTATTTATTAAGTACAAGAGTTTCTTTAACACTTGTTTATTTAATCTTCATATAAGATCTAAGAGAAGATATTTGTTTCAATTCTATTTTCTTTTTGACTGTTAAAGCTAAAGTGATTTGCTGTTTGTCTTACTAAACTGGATAAATAAAAAAATAATGTGGTTAAATTCAAACCTTTTTTTTCCTACTGGTCTTTGTTTAAAAAAAGATTCATATTTAAGAATAATTATCGATACTGAATGATATAAAATATATTATATTGTGAGTATTTGTTTATTTATTTATTTATTTATTTATTTTTAGCTGCACCACCCAGCACTGGTCATGTATATATATTTGATAGACTATAATTATTTGATCATTTGATGTGCTAAATGTTTTTGTGAATGAAGGCTTTGCTTGGTACTCATTACTGAAATATTGACTACGTTTACATGGACAACAATAATCTAATTACTGACCTTACTATGAGTAAGGTAATAATGTGATTAAGGTGTTTACATGAGTCGATTTTAGAATACTCCGGTCATGTTCCCGTTTTACATGTTATAGATCATAATTAGATTAAGAGCCCGCGTCATTACGTCACCGCGCCACGCCGTTCGACGTCACTCCAAAATGACGCATCATGGGACCGTGTACAGTTTTGAGTGTTTTTGTTTAATTTTTTATGAGCACTTTAAGTGCAGTTAATTATTTGTCATGATGTACGTGCAAATAGACAACTGCTTGAAGCCGTGGGGTGCGTCTCATCGCATATTTACCTACTGTATAGTAGCCGAGATACATGTATTTTCCCCCACTACAGGCCTATATTAGGAAAGTATGCAGTTTGGGACACAGCAAAAGTCTCTTGTTCGCCGTAAAACTGCCGTGTGTGATCGTGTCCTGTCGCAAAATGCGGTGAAAACGCTCACATGACGTTCATAATGTGATTACGGTGTTTGCATGTCTGTAATGCACGTCCATAATACGATTAAAACAGGAGTACTCCACCTGTCTTAATTCGATTAAAGCTTACTTAGATTAGGACCTTAATTAGATTAAGGTTGGTGTTTACATGATAGTTTCTTAATCAAAGTATGGTCTTAATTAGATTAAGAGTGGATTATTGTTATCCATGTAAACGTACTGATTGTTGTGTTCTTGTTGCCATTGAAGGTAGTCAGGAGTGGACAAATCGTAAATTCATTAAATGCCCACTAGACAAGTAAAAACTCCCTTGTATCATTTGGTTGCCCAGAAACCTAATTCAATAGGCTAGCAAGCATCTTGCACCAACATGTGGTCATCTAGTTAGCTGAAGTGCATTAATACAGACTAAAGGAAATGAGCAAGGACATCATCACATAACCTTTGCGTCCTTCGATCATTGCATTGCATTTGAAAGATATGGGCGGCTGTGGCGCAGTTGGTAGAGCGGGTTGTCCACTAATCATAGTGGACAACCCGCTATAGTTGGCGGTTCAATTCCAGTCCCACATGACTCCACATGCTGAAGTGTCCTTGGGCAAGACACTGAACCCCAAGTTGCTCCCAATGGCAAGCTAGCGCCTTGCATGGCAGCTCTGCTACCACTGGTGTGAGTGTGTGGGTGAATGAGACACAGTGTAAAGCGCTTTGGATAAAAGCGCTATATAAGTGCACATTTAATTGAATTGAATTGAATTAATTTAATTTAATATTATTCAAAGCTGACTAGCATCTTTATATCCTTTTTTTATACTTATTCCCAATTTGTAACCTGCCAAATCTCACCCACCAGCCAGCTACCAGTCGAGGAGGGTGAAGGCTAACGTGCTTCCTTCAAGACATGTGCTGCTCAGTTTATGTCATAGGGCAATGTATAACACACTTAATGAAAAGCTCTCTACCCTCTTCTGCGTACATGAGCTCACCGACATCTACAATTGACTATAGTCACTGTAATTCACAGGGGAGAGAGTGTATACCTGCACTTGCACCAAGATAACATGGCCAATATAGTTTCTGTGGCACCTGACCACACACGGCTGCTCATTCATCAGGATTCTAATCTGTGATCTCCTTACAGTAGAGCGAATGCGTTTCTCTTGCGGAAATTGAGAGCCCAATCTATTGAAATGTTTATTTACAAGGCGACTGACTGCATGCTGCACTGGCAAGAGCGATGTATAGTAGCTTTATGATGGACTTTATGTTGGTTTCATCTATGTTTCCATATACTTGTGTTTCTGGCTCTGAAAAGATCATCTGTCACCTGAAGACATCAATCTGAAACCTATAAAACATTGCTTTAGTTGTGCTGGTGTGTGTAGTGTAGCAGGTGGTGGAATTGCATGAACAAGCAACAATTAAACAACTCCTTAAATAAAACAAAAAAAAACTTTATAACTAAAATCAAAATAATAAAAATATCATTGAGATTTCACATACATACCAAAAATCCCAACAAAAGAATTGAAAATATGCCTATCCTTTCTTTTTACCAGATCAAAACCAAGACCAGTTCTTTTCAGTTCAAACCAATTCAGTTTTATTCTATAATGTAAAGGTATTGCAGTTGGGGCATGGGTAAGATCGAAAATTAAAGACTTAAAGACCAAAAAAAAGTAAGTACTTTTCAGACTTGGCAATTAAAGCTGGGTAACAATATCGATTCTAATAGATCTTCAATTTCACGAAACGATATGGATTCGGGAAGTCCCCGAATCGATTATTATTAACCGGTGTGCTTTACTTGAGAGGATGTGAATACTATCGGTACTTCGCCTCTCGTCCTAAACGCGTAGCCATCTTTCATGTTTTGAATTTTGAAAAACGGTTTTATATCTTAAACATGTTTCAAGTTGTCACTGAATTTCACTGTTGCACATTTATAATGTTTTTATTTATTTATTTGACAGTAAAGTGCTTACCTTGTGTGCATTGTAGGCACATATTTATGATTTCTTTTTACAGTGTTCGTTACTAAAAGTAAAAATTAATTAAACATAACTGTGTCTGCCCTATTGTTAAAGTAAATGTGCATTTCAGTTATATAGCTAAGTAGGAGGGTTTCAGATTACAGCATTTATATTAAAACATGGATTCCACGTCTGCAAAACTAACATTTTAAATGAAATTTTGATAACTAATCGATATTGGATCAAATCAAAATTGAATCAAATCAAAATCATAAAATAAGAATCGAATCGCCAAATTGGTCGCAATACCCAGCCCTACTGGCTTTTTACCCTAATCAAATCCGCAGGAACCAATCAGCATACAGTATGAATATGGAATGATTGACAGTTGCATGGTGAATAGTTCATTAATGTGAAATAAAAAGCATTAATAAATATCCCACTTAACTGTCATTAACGATATCATCAGTTAACTATATTTATTATTTATTTATTATGTCACGGAAAATGTTTGGCCAGAAATCTGTAAAACCTTTCGGGTGAAAGAGGGGGAAAAAAGGCTTAAAATTTACAACATAGGCAATTGAATACTTTACAAATAATTTAATGGTCATTATAATTGTACAGTGATTTAAAATGCTGTTTGTTTGCTTTGTTGTCCTGCGACAGTCAGTAAGGATTCTATCAAAATTGTATTATGATTCTTACTGTTCACTGGGTTTACCACAGACTTCTGCTGTATTATAAGACTTATTTTCATGTTGTTGAATTTTATTACATTTTAAATTATTCATTAAATCAAGTTATTAATAGAGAAGTGGGAACTGGGAAGTGGGGCTCATGGGGGGGAAAAGCGACCAGAGACCATTCATTTTCAATGAGAGCTGGTGACTTCCGGCGATATAAGCGACGCCGACCATCGCGACTAGATGTTGTGTTCCGTGAGGAAAGTTTAACTTTACGCAAATGTGAAGCGACTTGTTGCAGCGACTACAAAGTAGAGCATACGTGATCTGTAGCCTCCCGTGCTCGCTAGCAGAAGGAGCAAGGATCTGACACGGTGGAAATTAGCAGTGCCAAGCTGGACACTTCACCGAGGATACATGGATGGCATGGCCGAGACGGCCATAAGCTAAGCAGACAGATGGCTGCAAAGGCAAAGAGCTCACACTGCTTCTGCTTCATCTCGTATGATATGATGCATATACTGTACACGTGAATTTTATATACAAATGCTATACCTCCAGAATGTTTAATTTCAGTGGCAAGAAAAGCAGAATGCTAGTTGCGCCACCGATGTTACTAAGGTAACCAGTAGTAGGAACGCCTACTGGCTACTTCATAGTACGACGACTGGCGACTTGCAGCGATACAATCACTGTACGTACCTTAAGAGTCCTGGGATAAGCCTAGGCCAGTCTTTATGATTACAGCAGCAGTTTTTAGGTACAAATGGTACAAATCTGGTAATAATCCTATCATATGGTGCTTAAATTATTATATTATATATATATATATATATATATAGATTACACTTTTATTTGGTGTCAGAAAGCTATATTAAATATTCTGAGCACCACACTTGAATACAGTCACTTATTAACGGTCATCACTGAGTGTATTCATGTGGGTTATACTTTTAGTGAACTGTACAAACTGTGAACTATTGAAAGCTCTTTTGAGCCGAGCTCATGAGTCATATAATCATGTCTTTTGGTTAAGGATAAACGTAATCTCTATTGAAGCTTCCACTTCTTTAGGTGCTCCTAATGCATGGTGACAGCATGTGATCTGCTTTAGCAGTGTATTACACTTGCACGATAAAGCATAGAAACTGAGGTCTAAATTGAGGTCAGTGAATTATATTATAGTCCATAATGTATCGGATATTTTGTTGACCGTGTGTTGGAGTTATGATGTTGCTCTTGACTCCAGCGATGATGTGCAAAGTGGGAATGTGTAGGTGGGTGTATTCATGACTGGAGCATTTCTCCAGCTCTGGCTGTGCTGCAGGAGTGTGTATTGTATGCCAGGCGTTTTTATGTACACAAACATTTTTTTTTAATACATTGTTCTATGCAAGCTGCCACTGTTTTCTTTGTCTTCTGCATGAGTTAAAGTTCACATTGCCTATTGGTTCTCCTGTACTTTTTCACAGCAAATGCGAGTGTTGCAAACAGATTAGCATCGTGTGCATTCTTGTTTTTGTCCGCGAGACGGAAACCAGGACCTGCGTCCTTTAGATTTGCAGAGCGTGAAAGGCTGAGAAAAGTCGTGAAAAGCACTGTAATGCTAATCGTTGCTTTGTGAATGAATGGTACGAGCTCTTTAACAGGTACGCGTGTATGTTTTGCAATATTTTCTATTCTTCAGAAAATCTCGCATTATTTGCGACACCGTGTACTGTTTTGAATGTGAAGACTCTTCAATGTGGAAACTTCAAAATAATGCAGTAAATGACTCCTCATATGTCGTCAGATCCAGATATGAAAATGAGAGCAGCTCAGAGTGGACCCTCCTTTAAGACCATAGACAAGAATATACACACATACATATACGTATATACATGTCTGTGTGTGTGTGTGTGTATATATATATATATATATATATATATAATAATATAAAAAAGCAGAGAGAGAAATAACTGACTGCATGCTTTTATTTTATGTATTTTTTTTTTTTAATTCTCTTCAGAATGATTGGACCAGAATTAAGATTAGGTATTATTCTACACTACTGGAACTAGTCAAATGTTTCAGCCGTAGATGTACTTCAAGTGAAATTAGAAGACTTGTGTCTCCATCTAGTGATGATACTTGCTAGTGCAGTTGTAAAATTTCCCATGAATGAGATCACTAGTGAAAATGCTTCCTTTGTGCGTATTTTTCTAATTGAATACAACAGATTTTTATTACAGATTATATGATTGATAGCAACTTGAGTGAAAAGTAGAATCTCTGAAATACGTACTCTAATGAGTAATTGTCACGATTTCCCTGTCTGGCAGCGCGTTTGGAGATATGAGAGGGCGGGCGCATGCACGAGCTATGTGCACGAGTGCTCAGCAAGCGCATGCTTTTCTTCGGATTTTGACAACTGTGACATTGTTTACTGTGGACATGTGCATTTGTTACGCTTCTGTTAATTTTGTTACGCTTCTCCTCCCGATTTTGTTATTGGTTGTTGTTCGGGGTGTGGCTTTATTGTTTTCAGCCTCCAGCGCTTAGCACTGATTGTTTGTTATATATACCGCACGCCTCCCAGTACACAGCGCAGAGTATTACGTTAGATATAGATAGATATGTTAGATATAGTTAGGTGCGTTGTCCATGTTATATTCCTTGTTACATTTACATTTACATTTATTCATTTAGCAGACGCTTTTATCCAAAGCGACTTACAAATAAGCAAAGCGATATATCAAGCAGGGAACAATACAAGTAGTTAGATTAGTTCATTTAGTCCATGCTGGTTTTTCGCTCCCAGTCCACAGTCATAGTTCATGTTTCTTGTTTTGTTTCTTGACCCTGTTTTCTGTGACCGCGACTTTGATTCCTGCTTTGCCCCATTTATGCCTGTTTGCCGATCGCCTGACCCTTTGACTGTCTTGACTACGTTTTGGATTATGATTTGGATTTGTCTGCCTTTTGTCTCCTTTAATAAAACTGTTAACTGCACTTGCATCTGTCCTATCTCCCTTACGTCTCACGACGTGACGGTAGTGAATAAACAATAAGCTTCAGAGTTTTAGCATTTTTTTTTTCCCCTTTTTGTTGACCGAGTGCACTCGAGCTTGCATGGTCTCCACGAGTTTGTGCGCAAACGTATGGTCCATTTTTGTGTAGTTGGAATTGTTTCATAATTCCCGATAAATATATTATGATCCACAAATAAATGTAGTGAGATTTTACAAAGATTAAACAAACTTACAAATACATTGAATGAGATCCTCAAATATGTTGTTACGCTATGGCCAGCAGAGGGCACTGTGGCTCGGCTCCGGATGAGTCACATGACTTTTTATTGAAATGCCTGGGTTACTGAGCACGTTGCTCAGTATTATTAGTTCACGTGTTTGTATTGGTCGTGTTAAATCCGGCTTTAAACTTCTCCACAACAGTATTACGGACCTGCCTGGTGTGTTCCTTGGTCTTCGTGATGCTTTCTGCGCTTTCAACAGAACCCTGAGACTATCACAGAGCAGGTGCATTTATACAGAGACTTGATTACACACAGGTGGATTCTGTTTATCACCATCAGTCATTTAGGACAACATTGGCTCATTCAGAGATCCTCGCTGAACTTCTGGAGTGAGTTTGCTGCACTGAAAGTAAAGGGGCCGAATAATTTTGCACGCCCCACTTTTCAGTTTTTTATTTGCTAAAAAAGTTTAAAATATCCAATAGATTTCGTTCCACTTCACAATTGTGTCCCACTTGTTGGTGATTCTTCACAAAAAATTAAAATTTTATATCTTTATGTTTGAAGTCTGAAATGTGGCAAAAGGTTGAAAAGTTCAAGGGGGCGAATACTTTCGCAAGGCACTGTATGCAGTTTTGGACGCAACCATTGTCATATTGCACCGAACTCGCATATTACGAAGTCTCTTGAACATGGCCAATCAGGAGGAATGACGACAGGAGAGTGGTCCTTACCATCTAACAGCATCATTGTAACAACATCTAAAAGAAAACAATCAACATTATGGGTCATAAATTCTTTATTTTAAGGCAATGTACGTGTTTTCACCAGTGTTTCCTGCTTCACTAACGAATCCACAGAGAATCCAGAGTAGTGATTTTACAGTTAATTGAGTGTGGTGAGATTAAAAGACTGTGCATCTTTTTTGGCAAGAAAATGTTTTCCTCACGGGCAACGTGCCAAAACACAGCGTGACCAGTGTCATCCAATTCACAGGCTAATGATTACATGCGCTAAACGAACTGTGCTAAAAGACTCAGGAACTTTTCGGAGTTACTGGTTTGAATCACTCTAACGAATCCTTACTGAATCAGTGAATCAATCATTACTGATCCATCAGACCACTCATCTAGAATAACCGTGCATTTATGACTCATAATGTTGCTTATTTTATTTTGGATGTTGTTACATTGATGCTGTTAGATGGGCGGCTGTGGCTCAGGTGGTACGGCGGAATGTCCACTAATCGTAGGGTTGGCGGTTCAATTCCAGTCCCACATGACTCCACATGCTGAAGTGTCCCTGGGCAAGACACTGAACCCGAAGTTGTTCCCGATGTCAAGTTAGCGTCTTGCATGGCATCTCTGCTACAATTGGTGTGTGTGAATGGGTGAATGAGAGCTAGTGTAAAGCACTTTGGAGTGAGAACGTACTACGATTGGTCAGTGCAATGTGGTGGCTATCTGATTGGCTTGAGTAGACAGTGGGCGGAGTCCACCTACAGTATTTGTGCATTCATATGAACTCTTGACACTAGAAATGTTTCAAAACCCACAAATGCGTGCAGAGATCCACAAATGAATGCAGGACAGACTCGTGTTTGTGACATAACATCCTTTGTAAAAATAAATAAATAAATAAATAAAAAATTGCACATCTCATTTTATTTATTTTTCCGTTTAATTTATTTTTGTGAAACTACTAACAAATATTTGTGGATCTCCTCCAATGCATTTGTGAATTTGTTTAATTTTTGAAAATTTCACTACATTCATTTGTGGATCGTAATCTATTTATATGGAATTATGAAACCCCATACATTTTAGATCAGGTCCATCGGTGTGTAAGAGAAGGCATGTATAAAATATTTTATACAAAGCAGTTACATATACATGGCCAATATCACAAACATGTTTACATTTAAATAGAATCCTAGAAATAGTGCAGAATTTTAAATATTAAATATTTAAGATCTTGAACGTTTACTAGACAAAATGAACTAAAAATCTTGAAACTCTAAAACCTTCTGTTTGTTTCCAATTTTAAATGGAAAAAATCGGAAGCGTTCGGTTGCAGTTATTGCTGTTAAAGGTGGCGTAATCAGATTTTATGTTTAAGTGGGCAATTAGTTTTTCACATGGGTGATAGGAGTTGGGTAACTTCTTTTGCTACAATAAAATAAACTAATAAATAAATAACTGTATAGTGTGCTTATTCAGGTTGCCTTGGTTTTATGTTGTATTTTGTTTAAAGATCTAAAACTATTTAATATGAGAGATGCACAAAAACAGAAGAAATCAAAATGGGGCAAATACTTTTTCACAGCACTGTATTTGAGATGTTGTAAATATATAATTAAAGGTAATAACTAGTAACCAAACCAAGATTAAGATTTCCATGTATTCTCCCTGTGTCCACATGGAATTAATTCAGGTTCTCTGGTTTCCTCTCACTTTACAAAAACATAGTAGATTGGTAACTAAGTTCCCCCTAGTTATAAATGAGTTCATATACAGTGGTGCTTGAAAGTTTGTGAACCTTTTAGAATTTTCAATATTTCTGCATAAATATGACCAAAACATTCAGATTTCAAAAAGAAGTCCAAAAAGTGACCCAAGCGTCATTTATTTATTAAAGGAAATGATCCACTATTACATACATACATATATATATATATATATATATATATATATATATATATATATATATATATATATATATATATATATATATATATATATATGCATGGCAAAAGTATGTGAACCTCTAGGATTAGCAGTTAATTTGAAGGTGAAACCAGGTGTGACTATGCACCCTATTTTATTTAAATAACTAGGATCTATCAGAGTCTGATCTTCACAACACCTGTTTGTGAAAGTGCAGTACGGAATGAACAAATGAGATTTCTGAGGATCTCAGAAAGAGTTGTTGGAACCATCTCTAACGAGTTTGGACTCTACCAATCCACAGTCAGACAAGACCATTGTTACCCTTCCCAGCAGTGATTAACAAGCAAAGATCACTACAGGAGCAAAACGTGTAATAGTCCAGGAGGTCACAAAGGTAACTTCTAAGCAACTAAAGGCCTCTCTCACATTTGGCTAATGTTAATGTTCATGAGTCCACCATCAGGAGAGCACTGAACAACAGTATGCATGGCAGGAATTAAAGGAGAAAGTCACTGTTCTCCAAAAAGAACATTACTACCCTTCTGCAGTTTGCTGAAGATCAAATGGACAAGCCAGAAGACTATTGGGAAAATGTTTTGTGGATGTATAAGACCCAAATTGATTTTTTGGTTTAATTGAGAAGTGTTATGTTTGGAGAAAGGAAAGCACTGCATTCCAGCATAAGAACCTTATCCTATCTGTGAAATCCCATTATCCCATTTACTGCATTAGAGCCGGGACGGCTTGCCATCATTGATGGAACAATGAATTCTGAATTATTCCAGTGAATTCTAAAGGAAAATGTCAGGACATCTGTCCGTGATCTGAATCTCACGAGAAAGTGGGTCATACAGCAAGACAACGATCCTACGCACACAAATCGTTCCATCAAAGAATGGTTAAAGGAGAATAAAGTTAATGTTTTGGAATGGCCAAGTCAAAGTCCTGACCTTGATCTAATAGAAATGTTGTGGAAGGACCTAAAGCAAGCAGTTCATGTGATGAAACCCACCAACATCACAGAGTTGAAGCAGTTCTGTACTGAGGAATGGGCTAAAATTCCTCCAAGCCCATGTGCAGGACTGATCAACAGTTACTGAAAACCTTTAAAAAGCAAACTGCATTGTGAGCTCTACGGCGTATTTTTTCTATCGGGGACGGATGAACATGTTTGGTTAATTGTCTTGGTCATTTGTCGAATTCTGATGCCAGGTTCTTATGTACTCGACAAGGAGATCGCTGTGGATGGCGAATACAATGATGCACCTGTACACACGACTTACTTGTGCATGACACACATTGAAGGATTACGTGTATTGTGTATAGTTAGAAGCATGAGCAGAATCGGAACGCCTTCCCTTTGCCCTACACCCTTATTTGAGGATGAACAAACTCCAGTTCTTCTTTCTTATTCTATATAATCCACTCATTCTATATAATCCACCTAAAGTCATTTAGGTGATCAGTCACGATACCAAGAGGATGGACTCCTTCCCCCTGAGGACAAACTGTTGAGAAAACAGCTTGTAAATGCTCAGTTTTGATTACTGTTATGTCAGCACAGGTGTGTGTATGTGTGCAAGTGTTTCATCATACTCTATTTCCCCCTAAGCAGCCTCCCTGTTGTGTTCATTTTGAAATGAGCTTTAGCTGACTGCATTCGTGGTACAGCTCATCACACCAAAGAGAGAAAAATGCAAACATGAACCACTAAAATGCAAACTGGTTTTTTGTAACCCTTCATTATATGTTCTACATGATTCCTGCTTAATTATCAATTTGTTTGCGTGTTACAGATTGCAAATCTGCACTCGAATCATCATTTAAAAATGTAACCCAAGTAAATTGTACCTGGTATGGTATTAACCCAGTCTGTGTCTGTGTTTCTGTCTCTCCGTATGTCTCTATAGGACAGTAAAGACCCTCCAGACTGTACTTTCAATGAGTCCTTCACGTCTACGGCTTGTACTCTCGGAGTGGACCTGCGTCGGGGGCGACGTCGTTTCTCCGGAAACCTGCAGCTGCCCCCACTGTCATGGCGACAGACCGAGAGGTCACGGACCCCTGATGAGGAGATAATCTGTCGGCCGACCACGTTACCCTTCATCAGGCCGCCCCGCATCGACATCACACCTGTGGACTCGGAATGGTAAGGCTTTGTTCAAAACCTGTGTGCTCAGGCGAGAACTTCAGGTGTTTGCGTGTGTTTACATTAGCTTGGTCTTGGGAGACATATGGTGCAACAGTGTGACGGTGTCGCAGTTTATGTTCCAGCGCTATAATCAAGCTGGATTTGATGTACTATGTATAAGTGGTAATTATTTCTATGTTTGACTAAAGGTCTTTCATTGTACTAGAAACCAAACCTGAAATGCATCACCCTCAGGGATCTATTTTCGTGCAGATGTTAGCATAATTTAGTCACAGAACCTCCATTATAATGTTGTTATCTAATGCTATATGTGGTTGGGATGTAAGCCATTTGTTCATTTTGCCCATTCGCTATTTTTTTTTTGCAGCCAGGAACGAACTTCTGAATGAATTGGGTTTATGCTACCATCTCTTACACTACAGTGCTGTTGAATTCTCAAATTAGAAAGTACTGATTAATTTCTCTAACAGCACAGCTGTAATTTTAGTGCATTAATTTGATGAATTCTTCTAATGTGAAATCCGTCTACAGTAACAACTTACAAATTACACAGGGACTAGTGGATACTCCACATAATCATTCCAAAAGACTAACAATAAACAGATGATAAAAATGTATTGTTATTTAACACTGAAAAACTTTGATGGATAATAGTGATGCTTTCTATAAGGAGATTGTTGATTGAACGTTCATGGAAAGAGTCTCCACTGTCAGCACTTAAAACGTCTGCACCATTTCTTACAAATAGTACTAATGTCAGTCCATTTTGAATATACAGTGTAGGAACTGCTAGCTAAATACGGTTTAAAATCAAATCAAATGGACTCAGTTTGGTTTATCTGTAACAAATATGAACATTTCAGTTGTAGATAGAAAATGTGAATGAGAGTGTTGATGCATCAATACACACAGCATATCACATCAAAACTAAATAAAGCTGCTTCTTTCTATAAGAGCACCATGAAATCTGTAAGTTAAAAAATATATAATTGTATATTTGCTCGTTTTTGATACCTATGTTTAGTAGGCAATTAAAATAGACTCATTTCAAATATTGCAATTTTATTTTTTCAGCAGATACATTATATGGCCAAAAGTATGTGGACACCACCACATCCATATGGGTCAATTCCAAAACTATGAGCGTTAACACAGACTTGGTCCCCCCTTTTGCTGACTGTGGGGATTTGTGTTCATTCAGCCCTAAGTGTATTAGTCAGGTCAGGCACTGTGGTTAGCACTCTTATTCATCCTGAAGGTGTTCGGTGGGGTTGAGGTAAGGGCACTGTGCAGGTCACTTGAGTTCTTTCACATAGAGGTCGACCCATTTATCGGCACTGATAACTGATTGCTGGAGCTATCTGTTATTGGAAAAAATCCACACTAATAGTTTTTCCCTGGTCGCATCCGTTTTGGGAACAGCTGAGAAGTGCCCGCTGTCATTATACAGTCCAAGAGCAGCCTCTAGAGGTGAAATAAAAACAGTCACTGACCAATTTTTCGTGTTATTTTGTTTAAAATTTATTTATTTTTTTATTCATTTTGGATGTCTGTTTTTCTTTAATATTTGGAGTGTTACTTTTTACTTTGAGCTGTACGCATATCTTGTATACATTGGCCTCCACTAATATTAGCACCCTTGGTAAATATGAGCAAAGAAGGCTGTGAAAAATTGTCTTTATTGATTAGATTTTTGATCTTTTGTGTAAAAAAATAAATAAATAAATAATAAAAAAAAATCCCCAAAATGCTCTCAAACAAAACACAGATTTATCGCAATGCAACAATTTTTAGCACCCTTTTAGTCAATACTTTGTGCTACCTCCCATCGCCAAGATCAACAGCTCTGAGTCTTCTCCTATAATACCTGATGAGGTGGGAGAATACACGGCAAGGGATCTGAGACCGTTCCTCCTACAGAATCTCTCCAGATGTTTAAAATTTTAACGTGCACACTGGTGGACTCTCTTCAGTTCACCCCACAGGTTTTCTTTTGTGTTTCAAGTCAGCAGACTGGAATGGCCATGGCAGGATCTTAATTTTGTGGTCAGTAAACCATTTTGTTTTGGATGTATGTTTTGGATCATTGTCCTGCTGGAAGATCCAACCACAGCCCTTTTTGAGTTAGGTTTTCATTTAATGTCTGTGAATATATATTGAGTCCATGATGCCATGTATCCTAACAAAATGTCCAGGTCCTCTGGGAGAAAAACAAAACATTAAAGACAAAGAGGACTAATCACACACACCTGTTTATGATCACAATCAACATCACACCACACTATGATGGAGACTGTTCAGGCACTAGGCTTTTTTGAAGTATTACACTCAATTGATCTTTCCTTGATCTAGTGTTTGTTTTTGACTTTGTTTACTCCTTCCTACCTGGATTCTCTGCCTTGCCGGTTTTGTACTGATTGCCTGATCGTGTGCCTACTGCCTGTCTTTATGTCTTTTGCCTTGCCCTCTGGATATTATACTCGTCATTAAAGCTCTTAACTGCAGTTGCATCTGTCCTAAGCCTCCATTACATGACACACGTCCCTTGGAAAATCATGTCTTTTTCCGGTGTTCCCCAAGATGAGCATGGGTTCCTTTTTGAGTCTGGCTTCTCTCAAGGTTTCTTCCTGTTATAGTCTCAGGGAGTTTTTCCTTGCCACCGTGGCCTGTGGCTTGATCATTTGGGATACATTCATAAATGTAAAATTCATATCTGGAATTGATATATTTAAAGGTGCTTTGTGAGAATGTCCATTGTTAAAAGTACTATACCAATTGAATTGAATTGAATGTCTTTATGGACCTGGCTTTATGTACGGGGCGTTGTCATGTCGGAACTTGTTTGGGCCCCTTAGTTCCAGTGAAGGAAAATTGTAATGTTACAGTATACAAAGACATTCTAGACAACTGTGTGCTTCCAACTTAGTGTCAACTGTGAAGCTGATTTATTAAAAATTTTTTCCTGTTAAGTCATGTATATCTGAAATAACAGTAAGACTCTGTCAAATAATTCCTAAATGATTAAGCAATATTGTAATGTAAGACATGATCTGTCATGGCACGAGCACCATCGCAGACTTTTGAGGTCTACATTGTATTTATTTTCTCTCAATCTATTTTCACAGTTGTGCTGTTCTGTACCAGGTTACATTGTACAACGATGCTCACAAACCTTTTGCGACTGAATATTGCCTGTCCAGCATGTTCGATTTCCTGGAAATTAGTATGAGGTTAAAATAGCTCCTGTTGCTACGGCATTCCTCTGATTGTGTTTCAGTTTCAGTCATCTAACTAGAGATTTGATCATTCTGTTGTGATTTGCTTGGTCTATATTCATGGTGAGGTTTATTTATTTAATCTGTTGACTACAGGGTGTGACTTCCTTAGTCTAAAAACTTTTCTACAGTGTTTATTGTCGTCTCTAATAAACACACTCCTGCTTTTTGTCTAAAGAGGGCAGCACTGGGATAACCTGTGCAGTCATCTTGTCGTTTCAGGTTTATTCATGTATTGACTGAGCACACATCTTGTTGGACAATGAGATAAAGATGTGTACACATAAACGGGACAATTAAAAAGCTTTATACGACTTGATGGAAAAGAGATTTTGTGGTTACGTGACCATGAATGCAGCGTTCATAGAAGAATCACCAACTGTGAATGTGACACGGAGCATTTATTTTGCATTAGTGTAATTCGTGTGTGGTAATGATTTGCTATCTATTGTAAATACATTGTGATTGGAGTGCTAATGGATGACACTGGAAGCCACACACACACGCGCAAACACGTGTGCGCGTGCACACACACACACACACACACACACATTTGTCCTTTGCCCTGCTCACTTACACTCTACTATGGTTCCACTTGTTAGAGCTATGTTTAATGCAGTTTGCATCTGGAACAAAGGATGCTCTAGAGAAAGTGGTTTTTGGAGCACAATTACTTTAGTGCTGGGTTGCAGCTGAGCTTGACTGTGGTGTCAGTTCCCGGTAGGCTGTGGGCGGCATTTATAAAGCATCCATAAGCAATGAGACCAAAGGAGTAAGGCTGCTATTTTAAGCCATTTTCAGGATTATGGGAATAAGTTATTGGTTTACATCAGAACTGTAGAATATAGTACACAGCCTGTAAGTAATTGGATTGATATTGTTGTTGTTTTTATTGTTGTTTTGGCTGTGTACACTTTAAGTAATTGAAGTTGAACTGAAAGAAGGACTAATGTTTAAATGCAGACTGTCAACTTCACTTTGACAGCTTTGAGTAAACAATGTAGGAATCCTGTGTATTATCCTATTTCATAGGATGTACAGTGCATCCGGAAAGTATTCAGAGCTTCACTTTTCCCACATTTTTTATGTTACAGCCTTATTCCAAAATGGATTGAATTAATTATTTTCCTTAAAATTCTACAAACAATACCCCATAATGACAACATGAAAGAAGTGTGTTTGAAATCTTTGCAAATTTATATATAAAAAAAAAAACGAAAAAAAAGCACATTTACATAAGTATTCACAGCCTTTGCCATGACACTCAAAATTGAGCTCAAGTGCTGTTTCCACTGATCATCCTTGAGATGTTTCTACAACTTGATTGGAGTCCACCTGTGGTAAATTCAGTTGATTGGACAGTTGATTGGAAAGGCACACACCTGTCTATATAAAGGTCCCACAGTTAACAATGCATGTCAGAGCACAGACCAAGCCATGAAGTCCAAGGGACTGTCTGTAGACCTCCGAGACAGGATTGTAACGAGGTACAGATCTAAGGAAGGGTACAGAAGCATTTCTGCAGCATTGAAGGTCCCAATGAGCACAGTGGCTTCCATCATCCGTAAATGGAAGAAGTTTGGAACCAGCTGGACTCTTCCTAGAGCTGGCCGCCCGGCCAAACTGAGCGATCGGGGGAGAAGGGCCTTAGTCGGGGAGGTGACCAAAAACCCGATGGTCACTCTGACAGAGCTCCAGCGTGTCTCCAGAAGAACAACCATCTCTGCAGCATTCAACCAGTCAGGCCTGTATGGTAGAGTGGCCAGACGGAAGCCACTCCTCAGTAAAAGGCACATGGAGTTTGCGAAATGGCACCTAATGGTCTGAGAGTCCTTGATGAAACAAAGATTGAACTCTTTGGCTTGAATGGCAAGCGTCATGTCTGGAGGAAACTAGGCACAACTCACCACCTGGGCAATACCATCCCTAGAGTGAAGCATGGTGGTAGAAGAATCATGCTGTGGGGATGTTTTTCAGTGGGAGGAACTGGGAGACTAGTCAGGATTGAGGGAAAGATGAATGCATCAATGTACAGAGACATCCTTGATGAAAACCTGCTCCAGAGAGCTCAGACTGGGGCGAAGGTTCATCTTCCAACAGGACAACGACTTTAAGCACACAGCCATGATAACAAAAAAGTGGCTACAGGACAACTCGGTGAATGTCCTTGAGTGGCCCAGCCAGAGCCCAGAGTTGAACCTGATTGCACATCTCTGGAGAGATCTGAAAATGGCTGTGCACGGACACTCCCCATCCAACCTGATGGAGCTTGAGAAGTCCTGCAAAGAAGAATGGGAAAAACTGCCCAAAAATAGGTGTGCCAAGCTTGTAGCATCATACTCAAAAAGACTCGAGACTGTTATTGGTGCCGAAGGTGCTACAACAAAGTATTGAGCAAAGGCTGTGAATACTTATGTACATGTGCTTTTTTTTTTGTTGTTTTTTTATTTTTAATAAATTTGCAAAGATTTCAAACAAACTTCTTTCACGTTGTCATTTTGGGGTATTGTTTGTAGAATTTTGAGGAAAATAATGAATTTAAGTCCATTTTGGAATAAGGCTGTAACATAACAAAATGTGGAAAATGTGAAGCGCTGTGCATACTTTCCGGATGCACTGTAAATATTTGGACTGCTGCTCTTAGCCCAAGGAGTTATGTACAGTGGGTGGATGTATATATGTAAAATGGATGGATGGATGTATTTTAAAGTGGACAGATGGATGTAAAGTGGATGGATAGTGGGTGGATGTATGGATAGTGGATGTATGTAAAGTGGGTGGATGTGTGGATAGTGGGTGGATGTATGTAAAGTGGGTAAATGTATGGATGATGGATGGATGTAAAGTGGATGGATGTATGCAAAGTGGATGGATGCATGGATACTGGGTGTATGTATGTGTGTATTGATAGAGGGTGGATGTATGTAAAGTGGATTTATGTGTGTAAAGTGGATGGATGTATTTTAAAGTGGACGGATGGATGTAAAGTTGGTGGATGTTTTAAGTGGCTGTATGTATGTATGTAAAGTGGGTGGATGTATGTAAAGTGGGTGGATGTATGTAAAGTGGGTGGATGTATGTGAAGTGGGTGGATGTATGTAAAGTGGATGGATGTATGGATAGTGGGTGGATGTATGGATAGTGGGTGGATGTATGGAAAGTAGATGGATGTATGGATAGTGGGTGGATGTATGGATAGTGGGTGGATGTATGGAAAGTGGGTGGATGTATGGAAAGTGGGTGGATGTATGGATAGTGGGTGGATGTATGGAAAGTGGATGGATGTATGGAAAGTGGGTGGATGTATGGAAAGTGGATGGATGTATGGAAAGTGGATGGATGTATGGATAGTGGGTGGATGTATGGAAAGTGGGTGGATGTATGGAAAGTGGGTGGATGTATGTAAAGTAGATGTTAAACGATTGATAATGGTTTAAAATAGACAGTGTACTTGTATTCAATCTGAGTGCTGATACGAGGGCTAAAAATGTTTTCTTAACCATTCACTGTTTCAACGTGCAGCTTGTTTTAACTTTAAAATGGTGTGCATGTGTACCGCATAACCAATACAATTCTTACCACTGTAAATTTAGTGCCATCTCTGAAATGACAAATTATTCTGATTATCTCTAGGGAAAGAACATATTCTACAAAAATAAACGTCCATCTAACTTGCCTTAGACTTCCATTGTAAGTGAAGTTTCTAGTAGAGGTGTTACATCATTCACTATTGTACATAAATTATCTCAAAATTCTTTTCAGTGGTAATCCCACATACACTACAGATGCAGTACTTGAAAAAAAATGCTGAAGTGGTCCTTTAATGTACCGTATGATATATCCTTCTCAGCTATGATGCTAATTGGGTGACAAGTCTCAGGCTCTCACTCTGCTTTTACCTTTTTTTTTATTACTCTGCATCCCTAGTTGCTCTTCTCTACGCCTTCAGTTTATTTGTCCTCTCCATTTCTCTTGTTTATTATTGCACCAGTAGGAAGACTGTTTTGAGTAGCTTGTCTTTTTTTTTTTTTTTTTTGCCTTACCTTAGCTGTGAGCGAGAGGTTTATGTCATCCTTTCAATTATGTAAGGTCCTCTCTAAAGCTCTCCCACTCAGGGCCCAAGCTAGCTCCTCTGAGAAGTCACGAAAGCATAAAATGTGAAGGTCTACCTTGCCACAGATGGCATTCTAGACTGCAATATTACCCACCAACCCATGGCACACACACCACAACAGATTCTAGCTTGCAGCATAAAGCTTTTTTGGAAGCTTGTCACCGCATACTCTTAGTAGTGTCGCTTCAGCTGTGTGTTTGGATTTAGAGTTGCTGACAAAACATCCATCATATCTGAACAACGTTTATCATTCAAGCAAACCTGCAGGATTGAGTATAATGTTATAATAAATTCATATTCTATGATACATGATGTTAGATAAAACATTCTAGCTAAAGATGAATTTAGAAACACCTCCTTACATAAGCCATCCTACAATAAACTCATTTTACACCACAGTGCTGTTGAATTCTCAAATACTCATATGATTGATTGGATGTTGATTCATTTTCTATAAACAATCTTAGACAGTGGTATTAATTCTAATTCAAATTACAGTATTATGTTATGGTTTCATTGACTTTTTTATTTTTTATTTTTTTAATGGCGTTGGGCGGCAAAAAACCCAGTGATAAAACACAGACAATATATAGACCGAACACAAAAGTAAAAATGAAATATTGCGTTCATTCAAGCAGCAATCATCGGGGTCCAGACACTACTTTGCTAACGGGGTAACTTTTCAATTCTTACCATAGTACCCAATATTGATGATAAATGTTTCTGTGTGCTGTTTGTTCATGATCTTGAGGTCTATGATCAGACATAGATTTTGCTGAATGTTTCAAAAATAATCACTTGTTGATGGTAGGGTTTTGATGGAGGACACGAGGCGGTACAGTCGTGGTTGAGTAGGGCTGAGGAAAAGATGCAAACTATCTTTGACCATAAGTCTGGTTCTATACTTGCCCTTCTTGTATGCCAATGTTGAAAAATCAGCCTCACAGAGAGATGTTTGTGTGAATGGGAGAGTGTTTTTTTCAATGTCACTCAGTTCTCCAAAAATCCGCCAATGGCTTCACTTAGAACCTCTGTGTACATTCGTTCATGCGATCCCCGTTCTAACGCTATTTTATTTCTCTATTTTAAATATTAGCCAGAGGTTTTCAAGTTTTAGCAAACTGAAAATATTAAACATGAATGGTGGAGCACTACAAGAGAGATCTAGAAAGATCTAGAGGACAAAGACAAAATCAAACCAAATTTTTTTAGCTCCAGATTTAGTAACATTGAATATATTCGTGGTTGAGATTTTAATATTTGTGCCAGATAAACTTTAAAATTCACCTATTAAAGCCATACATTTAAAAAGTAAAGCTTAAAAAAGGATCATTATTAGCTGTTGAATTTTCATTTGGGGTTAGCGTCAATGTAAGCCCAATAATTGTTTTACATCTTACCAAGAAAAAAAACCCCATCCTGAAATATAACAAATAGTTAATTACATCTCAATTCACATACTATCCGTCCTAAATAGTATCCGAGATTAGAATTAGCATGTCCCAAATCGTAGTATGTTGAAATGAGTATCCCAAAGGTACTCGGGTGGTCTATTATTTCCAGTAAGTGTTTATCCCGAAACACTTTTGTTCAGCCAATATTGCCCACAACTCCTTACACGAGGGAGGAGGAGTTTTGTGAAAAAACGCGGATGAGTGTGTCATCAGTGATGCGTATTTTCAAAATAAATCCCAAGGGAATGGTAAAAATAAATTAAAGAAGGAATAACGAATGTAGAAAAACTGAAATGCAACCAGGAGTTTGTTTACGCCTACAGCGTGCGTAACTAGGCAACAACGTTCCCTTCCATTACGTGTAATGTTAGTATGTCTCAGTACTCGCATACTCGTTTGCTACGCACTCTTTTTGTACTTTTTCTTCACAAAAAGAATGCATATTTTTCGTGCATAGCGCAACTAGGAGAATTGGGATGCAGCAGTAAATGATCTGCGGTTGATGCAATTTTCATGAAAATCACATTAATAGTTTCGCATGTTATGCAAAATAAAATCAATCCAGGTGAGTTCTTGTTGTGTAATGAAAGATAGGGTTCCATCATTCGCACTCATTGATGATTGCGTCACAATTTACAATTAAGCATGAGGCTCATGATTAACTGTTTATTTGAAATTCAGGAAATATACATTTTAGCGTTACATTCATCTCTCGTACACTTTGTTCATCTTTGACGTCATCTTACAACACCCCCCTCCTTCTTCATGGTCTCCATGGTCTCCGTGGTGAGGATTAGTGTGATGGCACGGACAGGTTGATTTCTTGCTGAAGGCAAGTATGGTGTGCATTGCATCTCCAGAAATACTGCTAGGGATAGTCGCACTGGATGCAGCAGTCCACCTTGGATCACTTACGGTGTTTTGAGCACCATGGTGACATTTACAGGGGTGTGGATTCCTCGTACATCTATGCTCATGCTGTAGTGACCTGGTCCATTTGCAGTGTCTTAGTTGTGTCTTGCACATTAATGAAATGATTCATTCATGCATTCATGTTTTTGTTTTTCTTTATGCTTATATTAAGACTAAATAGAATCCTTTTTTTGGACTGAAGTTGAGTTTCTGCTTTTCACCTTCCTGTTTCCAATTCAAAATGACATGAGTCATCACGGTCTGAATGGCAGCGTGGCATGCTCTGCGCTCACTCGAATACCGCTGGAGTCTTCTTTTTCCCTTCTGCAGTGCGTTTCCTTCATTCATAATTACGAATCAAGCCAGCACATTCAAAATACTTAAAGCTGTAAATCACCTGAGAACAATTTACAGCCTATGTTGGGTGCTTATCTTTCTCTCACAGCTAATCCTGTGCTTGAATTGCTTCAGAATTTTTTTTTCTCTCGCTCTCCTTGTTGCCATCCTGAGAAGCGCTGAGCTGTGAAAGGCCAAAAGCCATCACCAGAATAAAGCTGCCTCGCTTTGCTTCTACACCGAGACACCCTTTGTAGCGGACCAATCGGCTAGCTCCAGGGGCGGAGCTTCCACCGTCACTATCTGTGTCCTTTTTTTTTTTTTTTTCTTTCATCTGTCTAGTTATGCTGTTTATTCTCAATGAAGACACTGCCTGAGGCTACGGACTTAGGTGTGCCTCCTTGGAGCGCTTTCTCTGGTGTTTTTCTTTCTCTGCTCTCTGTGCGCCGAGCAAATTTGTGCTGGAAGGGATTGTGAGTGTGTAGCGAACGCATATAAAGGAGCATGAGCAAGAAACTGAGCGGGTGATGACGGCTGAAGAGATGCTCTCAGCTCCCTTCTGCATGATTTATTGAGGAGGTCCCTGGAGCTGAATGGAGAAAGAAAGAAGCATGTGTGTACTTTGGGGAAAGTGAGAGAAACAGGGAGATCTACAAGAGGGGGGAAAAGCATGAGTGAAGTGAAGAGGAGTTGAAATATCTAACAAGAGTCAGATGATTCCTATTAGACAGAGAAGGAGGTAGAAAGGGGTTGGAGAAGGGAGGTCATGTTTACAGAGTACAGAGAGAGAAGTGTGTTTCTTTTTCTCTCAGGAAGCAGGTGCGACTGTGCTGACGAAGCCTCCTCTTAGTGTGTCAGTAGCACTCAGCGAACACACAGAAGACCGCTCCAGTGCCAGAAACCGAGAGAGACAGTGCACTGCTGGAACTTAGCTTGATCGCCGGACTGAAAATCAGCCTGGAGCCTTGCATGACACAATTTTAACAGAGAAGAAGAATCCGTGAGGACGACACAGAGAAATTGTACCCGCTCCATCAGCCACATCCATCAACATGTCATCAAACGAGCTGAGCGCCCCAGACCCAGAGCCCTGCATCCGCACCTTCAAGGAGCATATGCGTCTGGAACTGGAGCCTCCCAGACTCGCTACATCTCCCAAAGTGTCCCCTCGCAGCTCCCCGCGTCTCTTCCGCAGACTCATGGTCAACAAGGGTGGCCGCCACCGACGACGCTTCACTGTCGCACACACATGGTAAGTCGAGGGAATTGATATGTAATCGGCATGTCTGGAGATGCCAATGGATGGCAATCTGACACTAGAGCTATCTTTATTTAGATATGATTTACATCTATCATTGGGCAACTTGAAAGAATGTGCATGGTGTGTAAAGCTAGAAGGGTCAACATTTACACCATTATACTTGTGTATACAGTGGTGTGTCTTTGTGTCGTTACGCGTGGTAAACTGCTGAACAGGCTTGTGGGTTTAGCCACAGTGTAAGTGCCAGGCGGTACGTACGCTGAACGCTGTATGTGTGTTTGTACTTCAGCTTTCAGAGTGTAAGCAGGGGGAGTGTAATACGCTAGACTTAATAATTCACTGTATTTGGCTTTCTGTGAGAGAGGAATGAAGATTTTTCAGTTTGTTAAAGTAGCTGTTTTCGATGTTACACACAAACATCGGTCGGAATAGGATATAGCACATTTCACCAAGGTCATTGTGGTCTTGTTTTTGACACAAGAAGTCATTTTTTCCTTAGTTTCTCTAGAAATGCAGATTTATTCGTCAGTCCTGCTTAACCAACTTGATACCGGCTCTAGCAGACCAGCTGGCAGCCTTGTGTTCTCACAATAGTTTGAGCCCATGGTTTTGTTTTTTACATCCTGGTATTGTACCATTTCTTATTGTTTACCTTGTAATGGTTTCCCTAACTGGCACATATTGTACATGCTATGTTGTAATTTTTAGAAGCCAGAAGGCACATTTTTTCAGGACGTTTACGACGTATGACCCGATTTAAACCTGGTATTTAAAATAGAATACATGGTCAGAAGAAGCTGTAAAATTTATTTCAGTCTTTGGGTTTATATTCTGCGCTCAGGCTGTCCTCAGCCGTAGAGATGATCATGGTAGTGTGTGGGCTGGAAGAGAAATTGCAATTGAAGGCTATTTTGAGGGTTTGGTGGACAAAAATCAAATAAATAGAACACAAACAGTGGCCTGTCTAGACTTGTTATTACTAGGTTGGATTCATTTAAGAGATAATCATAATGCTGAGTATCTTCAAGACTTTTGAGCTGATATGGCTTCTTATGTTCAGTACAAAAATAATGAGCTTGTCATGCTACACACCACTATTTCTGTGGTTCTGTTTTGGGGAGCGGGGGGGGGGGGGGTGTTCGCCAATGCTGCAGTGCTACAGTCAGCCATTCCGTGTCCAAGAGGAGCTGACTGCTTGTCCCTCTGTCCATTCAGCCAGATGAAGACTGTTAAGGTTTAATGTCAGGTATAGTTCACACACTGTAATCAAATGTACACTGCAATTTTAGATAAAATGTATTAAAAACCATTAAAAAGGAGGTCTATGCTTTTATATCTTGTTGTCGACTAAATATATCATCGAAATATATGATCTATGGACTAAATAGGAATATCAGACAGTTCTGACATTGTAGGGACATTTGGCGGGTCTCCACAAGGTTTTTTTGTTTTTGGGCACATCTTGTACAATATCAATACGAAGAATGAAAGCCTTCTGGGAGTTCTGATTTAAATAGTGGCTGTAATGCAGTACTGTAAAAAAGCACTTATTTCTACACCCTGGGTCTTAGTTTCATTTCCCTCTAATGGGCACTGATGAAATTAATTACACTAATTAGAAACCAGAGACTAGTTTTGAAAATTTATAGTCATTTGGTATAGTCCTTGGCTTAAACAGTGATTTTTGTGCGAGGTAGTTGACGCTAGCTGTTTTGAAACTCAAATTTAAGGCAAATACCCTACTTTTATTATTGCCTTCCCATCCACACACCTAGACGCACACTGCCTAGGCTAGAATTTGGAGAAGCTGTCTGCTTTCACAGGCAACATAACATATATAGGCAGACATTTTGTTTTCGTATCTTGATTAAAGAGATTTTATTCATTTAATAAAAGCATCTAGAATGTAAGGACTTAACAAAATGCTTATGACTTCAGAACTCACAGCAAAAATCCCCCAGTGTTGATTTAACACCTAGAGTGTTGAATGAACTCTTTCCGTGTTCATGTCCATTTGGACACAATTGAATAAACACTAGTTGTTAATTTAACACATTTTACTTTGTACTCACCCCATCTTTAACTAGAGTTGACAGAAATTCAAACATTTCAGTAAGACCGAAGGTAATTTCATGTTTATTTTAGTGCAAAAATGCTGTTCCAATAACCGGAAAACTTTTAGTCGTATGATAATCATCAAACTGTTCTACTCTCCCAGGGATACTGACAGAAAACGCCCACCAAAACACACCAATTATTACTCTTATCATAGGCTGTTGAAATGCTGCGAAGTTAGAAATCATCATCCAGTTAATTAAGGTTCTGCTGCTGGTGGAAAATGCTTGGGACAATTGTTTTAATGACACTAATGAGACATAGTGTACCATTCGGCAGAACATCCGCATCCAAGCGAAATGGAAAATCTGCAATGCCTTTTAGAAAATCTGAGAATCTAACTGAGTAGGACATTCTTATTGGAGAATGTGCTAACAAGCCCAGAAGCACTGTAATACTGCACATACATTTTTGGGAAGTGAGATGTATTTCTACTTACACATCATATTGCACAACATTGTAGACTCTCGTTGAAAATAAAGGTCGAATGTACGTACCGTAGGAACCATAGACGTACTTTGAGGTGTCCATCAGTACCTTTATAACAAACTTTACAGAAAGCTGAACAAGGGTTGTTTCGCTGTCAGAGAGGACTCCATAGAACCCTTTAGTACAAATGTATTCCAACATTTTTCCCTGTGAGGTCCACTCACAGGGAGTAAAGGAACAGCGTCCTTTCATCTGTCAAGTAACGGGAGCACCAGCTAAAACATTACTAGTGTGAGATGGTAGAAAGGGGTGCCAGGTGTGTCAGTTAATCTGGGGGGGGGGTCATTCCAGATTAATATTTCATGTGACTCAATATTATGAAAAAGAAGACCGCTCCTTTGGCCTGTTTTTGAATGATAATTTGTTCCACTGTAGTCCAATGTTAAAATGTTGAGCTCCTACACAAAATGCGTAAAAATAGCAGCATTGATGCAGTCTTATACATGCTTATTTTTTTTTTTTTTGGTATTTTCCATATTACCCATGTTCCCCTGCCCCTCAACACTTTGAACACTTCTGCCTTAGTAGATCACCTTTTAGGGTGATTCGGAAACTAAACTATACAAATTACCCTTAAAAAATCCTTTATTTCCCCCCTTGCTCTCATAGTGAGTTAACAGACTGAAAGACCCAGAATTGTAAAGTCTAGGTTTTCTGCCATGTCCGCTTATAAATAATGAATATTTGAAAATAATTTAATTAGATAAGGATAATAAGAACACTCTGTCGACGTTGATCTGCTTCCTTGGTTGAACAGTCAGGGATAAAGCTTAACAATGCAGATAGGTTCAGCCAAAAGGCAAGAAAAGGCAAATTGCAACAACAGCCTGCTTTGTTTTTTTATCTGCATTATACTCAACAGCCTCACCAACAACAGGACTATCCTCTGCATGTGAGGGCCATCAAACCAATACACACAGCTAAAATACGATGCTGACCTAACTCATCTGAGTGATCTTAATGTGCTCTATTGAAGAACCAAACCACAAAGTGCTGCTTTTCTTGAATTGCCCATTCTGATTTCCCTCTATTCTATAACCGCTCAGTATCCTTTTCATCTCCCTTACTTATTATAGAACACAATGTCTACAATCTCTTCAACAAGCCAAACTGCAAATGGACAGCTGAACCTGACCATGACTCCTACATGTCTCCACTGTCTCCGACCGCTTCAAGTCATCCGATATCGCCGCAGATTGTTTTAAAGAAGCATCAAAATGTCTGACTTAATCACTAGATCTCTAGTTATTCCAATTTACTTAATCTAGTTATTCTAATGACTTGAGGAGTATGACGAAGGTTCAAGGTGTTGACTCCCCCAAATTCCCCAGATCCAATTGAGCATTTGTGTGATGTGCTAGACAAACAAGTCTGATCCATGGAGGCTCCACCTCGCAACATACAGGATTTAAAGGATTTGTTGTCTTGGTGCCAGATACCACAATACACCTTCAGAAGTCTTGTGCAGTCTATGCCTAGACAGGTCAGAGCTGTTTTGGTGACACAAGGGAGACCTAGACAATATTACTTGGATTTAATGTTATGGCTGATCGGTCTCAAATCAGACTAGTGGTTCTGCTGTGGTAATTACCCAGCTTCACTTTCTCTGCACATTTTCTCTCAACCTCTAATAGTGCCTGATTCAGCACTTACTAAAGCACAAGCATCAATGCAGCAACACCCGTAGCGCACTCCCTACTTATTTCTGTTCAGTTAGTGGAAATGTATCACTGTCGGCTCCTGTAAACTAGATTCTTTGATTTGATTTGATTCTGCCTCACTTGTATGCCACTTTAAAAAAAGGTATCTGGCAAACAGATATGTGTAAGTGTAATCATTAGATATGATATGTACAGAAGGGAAGTGGAACATTTGTTGTGGTGGTGGCAAAGTAACACTCTGAAACACTGAAACTCTTGAAAAGGTCCCCGATTCCAGACACTTCTCTCTGGAAACCAGTGATGACAATGATGGTCTTATGAGCTGCCAGTTTCAACAACAGCTGAGGCTAGAGCTCTATTCTCTATTCTGATTAATCAGACGGTACGGTCTAATTTTCTGTAACAGCTGCTCAGACAGTAGATCCAGCTACAGGGTTTATATAAATGTACTTCTACTAAGAAGGCATTAGAATAGTGGACTTTTTAGTTTCTTGCTAACATTGGGAAATTCTCTTTTTTTTTTTCTTAACTTCAAGAGTGAAAAAGTGTTGGTTATGAGGTAAGAGATAATGGGAACTAACTTGTATCACAGATGTTAATAACAGAAAATGGTACTGTAAATTGTGAAATGTCATTTTGTAATAAATACAATTGTGTAAATTGGTGCAAGAGAAATAAAACACCTCAGGACGATGTAACTATGCTTTGCTTCCGGCCGTGTCATTTCAGGCCTAAAACAGTATGCCTAACATGTTTTATTCATTACATATCATGTGTTTGTTCTGGGAACTAAAAAAATAAAAGAAATTCAAAAGATCTCTTGCAATATCACAGCGTATCCATGGAAAGTCTGTTGTTAATATTACCTTTGTCTCTCAAGTCCATGAGCAAACATCTGCAGGTTATCAGGTTTAGTCAGAAGGTGTGCCCCCTCAGATACTGATCTCTCTAAATCTCTGTCAATCCAATATACAGAATATGGAATCTCTCGCATCTAAGACACAAACTGTTCCTGATGCTTTCCTCTGGCAAACACATTAAATAGATTTTGACCAAAAGCAGCAGGTGCCTGAAGGCTTTCTTCTCCAGTCCCATATCTTTGGTTAATCAGCAACCACGATCAACCTCACTCCCTCTGCAGCTCCCGTTCCCTTTCATCTAACCTCTAGCAATTCATTAAACTCTATCATCTTTACTCTAAAGCACTACTGACCAGAAGAGATGCACTGAGTCCCAGAGCAAATAAAGGTATAAAAACACAACTTGCTCATGGCCTTCAATCAGTTACAGGATAAACCGTCATTCTGTTAAACACTTATTTTATTTTTCCTTTGCTCTCAGTCCCTAGGAAACCTGTTTGACTTGAATGTCCTGTTGTCTAATGTCCCATGTCCTATTTCCTTGAAGTATAAATATGAGTTTCCACACATGTAAAATCCCTTTGTCATTCTACAAATCAAGCGATGAATATAAAAATGTAAAAAGCAGGGCCATAGCAAAAATGTATCAAATTTCTTTAAAAAAAATAAAAAAATAAAGCATGTTGAAGGAGTGCAAAGTGCCCAAAGATTACACTTTTAGAATCGCACAGTTTAGTTCATTTCGAGGTTGCAATTTTATCAAAATCACTGCTTTTCCCAACAATAAGCTTTTTGCAACTGTTGCAAGAAAGAAGCTCTTCCTGAAAGCATTACAAAAAAAATAAAAAAAATACTACAGTTGCCATTGAATGTTGTCAGATGAGACCAAAATGTGACAAACGGGGACGGTGTATAATGAAAAGCACCTGATACTCCATTGTAAAATATGCCGTTGGCTCAGCGATGCTATGGGACTCTTTAGTGGCTAGTGATTCAGGGACTCTTGGGAAGATTGATGGCATTATGACTTCTGTTACGTAGCAGGGTATTTCAGCTTTAACTTGGTTGCCGCTGCCAGGAAGTTCAACAAGACTTTTAACAAGTTAAAGAATAAACCGTACTTCCAAATTAACACCAAAATGGTTAAAGAAGCAGAAGATCAATTTAATGCGATGACCATCTCAGTCTTTGGATTTTAAAGCTACTGAAAACGTGTTCTGAATTGAAGAGGGGGAAAAAAATAGATGAATATACATTATAAGAGTTTAAAAGGTTCTGCATGGAGTCTTTTGTAGAAAATAAAAGTTTGGTTCTCCCCATATACAGTACAGTATGTAGAAATAAAATGATCAAGTGGTTGGGGTCATTTGTACTGGTTGGAAAATGTTGTGTATATGGACGTGCCAGTTTTCTTTGGAGTCCT
The DNA here is from genome assembly GCA_012411365.1 of Ameiurus melas. Classification (NCBI taxonomy): domain Eukaryota; kingdom Metazoa; phylum Chordata; class Actinopteri; order Siluriformes; family Ictaluridae; genus Ameiurus; species Ameiurus melas. The sequence goes on along the minus strand of CM022767.1, from coordinate 26,576,611 downwards.
GTTGAGAAAACGACACATGAAAGACATTTGACTTTAAACACACCTTGGATGCTTTGTTAATAAGTCGCCACATGCAGGCTCGCAGATAACAGTCTTGCTTATTGCTCAGTGTGTGATCTCATAGCTCAGACTGGCGTGTCCTATATAGCTCAGATGTGTCCCACATACAGTAGACATGACTGAGTATATAACAATAACATTCCTGTTTTTTGTCCTATAAAAACAGAAAGAAAAACCTACAACAACCTACACTGGCTCTTCGTTGTAATCTTTTTCCTCTTTTCACTAATGAGATCTTTTTTTTTTTGTGTTTTTTTTTTTTTTTTTTTTTTTTTCCAACCATTCCTTAGGGCATAATATTTGGAGCTGTTCTCTATGTAGGGAGGCATTATGCAGAATTAATATACACAAACATGCAAGGAGTCTTAAAATAATATTCACTGTATTACAGGTTATTCAGACACCGTCTGTGGCCTCTGATCTTATTCAGGGTACGAAGGGCTGCATGCAGGTATAAGCTGGAGTTATAAAAATACCATTAAATTAATTATGTCATTTATTACTAGTATTTGTTTGACAGCTAATCATCAGTCAAACCTTCATAAATGCCTTATCCAAATGTCAAACCTTTATTTACTTCATTTGATCTATTCTTACTAATGTCTGAATTCCCCAAATGTTCTGCATCTCTGAATACTGCATTTTTTGTATACATGTATGTAATATATATATATATATATATATATATATATATATAAATTGATTAAATTCATTATTTTCCTCAACATTGTACAAACAATATCCCATAATGACAACATGAAATATGTTCGTTTTAAATCTATGCATATTTATTAAAAATGAAAAACAAAAAAAAGCACATGAGCAGAAGTATTCACAGCCTTTGCCATGACACTCAAAATTGAGCTCAGGTGCATCCTGTTTCCACTGATCATCCTTGAGATGTTTCTACAACTTGATGAGAGTCCATGTGCGTATTGAAAGCATTTACTACTAGAAACTGTTCATGTTAGATTTTGTTCTGGCATGACTTGGCTTGACAGCTCAAAACCACAAGATCTAATTTGAAGTCTCATAGCTTTCCCGACACCCGATGAAAGAGATTCCGCTTTATGTCACAGCGCTGTTCACACTGAAGAATCCTAATCCTCTATGTGACCTGTCAGAAAATCGTTAACACACTTCAGGTGCTATGACTCAGGGCGTCTTTCACTGGCATGCGCCAGCAATGAAATATGAAAAATATGACCTGATGCAAAGTAGAAGTAACATGTTGTGTAATGCATTAGCAGAAGAACAATGCTGCCAGGTTTGATTTATGTACAGTGTTAATGTAGCACTGACCTACTACTGCATAGCTTCTAATGAGCACGCACAGTCTTTCTTCCAAAATCGGATTGTGTCTTTTTTTTTAAGCATGCAGAACTGTAAAAGAGTAAAAGTAGCTCAGTGACCTTGTCTGCTTTTGGTTCTTTACTCTGAGACACTATGAGGCTACAAGTGTAGCTGTGAATGGAAGGCTCATTCGTCTACGCTGATTTATCTGGCACACAGGTGGTCCTATGGTAGGGTTTGTATCTCTCAAATGTAGTTATGGAGCACACACATACACACACACTGGCGGCCCCAGCAGCTGTTGTATAATTAACTCACTGAAGACACTTACACTTTATTGACGAGATTCCACGTTTAGACTAAAGAAATATACATATACCTCTGTCATGATGTGAAAAGGGAACAGGTGTATACATCTCACATTCACCACTGATTTCCCAACAGACCTCTTCTTTCTCATTCCAAACCGATTCTACAGAAGCTCGTTACCCACAAATGAGTGGAATGACAGGCAGACGTTAATTACACGCTCACATATTTTCATACTGCCTTAATGTAGCAGTCCTACAGTGTTGTAATTAGCAAACTGTGATCATGCAGCATAACTTCCACATTTTCCAGTTTCCAGTTTCTACACAGATCTGAATGTCAAAGAGATGAAGTAAGTCAATGTCACACCTGGCTGCCCAGTTGCTAAAGCCAGGCTGTGTAAATCCTGCCTCTGAGTTTCATCGGCAGGCTGGAAAGCGATTTGTTCAGGCGTTCGGTTTGTTCTTTGACGAGCCGTCATGAAGCTGACAGCAGTGATTGTGGTACTGAGACGAATGCAGTAGAATTGGCTGAACCAGAGTACTGCTGGATATGCTAATGAGCAGAAAGCAGAGGAAGAAATGTCTGATGGTGCATGAATAGAGGGTAGCGCTTTACATTAATATTACATATATTATTCACTGCATTTTAACATAAACAAATGTGGAACTTAGCATTAGCAAGATGTAAGTAATGTTAACAACGTAACAGTGTTACCCATTTATTAATTGATGTTTATTTAAGTGTTAATGCAATATATTTGAATTAACACATTTTTACTCAATCCTTAACTAATAAAATAAGTCAACAGAATGACAAAAATGTGTAAAAATTCAATTACAATTTACTGAACATCAGTACATGCTGATCAGCTTCAGTTCATTTTTTTTTTTTTTCCTTTTCAGTTAAGAAACACAAACTCATGTCACACCCCTCTTCATCTCCCTCCACTGGCTTCCACATTATCCTATAAGAAATTGTAAATCTTGTATGATAGCACTACTTGTATTCTTGTATTGTTCTCCGCTTGATATATCGCTTTGCTTGTATTTCATAATTTGTAAGTCACTTTGGATAAAAGCAGCCGCTAAATGAATAAATGTAAATATTGGTCAGTGTGGATAAAATGTTTCATATAAATGGGATAAACATTGGTTACTATGTTACATTTTTCAAAAGCAATTAATGCAAGAGTTACTTTGTTAATGTTACTGTTAGTGCAGAAGTTCAAGGTTTTGTCAGTTACGTCAGTTAAAGGAAACTTAATGTAAAGTGTTGCTGAATGGACTGTATAGTGAGCAGCGTACAACGGTTTTAAAACACTTTCACTTTTGTTTAGATCCTGAAATTTTTGTTAATTAATTTACCAGCTAGACCCCATAGGATGCAACTGAGTGGGAAAAAAATGACACTAAAATTTACACTTAAATCTATAGTTATAGCACATTTTGATATGTACTTATTTCTGATACAGACTGCGGATACTGGAAATAAATTACGTAGTGACTTGTTTAAAAATGACCAGGTTTTTACAGGGTAATTTACCAACAATAAATTAAGTTAAAACATAAAACTTAGACAATATTTTGTATACTTTACAAGTTGAATATATAAGTAAATATATAATAACAAATGCAGGAAATACAAGGCATACTTCAATACGTTGTGCTAAGAAGTAACATAGTAGTAAGCAGGAAACTGCTTCAGTACATACATGTATATCTGACTAAAAAGAATAGTTAACTACAGGTCTCAAACATGTAATAATGCTGTAACATTACACAATTATTCAATATATACTGAAAAGTGAACGGTTGTTGATACCGATATATAAATAATAATAATAATAAATAAAAACATGTGTTCCTGGCTTTACCATTGAAACGAGTTGTCTCATGCTTTATTGTGAAACATGTTAAACACCTTTATAGGTGATCAAACCTGTCATCGCATTAGAAAAGGTCTGCTGAAAGTTGCCCACACGTTGCATTGTGGGATGAGAGTGGTTTGCCAGAGGGCTGTTTGCGTCATGAATAATCCTGAAGCTGTTTGTG